>JARFIW010000454.1:2147500-2747500 GCA_036346225.1 Platerodrilus igneus | reverse complement strand
TGCTATATGATTCTGCTGAAGCGTCGTCTATTCTTTTCTAATACAAGAAGTTAATGTTCGCGGCCTCATTCTTTGTAATACGTAACGCTATTAAACCGGGTTTTTATCTTAGTTTCGTAGCTTCTTAATGGGCGCGGGCTCCAACAATCAAGCGTTTATTCGTTGGTACTAATAGTTAACTTAATTTAATGGCTTTAAGTACATTTCCAAAAAAGTGACGTATTCGTTTTATTAATAAAAGATTAAAATTTCATAAAGTGGCATTTTTAACAAGAATGTATATTTTAGTTTTGGTTTTAACAGTTCTATCTACACGCGGTTGTCAATTACTTAATCAAAGCTTGCAATTGCGTTCTTAATGATTGTAAATGCAATTTATTTTTTAGTAATGCAGAGTGTTACATTTTCAAAAAATAAGACACATATTTTAAAGAAGATAGCTTATATTAAAGTTATTTCTTAGTATTTACAAAGTAATTATGTATATATAAATGGCTTGTGTATTTACATTTAATAAAAAAAACGCCCATAGGCAAACCAGTTCCCTATTACACACACACACACAAACACACGCACGCACACACACACACACTAATCGGCCGGTTTCAGCTTCCTTAAGCATCTTTAGAGTGAATTAATTTCCAACCCTATGAAATAATCAACGCTATTATACTGATATAATTTTGAAGCAATCTCTGTACTATGGCAAAAGTAAATAATACCGACATCAGGCGGTAAAACACCAGCACTACTAAGCGTGGAAGTACAAAAATTGAATAAAAACTACATCGTGGTTCTATAGATGGCTATACAAATATGTCTGGCCTTTGAAATTTCCTCCCCTTTGAAGTTATAAAGCTATTGTTTTGTTAATGGCTATACAACCATTAGTCCCATTTGTATTCGTCAATATATATATATATATATATATATATATATATATATTGTAGTGGTTTTAAAAGGGTTAAATTTAACTATAAACAAAGCAATTTAGAACACCCTGTATAGAGGGAACAACCAGAATTTACGTGCAAAAGTTATTTCATTTAGTTCAGTTTAATGTAACAAGTATTAACAAAAATTTACAATTAATGAATAAATTTTAATTAGGTGCGTAAAGAAAATAAATTTTAGAAGCCAATGCAATTCATTTATTAATTTAATGGAGTTTAATTACGTCTAATACGCATAAAAACATGAAAAATTAATAAACCCAAGGCGAATAGCGTTTGTTATAACAAACAAATAAATCGGTTGGGTTGAAATACCATGAAAAGAAGCTCCTAGAAATGTCGTGTTAAAACCTGCATGTTTTCTAAATGTTAGGTTCCCCTTATTTTTATAGATAACAAACAAGTTCAAAGAATATCGGGTAAATGGTTGGAGGGTTCGCGTAAATGTTAACTAAAAGTTTTCTTAAAGTGCAGAAAGGATAGAGGGTCAATGAAATACGTCGGAATGAGACAGGCATACGGACAGTGCATTTCAAAAAGCACGTATTCAGTCCACATGGGGGTAAATTAAACGCGGACAGTAATCTCAATTCTCTACCACTCAAACAAGGTTAGAAGGAAACAGATAATTTGCATAAGAAAGGGACAGCGTTAAGATAGGCGGGATTTTGAAGACGTCAGTGCATACTATTGGTCGATATCGTTAGTTTTAAAACAGACAAACACGGGGATATTTGAAGTCGGGTTCATTGGAAAATATCGTAACCACGCGCTAAATTTCGGAGATTTTGAAAACGGTTGATACAAAATTTGAGGAAGTGTTATTTTAAATTAGATTTTTCACGGTAAGAGGGTCTGGAGAGGTGACAGTCGAAGCATTTAAATACTCGAGGCGAATTAGCACGGCTCTCTTTTAACTTCGTTCTCTTAGTACGTTGATCGCTTCAGACTACGAACGAGCTTGTAAGTATATAAAATTATTTTAAATTAAATAGTACAGCGTTGGCTTCATAATTTAATACGCGAATAAGTGCCGAGTCTAAATTCTAATTTGAGGTACAACATTTATTTTCAACAAGCTCGGAAAGTGACGTGAAGTAACGAAAATTCAAAATTAAATTAAACGAAAGTACGCAAGTATGAAAGAAGTGGAATTAATTTGGATTTGGAATTGGATGCACCGGAAAATCAGCACAACTTAAATGGGGTTCTTCTACGAATAGCTAGAAGCGGCCAGCACAGCAGAGTGAAACAACTTTACCGCATCGTCAACGGAGTGGAGGTCTTCAAGAGATTCCAGGTAACGCTTTAAAATTGTTGTTGTTATAAACTATGAAAACTATGAAAATTGTGTGACGTATGAGAGTGAATTTTGAAGGTATTGTGCATTGTTTGGCGTATTCAAAATAATACGTATAACTAACTTTATTATGGTATTTCAATAGAAATCTAAAGGTGTATATAAAGCTTATTAACGTTCCTTCGGGAATTTAAAAATTTTATTGTGAAGAGTACATGGGTGTGTTTTTTTTGTTTGTTGTACAAGTATGCGAAGTTAAAAAGCATACATTATTCATAATTAACTGAGTTATCATGAGCTTACCATACTCCAGAGTATACAAATTCAAAATAAATTATAAATAAAGAACGTAAATAAGGTATTATTCAGGGCCCATTTACTCCGGGTATACCCAATGTGTTTGATATTTTAAATTAAAATCCAGGACAGTACAAAAATAGGATTTATTGAGGTGTAACTTGATCTCTGTAATGTGGATAATCTTGAATTTTATTTGTAAATAGAATTAAATAAATATTGTATGATGGTTGTATTATTTTGTGGTTTTCTTGAGAGTGTGCGTGAATGATATAAAGTATAATAGATAATCTAGGTATCCAAGAGGAGACCCACTGAGCTAGCCTGGGAACTGAAGAAGAATTAAAATGATGAAGAGCGAAATCTGGGTAAGAGATTATTTTTTTAAAATTTTTCTATTGTGTGAAATTTATTTTCGATTTTGGAAAATAAATAAAAATTTAAAATGTTTTTTTTTACTCTGGCGAGGCGATTTAAAGGTTCCACGGCAATATATATATATATATATATATATATATATATATATATATATTACTCAAATTTAGACCAGGGTAGAAAATCAATTAGCAACATCAAACAATTTTAATCACCTTGCATAAAGAAACAAATAGAAATTATGTGCGAAATTTATATTGATTAATTCAATTTTTAAGTAACGGGTATTAAACAAAGTGTACAAATAATAATTAATATTTAATTTGTATTCACTAAAAGTTAAAGGGTAGAAGTCAATGCCATTCATTATTATTTTAATTGGAGTTAATTCAACGATTATTAAGGTATAAAATGCATAAAAGCTTTTAAAAAACCCAATAATACCAAATATTAGACGCGTTGCTAGCATACAAATATATCAAGAAGGTTAGAAAACGTTGAATATACAAATCGTAGAATTGTATTTAAAACATTCGTTAAGATCGAACACCTGCAGACTTTTAAATGTCAAGTTCTAATAAATTTGAATAGGATAAACATGAAAATTCTGCGTATATTGCAAACGGTCGGATAAACCGTAGCTTATATTAACGAGTAAGGCTAGATGAGGGGTTATTTAACTCAAGTAAGTCACGTCGGGAGTCCACGTGTAGTTTAGATAACCGATAGTAAAGAATATCGATTTGCACTACTAAGACCAGGTTAGAAAGAGACGAATAAAACGCGCAAGGCAGAGACATGGACAATCAAAGGCGTGATTTGAGCAACGTCACTGGGTTTGCGATTGGGTGAAATAAGTTGCAGATATGAGAGGTGAAAACACAACAATTTCTATACAAAATTAATTAGTTGTTCTCGGACGTGTTTGCGAGCCGTGTGAAAATTCTTAGATTCTTAACTTGGACGTGTGCAAATTTTGTAGAATCGCTGTGCGGGACGGTCGAAAGAGAACAGAGAATGCGAAATTCTAAAAATTGTCCGTTGAGGGACAAATCCGACGTGCAAGCAAGACCGTTATATAAACCCGGATTTTAAACAGTTTCGCTCTCTTAGATTTTTGATTTTATTCAATACTTTAAACAGTTTTGCTCTTTATTTTTTTGATTATTCGATACTTTAAGTAGAATACGTAGTGATTACGTGCTACAATAAAAATTATTAGTGCACTTTGTTACGTTTTTTTTTCGTGGCAGCCACGTTGGGCGCCAAAAATGTTACGTTACGTAATTCGTGCGTAACACAAAGAAAATCAAAGAAATGACCGGGCCCAATCGGAGATTAGGGGGGGGGGGTTGTAGAAAGCAGACCAACATATAACGTGGGCGGCTGTAAGGAGTTAGTGACAATACCTGCAAGAAAAATAGTTAAGCAAACCTGGAAAAAAAAAATAAGCATAGCAGCAATGATAAGTCTAAATTATTCAGTACTTTGTAGAATGTAAATAAAACTGTTTGGATAATCTATATAATATAATCACGATAAAAGCATTACAAAGATTTTTATTACAAAGTGAGGTAATATTGGGGAGTAGCAGAAACGTTTCCTCACACACCAATTAAACATAAATCAGACAAAATGTTAACAAAAGATAAATAAGTAAGACACAATAGATATGAGTAAATCAGTAGGATTGATTTCTTTTTTTTTTTTTTAATAGCAGGCAAGTCTATTTTAAAAGGTATCAGAACGACAAAGATATGGTAAAGCAACGGATAGATATTTAAAGTAATAACAAGTAGGAAATAGTTCAACTTACAAAAGTCCTTCAGCAACGCTTCCTTGCAACGGAAGAGTGAGATTCACGATGTCCTACGCTAACGAAGCACTTCACCCTGGACTGTGAGGGTGTTGATGGAATTTCTTACACTTTACACTAATCACACCTACGTATTTCACTAGTGTTAGCAGCCGACACCATCACGCGACGGAACTATGTAGCATTGATAAATTTCTTGTTAATTCTATTTCCTGAGACAATAATTTCGAAATATTTTGTAGCACTAGTTTAATTTCAACTGGGATCAAATGTATATTATTTTCATAAACCTCCAAAAAACAGTGAGAAACTTCAACCAATACCTTTGTAAACCGGTAATCTGTTATATTTCGCAAATAACGAAATTCGCGCAAGCGATGATCTATTTTAGATTCTTTGGTGTTAGAAAAATGCAGAAACTACAGTATCCACTGTATTTAAATAATCCAAAGTATGCACTAATCTGATAAAACAAAGGGACACTAGACTAGATCGCACACACATTAATCCTAAAGAAAGAATCGGTCAGTTTAGCAAGTTCTACGACTATTATTTCACAAGACAAACAACTAAAACCACAAATTAGTAAAACAACGCGTATCACTAAGTCAATGTTCCGTAAAACGCACGTGCAGGTCGAGTAAACACGTTCGCCTATCAAGCATACTTCCTTCAAAAGGAATCAGAACTACACTTTATACAGTTAATATACAACTTTTACTTCACAAGAAAAACAACTAAAATCGTGCCGCGCTTGTTCAGGAACAATACGGAAAAAAAACCCGCATTAATTCTCACTATTGTCAAAAGCAGAAAGAAGCAGTATTTTTAACGTACTTAATATATCGGAACAAAGAACAAATCTCAACTCCTCATCTGTTTATTCAATTCGTTCCCTTCCAACTTTTTATCGTCTCTTATCTAGACTTGTATATTCACATAAGCAACAAAATTTATACGAACGGCAAGACAAGGACGATGCAATTTATAATCAATTACAAGCGGTTTATAATTTTCAATTTATCTATCTTTAAATTACTACACACGAGTTAATAAATATAAAATAGAGAACTAGTAATTGCAGAAAGGTACTTACGAATTGAGTATAGAAGCGTAAAATGTTAAAACTATAAAAATGCCCGTTACAACTTAGAGAAGATACAAGTGCTGTTTTTCGGGGGTGTTAATAATCAAATGTTATTCGTAAACGTGATTGGATCCACAAAACAAGATTTAGATATACGTAGATGAATTCCTGAGAAGCCCTGAAACCTTTTTAGACGAATGGTGGTGTACAAAAATTTTAAAAGCGGCCAGAATCTAAAGCCGTAAACATAAACCAGCTGGAATGGTGGAATTAGCAAAGACGATGTACATTGGAGCCACGAGTGCAGTAACCTTCAGGTAACTTATGCTTTGTTGTTCGATCTTTGATGTTTTAGCGTGTGTTGAATATCTTTATAATTTGTTTGATAAAGATGGACAGTAGTAAATTTGTGTAAACAACAAAGTTTGAATTTTAAGGTAAAATTTTCTTGTTTAAGTAGAAAGGAGTATTTATCAAGTTTATGTTTTGGATTATGATGAAAATTTGGGTCTGTCTTTGAGCTCAATTAGACTAACCTGTTAAATTAACGTAAAGAGGTGGGAGATGCTCCCTTTTATTCAGACTTAGGTCTGCACATATTGTTAACTCCTACAAAGACTCTAATTCTGGATGCAAATTAAAATGATGACAAATTTTCACTTGAAATTTTATGATGCTGAAGTTTATGCTGAAATTTAATTTTGAAATTTTAATATATTATGAATATTGATGTAAATAGAGTTAACGTTGATGTGTGTGGTAGGAATGTGTTTGTTTTTTTTTATGAATGAGGATGAAAGTTTTAACTAGGTGAGCAGCCGAGGCGGAGAGAGTAAAAAGGCCATTATCAGAAGAGAATCACAGCAATCTGGACGGCCCAACGCTGGGGCTCGAGTGTTTTTTTTCTCTGGTGAGTTTTTTTTTGTTGGTTGCACATAATCTTGACGCCCAATTCGTGAGGCTCGATTCTAATAGGGAATCACAGAAATATATATATATATATATATATATATATATATATAGGGTATGTGTACGTGTGCATGCTCAGGCGTGTTTTGAGTTAGTGTGTTGCCTAATGTAGTGTACACGCGTGCTCACGCAGATGTGCCCGTGGGCGTGCGTATGCGTGTTGGGGTGCATTTGCCCGTTTGCGTGCACATGCACATTTGTGTGCCTGGACGTACGTGTGTACGTGTAAATTTGTACGTGCGTGTAGCCTGTGCGTGCGCGGGTGCGGAGTGTGTATATATACAGCTCTCAATGCGTAAAGAAATATATTTAATTACCCGCAAACCAAATATTCATGCAACTATGAAGTATCACTCGGTAGTTTGCATTAAAATAGATGGTTTTCAGAAACTAATATATTTGAATATTCAATTGATTACTATTAAAATGTCACAATTGGTTTTAAGTGTACGTATTTTTTTAAAGCGGTTGTTTATTACTTTTAGGTCATAAAGGTATCGTGGTCAGCAAACGCGGTTATGAGATCATTGAAGAGCAAAATACAAAATCCAACTTCTGTGTAGAAAGCATCTAGAACCTACTTAATTCTAAGTGATACTAAGGAAAGTCTGGTTGTGCAGATATGAATCCCTTACAACCTCGGTATCTATTTATAGCTTTTTCACATATAGTGGATCATAATTAGTGTCACCTACTGTTAATCCTTATATGCAGCCCAAAAACTTAAATTTGTTTTTATATTATTACAAATGGAGATTAATGGTAACCGATTTATCCTAATCTCCAATTAATCCTTCCACACGTGGAACATATTCCAGGTTTAAAAGTATTTTAAGGTATTTAAATATCTTACTCAACATATGTTATTTATATTAGGCTGTATTATTATTTCTAGCAATTCAGTAATTTGTTAAGGTTACGGTGTACTTTGATTTAATACATGGTTGAATGTCTTTCACTATTTTCTAACATTTCATTTTTCATTCTCATATGCAATGCTGCTTGTTGTGTGTACTTGCTTTAAAGGCTTTATGCACTCTCCCATCTGATGATCTTACTTCAGTCTAAATCGCAGACGCTAGTATATAAAATTATATAATTTGAGAAATACGACACCTACCACCACTACCTTCGCCTCTACCAGCAACACCATCTTATCGACACTCCCACCACTTTTTAACAGCAGTACTTCCTCAATTATCATCATCATTACTACCACTACGGTTTTTCAACCAATTGTCTAGAGAAAACAAAAAGTTAAAGGAATATTTTCTACCGAAAAGTAATTTTGTGATACTCTTACTTAGACTACTTTAATTATTTGGTTAATTAAATAATTAAAGTAGTTCCTGGGTTCTTTAATATAGTTTGATGAAACCAGTGAACTTTAAGCAAGGATTTCCTTAAAATGATGGAACGCAACTATCTTCCGACTATGCTAGAGGTCAATTCCTCGGGTAGAGCTTATGAGGATTGGTCGTGGTTTTTTTTACAAAACATTATTTACTTACTGACTCAATTTATACCAAAATAGGGGTATGGGGAGGGCGCCACCAAGTCATTAAGTTTTATTCACAGAGTTTCCCTAAAGGGGACTTGGGAGTCCTAAGAGAGGAATATTGTATTTACTGCTTAAGCAGGAGCTGTTAAGAAAATTGGATTAAATTAAAAAAGGAGTACACAAGAAGTGTACTCTTGCTACCTCATAAAAAGAAAAGCTATAAATATCAATTATGCACACACTTTTATAGACATCAAGTTTTGAAAGTGCTATCAGTGCTCCTTCGTCAAATGGAAGCTACAAATATCATTATATTGAAGGTATTTATGCCTTTTATTCGTTGATTCAATTACCCTATTCTTGAACTCACCTGTTTAAAATAAAACCATTTATTAAATGAATTAAATGATGATTCTTTAATCAAATGTTGCTTCATGATAAAAGGTTGTATGTACAAAATATGTACATAAAAATTGTACTTCAATTTCTTCTACGCAGATGTAGAATAATAAATTCAAATAAAAAAATCTAAGACGCATGTACGGCTTACAACCAAACTTACAGAAATTTTATAAAAGGAAATTATATATTTTAAATTAAATAACTAGTAGTTAAATGTTATACAAAATTTTATTATTATAAATATAATTTAATAAATTTTCTTGTTTTAATCAAGTTTGAGTCGGACTACTTAATTATATAAGCTCCCAGCACCACTCAAACAAACAGAAAAATAGAAAATAATTAATTAAAATTGTTAACATATATTCTGTGATTAGTTCCGGGTATTGTGATTCCTCCGAATAAGTCAGTTTGATGTACGGTTGGAATATCTTCAGCCGAATTAGGAATGATTGCTTCATAGTGATCTCCATGTATCACATCCCTGCCATTTCCAGGGCAATGAACTACAGCTAAAGGCTCGCAAACTAATTGATCTTCTTTTACACAAAAATTATATGATGTGATACTGAAGCCGAAATGATAATAAGAATCATTTGGATATCTATTAAAGTTTATATTAGTTTGTACTGTTCACATTTTTCAAATAAATTCGATTATCTCGAAAACTAAATGAGATATCGAAAAGTGTATAGCATATTTGTAATCAGCGTAAAAAACTAAACAAGGTACATATATACCATTTATTGTATCATTATGGGAATATGGCAACGGACGACGGCGGCGACGACGACGGCGTAGCGATTATATTAACCTAACTTACTTCGTAAGTTTGGTTGATATCAAATATGTTAAGCATTTCTTTTTGTTACAAAGCTATCTCAAATCAATACCCAAAATATTAGATCTGTTATTAGGTTGGAACGCCCCGTTCTAAGTTTTATAATTATTGCAATTTTTAGAATCTTTTTAACATAATGCTCTGTGGTTAGAAGCCTTTGAATCTCTCCTTTGGTTAGATATTTCACTGAATTGACATTTGTCAAGTTGTTTGTAAAACTGTATTATTGTAATGCACATTAATTTGTTTTTGTTAATAAAAAGTGGTTTAATTGTGGGAAAATGTTATCTCACCTAAGGGCGATAACGAGCCCATGTGGTGGCTCGTCGTTCTTCTTGATCCAGCCTTTGAATCGAAACGACGAACATGGTATGTTAGCAAAATTTATATCGCTTATTTTAGCGGATTCTAGCTTACTACCTTGGAGAAAATTAATCTTTCTGGTGTTTGTGAGTAAGAAAGTTAATTATTACGCCTTTGGCGGATTTCACGTCGTTTTGATTAATACCTTCGCTCAGTTAGAGAAGCACATTTTTGTGATATTTGTTATATGCTACCCACATGGTTATGTGGTAAGTAATAGCTTTGTAGTACTTCTTGTTCTATGTATTACATGAATTTTACGGTTTAAATGTAACTTCAATTCTAATTTCAAACATTCCTCTTCCAATTTCTGTAAAGAATCCACATCAGGTAACTGGGTTGTATAAAATGGGGATAAATTATGCGAAACAATATCAAGTTGAACATCTTCAGGCATAGAACCGTAACGTCGAAACATTGAGGTCATACAGGATAAATAGTCAATAATACCTTCAGAAGGATCTTGTGTTCTTGCTAAAATATCCTTGAAAAGTCTACGTTTATAATCAGGAGGTTCAAAATGTAACAATAATAAGGTAGATAAGGATTTCCAATTAGAAAACCTATGGCGATTACTTCTATACCAAAGGAGTGCCTTTGACTCAAATAAATCCACAGAGGACTCAAATAATTCAAGTTCAGAAATATTTCGGGCTCTACGGAGCTCGTCAACTCGTTCAAGAAAATTATGAACAGTAAGTCCATCAGGATCGCCGGAAAATTTTAAGTTCCATTTCAACACTGGTAATGATCTTAAATTCGAATTTGGAGATGAAGTATTAAATGTATTATTTGGGTTAGCTGCAGCTTCAGATAATTCTTCGTCAGCATCAACATTAAACGAGGGTTGTTTTGATAATAAATTACTGAGATTTTCCACTTCTTTAGAAGAGTGAGAATCCAAAGTATCTAATAAAGTAAGAATTTTTGTTAAAAGACTCGAGCGTAACTCTACTTGTTCAGGTGATAGGGTATCTACTGATATAAGATTAATTCGTTTCCACAAATGAATCGTCCGAGCACGAATAGTAGCAACAGGAGAATCAGCTTTCTGTAAATTAGATTGTAATTCAACTATCTTTTCAGAAATAATAGTAAATTCATCATCAGGTATAAGATCTGATGTATTAAAAGAAGAAGCAATACTAGTTTGTTCCATTTTTAATAACGGGCGTAAATAAGCTCGCATACCTTCAACTGTTTCTTTCGCTAATACAGTAACACCACGAATCAATAATTCAAAAGATAGTTCATCCTTACGAAGTCGATAAATATCCATTTTATAATCAGACATTTTAATATAAATTGAAAAAAAACAAATTATTCACTAATATAATGTTCAAATCGCAATTCAATAATAAATATTTTATATTTTATCAAATAATTATGTAAATAACCTCTAACTATCTCTGCAAGTTAGATATAAGTGTTCAATTTTTGTAATTACACAACTTTTTTTTTTTTTTTTATATCACCAATAACTTCACAAAATATGCACCTATAAATTCAGTACCAATAATCAATACCAGAATATTTTTAAACATTTTCAAATAATAGCACAAATAAATGTTTAAGAAAGCACAAACTAGCACAAGCATACAAATCAACATACAACCACTGTAATAATATTGTTGCCTAAAATTGCAACTTCACAAAATATCCAATAATCCGAAAAAAATTTAGGGGTTGTAAATGAAATGCAAAACAAAGTCTTGCACGTTGAGAATTAATTTTTGTCGTTGGGACAACAAGCAATATAGTATCAATTCTATATTTCGAACCACAAACCATAAACGTTGTGTCAATTTTTGCCAATTCGAGGTACAAACGTTTTGTGTCAATTTTTTCCAATTCGAGGCCACAGACGTTCGGGCGCCAATTTTTTCCCATTTTATACAACCCAGTTACCTGATGTGGATTCTTTACAGAAATTGGAAGAGGAATGTTTGAAATTAGAATTGAAGAAATTTAGAGTAGACAGTTATGTACCCCCTAATAAAAATCAACGCTCTTATGTGGAACCTGATTTTGCTTTTGTATCGGTCTCGACTAAAAATATTGCTGGTGTTCATGATCAATCGGTTATGTGCACGAATGTTAATGAAGTTAGAACCAATTCACCATCAATTGTTTGTTATAATTGTTCTCGTTTAGGACATTTGACTAAAGTTTGTCCCGAACCAAAGAAATTAATTTGTTACAAGTGTGGTAAACATGATTTTACGGTACATACATGCCCAGATTGTAACCGTCATTTAAACTTACCCCGGAGGAACCAATAGGTCAAGTGGTTTCCCTCTCTTTTTCTCCAACCTTGGCCAACATTGAAAATAAAAATAAAATTTATTCGAATTATAATAATTTTCCTAATCAGTCACTATTGGACTTTGTTTTGTCACATGCCCAAGATGACCAAAGACCATATCTTGAAGTTAAAATTTTAGGACATCCTATCTTAGCTTTATTAGATAGTGGTGCAAGTCAAACTGTTGTAGGTTTACCTGGTTATGAATTGTTAATGAAATTAGGATTAACTTTAATCAAATCCCCATCTGAATGCACAGTTGCTAGTGGTAATATTTGCAAAGCTTTAGGCTATATCTCAACCCCTGTACAACTGATGGAAAAATTACATATAATAAAAGTTTTAGTAGTACCTGAATTTAGCCATGTCCTTATATTAGGTATAGATTTTTGGAAGGTCATGAGTATAATGCCAAATTTAAAGGAAGGTGTTTGGCATTTTCTCCTGAGTCAGAGCCTAATAGTAAATACAAAATAATGTTTCTGGTATTAATACTCAAGATGCTTTAACAATTGGTCAACGATCTGCTTTAAATCTCCTTCTTAGGGAAAAATTGCAAAATATGGGAACTGCACTAGGTTATTGTAAAACAACCGAACATGTAATCGAAGTACTGCCTGGTACTAAACCAATTAAACAACGGTACTATCCTGTTTCTCCTTTTAAACAAAAGATTATTGATAAAGAATTAGACCATATGTTAAAGGATGGAATTATTTCACCATGTAAAAGATCTTGGTCCTCTCCTGTTTGTTTGGTACCGAAGAAAGATGGTTCGTATAGATTTTGTATTGACTATCGTCAATTAAATTCTGTAACTATCAAAGATGCTTATCCGCTACCTTACATGTCTGCGATTGTAGATCAATTAAGAGATGCTCGTTATTTGAGTTCTATTGATATATTATCTGCTTATTGGCAAGTCCCTGTTAGTGAGTCATCGAAAGACTTTACGGCCTTCACTGTTCCTGGTCGTGGGCTCTATCGATTCAATCGAATGTCATTCGGCTTAACTAATGCCCCCGCTACATTCCAGCGTCTCATTGATAATACACTTGGTGCTGATTTACAACCTTTTGTTCTGCAATATTTGGATGATATAATTATTGTATCTAAAGATTTTGACCATCACTTAGAAATTCTTGGCAAAGTTTTTGATCGCTTAACTGAAGCTGGTCTCGTCATAAGCCTCGATAAATGTAAATTCTGTTTATCTGAGTTACGTTATTTAGGATATTTGGTAGATCAACATGGACTTCGACCTGATCCCGATAAAGTGAAAGCTATATTAGACATCCCGTATCCGAAATCTGTTACTGATCTTCGACGTTTCCTAGGTACAGCATCATGGTATCGACGTTTCGTCCCTGATTTTTCTACTATTGTTCAACCTTTGACTAGTCTAACTAAGAAAAGTTGTACTTGGCGTTGGACTTCTGATTGCGAAACCGCCTTCAATCGTATCAAAGAGTTGTTAATAATTGCTCCTGTGTTGACGTGCCCTGATTTTTCCAAGCCGTTTGTTTTACAAACTGATGCCTCTGCTTATGGTATTGGTGCCGTTCTTACCCAATCCACTGATATTGGCGACAGAGTTATTTGCTACTTATCTCGCTCCCTTACTGTGCAAGAGCAAAATATTCTGCCACCGAACGTGAGTGTATTGCCGTTATCTGGTCGGTTGAAAATTACGACACTATCTGGAAGGTCATCACTTCACGATAATTACCGACCACCATTCTCTATTATGGCTTCATAAACTGAAAGACCCTCAAGGACGTTTGGCACGTTGGGCTTTGAGATTGCAATCCTAGGATTACACAATAATTCATCGTAAAGGTAAAGAGCATATTGTACCCGATTTTCTTTCACGTGCTGTCCCTGTTTCTATTGAACCTATTGAAGTGGACGATGATGATTATTCTAACACTACCGATAGATGGTATCGTAAAGTACTTAAGAAAGTTAGTTCTAATCCCTTAAAATTTCCTTTGTGGCGAGTGGAAGACGAACGACTCTATAAGTTTGTTAAACCAACTATACCTGAATTAGCTACTGAAAATGACTTGTGGAGATTAGTAGTTCCTAAAGAAAAACGTTCCCAACTTTTGTGGCGATATCATAATGATCCCATTTCTGGTCATTTAGGAATCTTCAAGACTTACTCTAGAATTAAAATGTTATATTATTGGCCCCAAATGAAGTGTGATATTACCCGGTATGTTAACCATTGTCTTACTTGTCAACAACATAAGCCCGAACAAAAAGCTCCTGCTGGTCTTATGGGTGAGCGACCGTCTGTCATACAACCTTGGCAAATGATAAGTTTAGATTTTATGGGTCCCCTTGTTCGATCTACTCAAGGATATAAATATTTGCTAGTTGTCACCGATTATTTTAGTAAATATGTACTTACTTTCCCCTTCGATCTGCTAGTGCTAAAACTTTATGCACGAGCGTAGAAGATGGTATATTTTTGGCCTATGGTGTACCCCAGTACATTATTTGCGACAATGGTGGACAAATGAAAAGTAAACGCTTTAGACACTTGTATGAAAATATAAATCTACTATTATATTTACTCCCTTATATTACCCTCGTGCAAATCCAACCGAAGGTACGAACAAAGTCATCAAGACTATGCTTGCAACATATATTAAAGAGTCACAGAAAAATTGGGATATCAATTTATCCGCTGTGACCTGTGCAATTAGAACTTCTGTTAGCGAAACTACTGGTTTCACCCTTACTTTATAAATTTTGGACGTGAACATATTTCCTGCGGAGAAGACTTTAAGTTAAAAATTGAAACACCCGATCTAGATTTAAATGAACATATAGAAAACGTAAAACTGGTTATCAGAAAATGTTTGAAATTGTTAAAGAAAAATTACGTCAAGCGCATGAACGCTTTCGTCATACGTATAATCTGCGAAGAAGAGCTGTTCACTATGAACCTGGTCAACTTGTGTGGCGACGTAATAAGGCTTTGAGTGATGCGACCAAGTCCTTTTCAACGAAACTTGCTCTAAATTCCTAGGCCCTTATAAAGTTAAAAAGAAATTAGGAATAGCAACTTACGAACTGGAAACTGAAGATGGACAACCTAAGGGTATCTGGCATGCTCAAGAACTGAAACCTGCTAATGTATTTGATGATGATTGAATAGTTTTTTGTGTTATTGGTTATGTTAGGTTCAGCCTGCTGCTGAACGTCGTAAACTTTAAGGAGTTTACTTCCTTCGAAGTTGAGGGGAGTGGAACGCCCGTTCTAAGTTTTATAATTATTGCAATTTTAGAATCTTTTAACATAATGCTCTGTGGTTAGAAGCCTTTGAATCTCTCCTTTGGTTAGATATTTCACTGAATTGACATTTGTCAAGTTGTTTGTAAAACTGTATTATTGTAATGCACATTAATTTGTTTTGTTAATAAAAGTGGTTTAATTGTGGGAAAATGTTATCTCACCTAAGGGCGATAACGAGCTCATGTGGTGGCTCGTCGTTCTTCTTGATCCAGCCTTTGAATCGAAACGACGAACATGGTATGTTAGCAAAATTTATATCGCTTATTTTAGCGGATTCTAGCTTACTACCTTGGAGAAAATTAATCTTTCTGGTGTTTGTGAGTAAGAAAGTTAATTATTACGCCTTTGGCGGATTTCACGACGTTTTGATTAATACCTTCGCTCAGTTAGAGAAGCACATTTTTGTGATATTTGTTATATGCTACCCACATGGTTATGTGGTAAGTAATAGCTTTGTAGTACTTCTTGTTCTATGTATTACATAAATTTTAGGGTTTAAATGTAACTTCAAATCTAGATTCAAATTTAACTTCAAAATTAACTTCAAATTTAAATTTACGTCTGCGTGCTAGTCCAAGAGTAATTACATACTTTAGGTTTAGCAGTTCCAATTTAAGTAGATGCACATTTGTGAAGATTCGTTTAAGTAATCGTTCTGGTGGTATTACGATTACCCAACCTCGACAACTTACTGAAATAGATGGTATTAAAGCTCCCGACGAAGAATTAATTATTGATACCATAAGTTCCATCTGCTGGACTACCGAAATATTAATCGTAACCTGTTGGAGTTATCTGTGGATGAATATTACACCTGAAGCGATTTTGTGTGACTACCTTTAAGTGGTGTAATCCTGTTAAGTTGGATTTGGAATCCTTGACTGCTACTGGTGCATTGAATTACTTCTTGAGGTCGTATACTTCCTTATTTAAGTGTGTTGTGTTTATGTTCTGTTGAGATTATTGGAGTAATACTTTTGTGTGTGAAACCTTATGTTCACCCGCTTATATTTTGCTTTGCATGCAACCATACTTACACCTGTGTGTAGGGTGGGTTGCGATAATTAACGTAAAATCTGTATTTATGATAAAATTATTAAGGTACTAATGGTTGAATGCTTCCTTAGTAAGTGCTAGGTTTTTTTTTATGAATAATGCTAACCACTCGTTAATGCGTTCCAGTGATTTATACATATTGATTGTAAATCTAGTCACGAGCTTAGACCCTTGGTTAAATTATTACTCGCTTGAGTTATGCTGTTACAGCTTACTTAGTGGCCACCAAGTCTGCGTATCCAATTTTTACTTAGTACGAATTATTTTTGCGTACGGGCTCGTGCCCGGATATTATTAACACCTTGCGTTATTACTGTTAAATATTATTTATACAATCACCTGGAGTAAACATATATTTGCTTGTTGTGAGCACTTAGCTTGGTTAATTTTCTCTGGCGTCATTTAGGTTTGAATCTTGTATGTATTATTAGTTTGTAGAATTATTTGTTCTAGTGAAATTTATATTTATATGTTTGATTTCATGTTTGGCATTGTAGTTACTTCAATAAATTCAGGCTTAATTCTGTGCCCTGTTAATTTATTGATATAGTGAGTTACCTTGGGTTTCGCCCGAGAATAGTGGAACATTTCTCGTTGATTCTGCTCGCTCCTGTTCCTGGCGCCCATTAATAAAATAGTTAGTTTTGACTTATTGGACCTTTCTAGTGGTTCCTTATGGTCCATGAATGCGATTCTTTACCCACCGCCCTGATGAGTCTTTTCTGAGCTATTCCGGAGCACTATTTGTCATCGTAACGTTAAGGAACCCATTATATTGATTAGATATCGAATTTTTACCGTGGCAAGGTATACAGATGTATATGGAAATTTCACATATCTAACAATTTAACTTTCATATTTGCTTTAAGTATAATTACACATAAATGAAAACTTTAATCAGAACTCAATTAAGGTGTATAAGTTCGTTTATAATAATAAAAGGTACAACCAAGAATTTAAATGTTGATAAATACAAAACATCAAAAGTCCTTTATAGTTTGTTAAGCAAAATAATAATCGTAGGTCATTACAATGTAATGTTTAATATGTTGCCTTGTACCAATGTTGGCTAAATGCGGACGCCATGCGAAAATAATAAAGAAGGTTTACTTTGTATAGCCAGGTTCTTGTTTATGTGACAGTGTAACATTGTATAAACCAGATGTGCTTACATACTGTGCCTCGACAAACAAATGACATGGCTGTCTACATGTAATGACGCAGCCAACCAACTGCACGTCTCTTGGACCCAATTATACAAACTTGAAGTGTATTTCTTTTTTGTAAAAATGAAACAAACCAAAATCCAATCCAACAGCTGTCAAAAATGCTATGCTTCCTTGTTTTACAGCATTTCGTTCGTTACAAAACAATTATGTTGACCGCATTTATCCACTTTATTACTGGTAAATACCGAACATTTGCCAAGCATTTTCTTTCGAATAAAACATGGCAATCAAAGGATTATCGTAAATACTAATTGAAGAACGTTTAGATTAAAACAAAAGTATTACAATTAAATTGAAGAACATTCATATTAAATCAAAAATATTACGATTACATTGAAAGACGTTCATATTAAATCAAAAGAATTAAGGTTAAATTGAAGAACGTTTATATTAAATCAAAAATATTATGGTCAAATTGAAGGACGTTCATATTAAATAAAAAATATTATGGTCAAATTGACAAATTTATTTAGTTTGTTCTAGGAATTAAATCTATGTGCTTACCATTATTAAAAACACTTATTCAAGTGCATATTGCACTTGAATTAAACATTTAGGCACAAGGCCACACGCAAATTGCTGACTAAAACATCATTCTTCTGCATGATGTGTTCTTATCAAGTGCCCAAGCCAGAGTGATAGGTTGACACGCTGCCCATAGTATTTCAAAGTCGCTTGACATTGAGGTATTTATTCAAACAGCCAATGCCTGTTGTTAGCAACCAAACTAGCACTAGAGGATAATCTCTGCATTATAATTACCAATATGAATATTTATTTAAATGACGATATTTACTTGTTTAATCGAATAGACAAAAAGACGTATTTAACAAATAAATTTTAGGTATTTGCAGTCGTCAAAAAAAAATTGTTTCAATACAAGGAATGTCAAGTTTTAATTGTGTAGAACTAATCAGTTATTTTTAGCTGCAAGGTAAGTAGAATATTCGTAAGCGTTTTGGTATTTGTCAAAGTGCAGCACGTGTCACTGAGTAAGGATTTGTGACAGCGATCAATGTAAATGATAATTTAAAGGTCTCATATTTTCATGCCTATGAAGATTCTTTCCTCTAAAAAATCTGTCTCTCCCTTCAGAACTATTTTACATTGATTAAAGTTCGATGAGGTACAGGCGCTCACTTTCTCTTTTGTTTTCTGCAATTCCAATCTTTTTGTTCTACTCATAAATAACGTCGTAGTTAAATCCTGGTCTTTAAACGTTTCCTTATTCAATTTAGTATCTTTGAACATCTAGGCTTTCTGCTATTAATTAGGAAACTTGCCGTTTAACTTTGATTTATGTGTTTATATTTTTGATAACTATCAATAATATGAACACATATGATTTACACTAGCACCCAATGTGAACCGAAATTGAGTAAATGCACTGATGTTGGATTTTGTTGTGATTACTCCAGCGCGTTAAAGTAAGAGATTTCCCTGCTATTTCACTAGTAACATCTGTCTGTGTTATAGTCGTTGTAATTTGAGTGTTACGTCATCATCGAACAATTTGGTATTGGTGACAATAAATACCATTAGTGCGGGTACCCTACAGTTTAGTGAAACATTTATGCCGGCAATGGGAGTGCGTGAAGTGACAAAGTCGTACTTGAACCGTTACAGAAGACAGTTGTATGAGAGCTTTTGGAAGCGACACCACACCCAACGTGCGTGTTCTTGGTTGTCCGCTAACCTTTTGTGTGTGTGACTTTTATTGCCCCGAGCGGCACAGGCTTTAAGGTATTTATACCCTTTATTAAGTAGTTTGTTGTAGTTGCTTTATTTATTACATAACCGCTACACTGCCATCGGTATTGCTACAAAAAGCAATTGGTCCTTCCCTATAATTAACATATCTAGATCACCTTATCACCCTACATTGAGGTTCCGATTTACGTCACTAATGATGTTCGCACGCATACCAACATAGTATAGGGCATCTCTCCTTTCTAATCTTAAACACTAAGATCTTACTAATGTTGATAAAAATTGCAACCATTCCAGGGTTCTCCACAAAAATTTAACATTTAAAGCTATCAAAATTGGTAGTACCTAATCTAAACTCGTGTTCTAGAGGTTATGGTAAGGTGTTCTGTCAAATTTTTTGCTTGTCAAAGCCAATTGTTTTATAAACTGCGCTTTTTTTCATATTAAAAACTGTTCTTATCAGAACAAATTTGCGTAATTATTACGTTCGCGAGCTTGTTTTTTGAAAGCGCCTGGAATGCCCTTGAATGCTAGGGGGAAGCAGCTTGTTGCTAACTTTATAATCAACAAGGGGATCTTATGGTGTACTCAAGTGAACTTGAGGGTATGGTCTTCTTAAAATGGTGGAATCTCAACTATCTTCCCACTAAGCTAGGGGTCTATTCCTCGGGTACAGCTTATGAGGAGTGGTCGTGTGAGTTTTATAACAAAAACATTATTTACTTACTGATTCTATTAATACTAGAATAGGGATGCAAAACGGGCACCACCAAGTCCTCGAATTTTAAACACGGGTTTTCCCTAAGGGGGGACTTGGAAGTCCTTAGAGAGAAATATCGTATTTACTGCCTAAGCAGGAGCTGTAAAGACAATATAAATAGTATAGCAAAGAAGGACACAAGAGGGGTACTCTTGTTACCATATACTATAAAGAAAAAGAATAGCTACTAATATCAATTATTTGAACACTATTATAAACACAAGTTTAGGCATTAAAATTCTTGAAAGTGCTATTAGTGCTCTTTTAGTCATGTGAGGGCTAAAAACATTAATTTTGTAAAAAGTAATTATGCTTTATTACCTCTTGATTTAATTACCCTATTCTTGAACTCACTTGTTCAAAATAAAACAATTACTCAAATGAATTAAATGGTTGTTCTTTAATTAAATAGTGTCTTCTAAGTAATAAAATTTTATGTACAAAATATACATCTCAAAGGTAGTTTAATTTCTTCAACACAATTATTGAATGAGAAAATTATGAATCTACTAAGAATAAAAAATATCAATAATGTATCAAACATTTCACAAGGATTTTCTAATTAATTACCCAAAATTCCAGATTTGTTACCTTGGTTTACAAGTGTGTATTAAAATTTCAAAGTTTAATAATTTTAGTTCTCATAATTACTTAAGGTATGATTGAATTTAAATGAAAGATTTTGTTAGGATTAAATTAAGGTATTCATATTCATTGGTAATAATATCATGCATAACCCTTAATTCAAACTGTGATAAATACTAAACAGAAAAAGTTTTCATAATTACACATTAAAACAAGAATCGTCGATTGTTACAATGTTGTTTTCGGCTGTTTGCCTCGTTGTCAAGATAGGCAAACAGCTGTCGTCATGTCAAAGTGATAAAAAAGCATGCCTTGTAAAGGGT
The DNA here is from genome assembly GCA_036346225.1 of Platerodrilus igneus. NCBI lineage: Eukaryota > Metazoa > Arthropoda > Insecta > Coleoptera > Lycidae > Platerodrilus > Platerodrilus igneus. Next base: position 2,726,322 of record JARFIW010000454.1, on the reverse strand, counting down.
TGTTCTAAGCTACATTGAAACAATTACATTGTTGGGACCAAATGTGCTGGCATGCAATCCTTTGACAAACAACTGACGTCAACGTACTGTCCACACTTTATTGCGTAATATACTGGAACTTTACTGGAACCATTTACACGAACTTGAAGTGCATCTCATCTTTGCAAATCGAAATAAAACCAAACCATAAAACAGGCTATCTAAAATACATCATTTTCAACATTCTTCAACTTGTTTCAAAGACAGTTAATTTAGCGGTTATTCGGAAAATGAAATATGGTATTTGAACTTATAAACTTGCAATCTTATCTTTACTGAATGTCGAGAATAAACATTATTACATTTACGTTACGGATAATAAACTTGATAATTACAAAGAGCAAACTTTAAGAAAATTATTATTGGAAATTCTATAAGACCATAACTAGAAAATCCTCCAAGCACGTTTTATAAATTTAGTGAAATCAAAATTAACAAATTTAGACAACTCATTATTAAAAATCTATAGAGCTTTTGAATGCTATCTTACAAAAAAATTATCATACAACGTTTGTGGGCTATAACAAAATTATTTAGAGTTATTTGACAATAAATTAATCTGCTCTTCATTATTAAAATACACTTTAAATCAAGTGCATCTTGCATCTGGTTAAGCGGCAACCAAGCTCAACTGCCTCGTGCTTCTTTATCAAATGGTCGTGCCAGACTGAATCGTCTGCTCAATGCGCACAAGTAACATCAAAATCGCCTGACATTGATGATTCTGTTCAAATGACCAACGTTTACTAATAGTAACCAACCCAGTATTATTGAATAGTTTTCGGCTCGTGATTGGGCTACTCTGCCTCGATCTAAATATTTATTTACATCGCTTGATGTTATTGTTTATTTAAATAGACAATGAAGCGTTCTTAATGAATAATTTTAAAGGATTTGCAGTCATCAAAAAAAATTGTTACAACTTGCATGAGTTTTTTGATCAAGAGAAAGCAAATGGGGGACTTTTTATTCCTGTAACAGCCGTCCGAGAGGTAATCTACGAAATGTAATTCGTTATAAAACAAATTAATTAATTTGATTTTATAGGGAGTGCAGCTGCTCTCAAAATTAATCCGTCGACTGTGACTATGGCGACCCAATCTATTCAAAGTAGCAAATCATTAGATTCGAAAAAACAATTCGCAATAAACCTGTATCTGTTGTTGCCGAATTTACAGAGTGTGCAATTCGCAATGAAATTTATCGCATGTATGACAATCGTAAGTTATTAATGTGTTGGCAGCTTAGTTTCGATATAATCATAACTGTTTCAGATGAACATATTACAGTACATAACTTGTGTTTAAAACGTCAGAGTGCAGAATTGTTCAAAAGATGTGATAAATCTTTAAATACATTGCTACGCAGAATGGGATTTACATATGGTAAAGACAATCCCCGTTGTGCTCTCATAGAATTGCCTCATATTGCTCTGAAACGGTTTGAATCTTTCGTAAAGTCTATAAGAATTAAAACGGAAGGCATTTATCAATTCGTTCATTTCGACGAAACTTGGCTTTCCAAAAACGGTTCCGTTTATCATTCTTGCTATAATAATGATGTACGAAGTGTAAGAAGCACAAAAGTCGATGAGAAAAAATTCATAGTGTTGCATGCAGGCAATGAAAATAAGTTTATTGAAGGTTGCGAGTTGATCTTTTTATCTGCGACAAAATATGGAGATTATCATGGAGAGATGAACGAACCAAATTTTCTGAACTGGTTTGAAAATCAATTGCTGGAGAGTTTGGATCAACCGTCTGCAATTGTTTTAGATAATGCTTCATACCCACAGTACCGTTGGTTAAAGAACTAAATTACAGTTGGACTAAAGGAGATATATCAAGCTGGCTGACAAATCAAGGCGTAGCACATGATTGTACTTCTTTTAAAAAAGATCTTCTTAATCTTGCTACCATGTACGTATAACAACCCAATTAATAATTTGTGTAATTCACATGGTTATTAATTTTAGGCATACACCGCAGAAGGTCTGTAAAGCAGATTACTTGGCCGAACAATTTGGCCATAAAGTCGTATGATTACCTCCCTGCCATTGTTTTTTCAACCCGACTGAACTTGTCTGGGGTATATCCAAAATTTATTACAATCGTCACAATGGTAGGAATGGTAAATTGGCAGAAAATTGTTTGAAAATGTGGCACGAACCATTGGCAACCATTATCCCGGAAGTCTGGGCAAATGCTGTAGCTCATTGTGAAAGGTTAATTGAAGACTGGTACAATAGAGAAGTACTTTTAAATACAGTTGATGTTGCACCTCTTGTAATTACTTTTAACCTAAAAAGTATGAGGTTTCTATCTTTTTGTTAACTAATAAAATCAATTATGTAAATATAAATATATTATAATTCTTCCGAGCTTTCGCCGTCTGTTGGACAACTTCATTAGGGATCTAAAAGTTGTGTTACATTGGAAAACCATATTCGACGTGAATTATATGTGCAGATTAATTGAAATTAAGAACGGTATTACAAAAATCATCATAGCACTAATTTTAACCTTAAAAGTTACATATCGCAGAATAACAACTTAGTTAATAACATTTGTATTTAATAATTATTGATATTCTTCGAAGTTTTCGTGCTGCTTTGGATTAAAATAAATATGAAATCTAATGCTCATAAAAAAATTATGCATTTCGACATTTTAGCACGTCAGGTGATCGTTAAAGAGATGTTAATAAACGTCACAAGTGCGTTCCGATAAGCTCGGCTGTTACTATATCTTCGTACGCTCTAACCCCCGTTTCCCAACGTGGGACCCACGCTCCACAGAGTGGCAATTTGATTGTTAAGGGGAGCAATTCAAAAATGGACTCGACACGAGTTTAACCCTTTCGCTCCGGGCCATTTAAATGCAATGCTAGATTTCAGTGCCAAATTCAACGAAAAAAACAAATTCTTAAATAATCGCGGTAAGTAGTTATTAGGTATAATTTTGCTTGACGAGACCAAAATATCAACTGAGTGTTTGGCGTCGTCAAGTAAACTTCCCTGAGGCAGACGACAGGCTCCGCAGGGAACTCCGGACGTTTTGAAATATCGCTAAACAACGCACCTGCATAACCCATTGAAACATCTGTAGTGTTTCACAGCATTCAGTTGGTGTTAATTTGAAATAAGTGTCCGTCAAAACTGTTGTAAAATGAGTGGTGCAAGCAAGAAAAAACTCGTCGATATTCGGAGGAATATTTAAAATTTGGATTCATGCTCGCTGTTCACGATGAGCGGATTCCTTTTTGTCTTTTATACCAGCAATACTTGACCAACGAATCAATGAAACGAGGTCGTCTTGAGGCGCATTTGAAGGCGAAACATAGTGCTCATATTAATTCAGATTTTAATTACTTTTAAACTTTAAACAAAAATTTTGAAAAGAGAACAACATTAAAGTATCTATTTACTGCTCATACTTCGATTAATAATCGAGTTCTTGAAGCTAGTTAACAAATTTCTTTATTGATCGCTAAAACTGGAAAAAATCATACTATAGGAGAGAATTTAATAAAACCGTCAATATCGGCATTTCTTAGAACGGTTCTTGAAAAAGATGACAAAGATGTAAAAGCTATGCCACTCAGTAACAATATTGTTAGCTGAAGAATGGACGAAACGAGTGAAGATATTGAAAAACAACTTGTTGAAAAGCTAAAAACAAGAAATTTCTCAGTGCAAATGGATGAGTCAACTTTGAGAGACAGTGCGGCAGTATTGATAACTTACGTAAGATAATTGACATTTTGCTGAAGAAGTGTTGTTCTGTAAAGGATTAGAAAGCACCACTACGTCCAAAAGTATATAATAAGCTAAAAGACTAGCTAGATGTCAATGATATATCAAAGAAAAACACAACATCTTGTGCTGCAGATGGTGCTTCTAATATGATGGGCAAGAAAAATGGCTGTTTAAAATTGATGAAAGATGCGAATCCAAAAATGATTCTTGTGCATTGTGTTATTCATATGGAAACTTGGTAGCTAAAAACCTATTGCCTGTTCTAATTGAAATACTATATTCAGTACTAAAGTGCGTTAATGCTATTAAAGCTAATGCCAAATGTGAGCGTCTCTTCAAGCTATTGTGTGAAGAATAAAATGAAGACCATGTGAGACTTTTACTTCATACTGAAGTAAGATGGCTATCTAAGGGGAACTGCTTGAAAAGATTTCTAAAACTGTTTGATACTCTTAGTCATTTTTTAAGCGACAAACCTGAAATGAGGTATCTGTTAACAATTGATGGTAAAGCATTTGTGAGTTATTTTGCCGATATCTTTGAAAAACTAAATATATTAAATAAGCAACTTCAAGGAACAAATAAAAGTTTTGTCGATGCAAAAACGAAAGTATTTGGTTTCATTACTCATATTGATCTATGTCAGGAGCATATTAACAACAAAAACTTTCAACAGTTTCATTGGCTCCGAAAACGTGAAGTAACTGATATCCAAGGCCGCGCCGTCCATAAGGACAACAAGGGCAAAACCCACGGCGCCAAGAGTCCAAAGGCGCCGTGAGGCGCCTCACGGTAATATTTAAAACTTACCAAAATTCTTATTTTTGTTTGAGACACGAGACTTCCCAAAGGTCCCCTGTACGTTTACGCGTGCATTCGCTATGAATAACTAATTAAATTCCATTAATTATCGGAACATCGATGTTTTGTATCAGATGTTCTCAGCCGATGATGATCTACAATATTATGGCAACACTCCAATATCGCGACGTTGTGCTAGTTGCACAATTTTATTTTTATTATGTTTATGTATTCGATAATTATGGGTTATCGATGTTTTGCCGTAACAGCGCTCGCGCTCATCCCTATATGTTGACTAGAACGCAGAAAGCGAGTTTATTCTTGTTTCTGCAAGTTTTCCCGTTTATTCCTTCCTGTTGAATCTTGAGTCTTGAATCTTTATAAATACCGCGCGCTTTTAAAAACAATTCATTCAACGTTGAGGATCGAAGTGTCGTAAAGACTGTACATTGTGCACCTGAATTAAAAAAGTTAAGTGTTCTTCGATATTTTACATTAATTAGAGAATTCAAGGTAAAAGGTAAGTTTCTAAATTTACTCTTTACTTTACAATTAGATAGAGAGGGCACGTTTTAAATGGAAAATAAATCCCTTCGGTCAGAATTTGACGAAATTTTGATATGTTGCAGAATTTGACCTATTAATGAATTAATGTGTCCATTGCGACAAAGCTGTAAGTTTAACAGTTAGTTTTTGAGATACAGGGTGTCCAAAATCGCTACTTCATAATTTCAAATTTCGTAAATTGTATGTTGTTGCCGATATGAATACAAAAATAATAAATAAATTTTAAGATTGGCGTATCTACCGGAATTTCAATTCTGTAATATTCTATTTTAATTTATTATAGATGTTTAATAAAGAAAAAAAAGCCTTCAGGATATCAAAATTTGATGAAGAAAAGAAAGCGGGAAAACGAACTGGAGAAGACAAATTCCAAAATTACGGTACTATTTTCTTTACCTTCAAGCACAAATATACAGACAGATGCAGATCTTCTATCGACTTCCAAAAAGGACCTGGAGGAGTCTAAATTATAAGAGATTCCATTAACATCTACAGACGAAGTAGAGGAAGACGAAGACGTAGTTTCTGCGGAAGTGGACGATACGCAACTTTTTCAAGATCCGGGTTTGTGGCCAAAAATATTGTCTCCTAGAGATGTACAAATATTAATTGAAAACGGGCCTACTCATTATTGACGTAAAAATTGTATAGATTATCCCAATGATAAAATATCAGGCCGAAGGTTTTCGGATAAATATTATTCACGAATTTTGTCTAATAATGAAAAAGTCGAACGGGAGTGGCTTTTATATTCAACAGAAAAGAATTCTGTGTTTTGTTTTTGTTGTAGAATATTTTCAAATACTTTAAAAACAATTAAATTAAGTGATGAAAATGGGTATAATGACTGGCACCACATTGGTGAACATTTAAGTATCTATGAAAAAAGTAAATTTCATTTTGAGAACTTAAAAAATGGTCAGAATGTTTCACTCGCTTAAAAGAAATGGCAACTATTGATTCTTCGGCTCAAAATTTAATTAATATAGAAACAAAATATTGGCATGGAGATATCGAGTGCATTTTTTATATTATTCAATTTCTTGCTGAGCAAAACTTGGCTTTACGTGGTACCAATAGCAAACGGTGTGAAAAAAATAATGGCAGTTTTCTAAAATGCATTGAAATGTTAGCAAAATTTGATCCTATAATATCTGAGCACACGAGAAGGATCCAAATGCAGGAAAAGATAAAAATGCCTCATTATTTTAGGGACAAAATTCAAAACGAAATAATTAATTTAATAGGAGAAAATCTCACATTAAAAATTTTAGGCATGATTAAAACAGCTAAATATTTTTCAATTGTACTTGATTGTACCCCGGATGCTAGTCATCAAGAACAAATATCAGTATGTGTTATATTCGTTAATTCAGAAAAAAATAAAATTGTCGTCAAAGATCATTTCTTATCTTTTTGCCCTATAAATGATTGCACAGGTGAGGGTTTGAACAATTTCTCAATAGAAACATTGGAAAAAAATGGCTTAAATATTTATAATTTACGCGGCCAAGGATATGACAATGGTGCAAACATGCGCGGTAAACATAATGGATTACAAAAAAAATTCTTAATATAAATCCAAGAGCATTATTTGTGTCTTGTTGCAACCATAGTTTAAACCTTTTTGTGAACGATACCGCAAAATCAAATATTTCAAGTGTAAATTTTTTTTCTATAGTACAGGAATTTTATAATTTTTTTTCCGCTTCAACTAAGCGTTGGTCAGTCTTAAAAACAAATATATCAAATTTAACCTTAAAACTCTTATCTGATACAAGATGGTCTAATAGAGTTGATGCTTTAACTCCTTTAAGATATCAGCTTGGAAAAATATACGATGCTTTATTTGAAATCTCTAGTGAAGGAAATAAAGCTTTTGACAATAATTAAAAAAATACGGCATCATCGCTTGCCAAAAAAATAAAAAATGTTGAGTTTATATGTATGTTGTTTTTATGGTATAATATTTTAAATAAAGTCAATATTGTAATTAAACTTTTACAAACTGAGGATTTTAATATAGCAGAGGCCTGTGCTAATTTAAAAACTTTAGTTAATTGGTTAACAGAATACAGATCAGATAAAGGATTCAACGACTTGTTAGTCGATGCTCGTGAAATAGCTGACTCATTAGACGTTGATTTTGAATTAAAAAAAAAAGATGGCTTGAGGGTGAGAAAAGTTAAGAAACAATTCAGTTACGAACACGATGATGAACCCACTGAGAATGAAAAATTAAAGTTTAAAATAAATTCTTTTTTTAATATGTTAGATATAACTATAGAATCTGTAAATGAAAGATTTCAATTATTATCAGCTTATTCAAATCATTTTAACTTTTTGTGGGACATTTCCAATTTTTCCAAATATTCTAAACAGGAGCAGTTAAAGTTATGTACAGACCTTGAAATAGTATTAACTGATCTAAATCTCAATGAACGTGACATAAGTGGTTTAGAACTCCTAAACGAATTACAGTTTATTAATTTAGGTGAAGTGAACACTTCCACTCCTACAGAAACTTTAAATTACATTATTAATAATAATGTGAAACAATCCTTTCCAAACACTTATGTGGCTTTACGAATTTTGTTAACTATGCCAGTATCTGTCGCCACAGCAGAACGTTCGTTTTCAAAATTAAAAATGATAAAAAACTATCTAAGATCCAGTATGGCTCAGGAAAGACTGACAAATCTTGCTATTATTTCAATTGAATCTGAACTACTAAAAGATTTAGAAACTGAAGAATTGATAAATAAATTTGCAAAAAATAAAGCACGCAAAGTCAAGTTCGTTTAGTTTAGTGCAATGCTACTACTACTACTACTATGCTATTATATATACACTCTAGTTATGTATAATTTAAAAAATATTGTAAAAATGTAAGATATATTTTTGATTAAAATGTTTAAAAGTTTATATTTTGGTTTTTTTTAATATATCGTATCCTTACTTTTTTGGTGGTACTACTTAAAAAATATTTTTTGTGATAATCTTATTATAAAGTTTATGTATAGTATAAAACGATATACGACTTTTATTTCAAATAATAAAAAAATTTTAGTTCTAGGTACTTATTTATATTTGTCCCTAGCCAGGCAATTTTATAAATTTTTGAAAATAATGTACAGAGTAAAGAACAAAGCTTTTGTTACAAAGGCACAATTTTTTGAAAAAATTAAATAATGTAAGAGAAGCTAAGATGCAAGCAACACGCTCCTACTCTACTCCATTAAAAAAATTTTCCTACAATAAAAAGGCGCCTTAATGTTTTTGCCCCAGGGCGCTATATAGCGTTGGCGCGGCTCTCCTGATACCGCTTTACTTATTATTGTTAATCATCTGAATATTCTATCGGCTGATATAAAAGAAAGATTTTCTGATTTAAAACAAATTGATTTTCTAACATGGATGATGCAGTCAATGTTAGTAGATTTGTCAGATATATCAAATATGCTGTATCAAGAGGAACTCGCAAAATTACAAAATGATGAATCAGTTAAAACTTTATTTAATATAAAAGGACCGATGGCATGGCTTTGTGAGGAAACAGAAATCAAATACCCAAATTCAACCAAATGTGCAACAAAAAACATTGCTACCGTTTCCATCTTCATTTTTAGCTGAATGTGGATTTCGTGCTCTAAATGATTTACTGGAAAAAAAAAGAAATCGGCTGGATATAACATAACGTGGAAACTTGAGACTGAAGCTAACCAAATTGGAACCTAATATAAAATCTCTGTGCAGCAAGCATCAAGCGCAAGAATCTCACTAAATTAAAATAATAACGAATATAGAAAAATCTTTACTAAAATTATTTGGAATTTGAATTTCAATTCTCATTATGTTTTGAAACTTTGCTTACTGTGTTTCGTTAACAATTTCCTAGTGATTTCTTCAGAAAACCTATCATTTAAGTTTCTTAAGTGAACAATTCAATTTTTTAATATTAGAAATTATGCATGTTACATGGGGGGTAAGAATTTTAGAAAAACTAAGGTGGGGCATGGCACAAAAAGGGTAAGGAAACACTACTTTAAACGGTGGTTCAGTAGATGTAATAGGTAGGTATACATGATAATTAGTTGTTGTTGTGTCAGTCTTTTTATTTATTTCAGCTTTTTGTTTGTGAATGTGGTACATTTCTAATATTTCTCTCTTGTATAGTAATTTATTTACTATGCTAAGATTTTAGAATCACTCCAATCGGTTGTATGCTCAAGATTTTGTAAAACATGCTCCGTTAACTCACATCGATTTTTGTTTGTACGAATATCACTTTTGTGGCCTGCCACTCGTTGTTTAAGTAGAGTGCCAGTATGTCTCACATATATCTTATTACAGCTGCAAGTTAGCTAGTACACTACATTTGACTGTTGTATAAACGGGGTGTAGCTTTTTAATTTGCTGTACAGTATTGATAACAGTTTTTTTGTATTTATATACTACTGGGATACCTTCATTCTCTATAGTAGGGGACAAAGAATCCAACTATAGTAAGTCTGCTTATCATAAAATGCGATTAAAAGACACAGCAAGGGGCAGCAGCCTTACTAGCTATACGATATTGGAGGAGAGTCGGTTGGTCTCGGGCGATCCTCAATAATTTACCAGGTTGTTGGGGTTGGCCGTGACAAATACGGCTTTTTGCTAAAATCTTTAAAAACTGCGTTGTGGAAAGATATGAGAACCTACCACAATATTTCCCAGGTGGCGTGCCCAAAACACGAAATATGTATGATGGAGAGCTCACAAGTAAAATTCTTGTCCGGAGGTAAAATACTTCCTCATTCGGATCTCCGGGAGAGGGAACTTGGGGTTAGTCATCGTAAGAATTTAAAACAACGGTTCGATTTAGTGATAGTGACTTGGAATGTAAGGTCATTACTTAGAGTACATAAGTTAACCAATTTAGTAGCCGAAATGAGAAAAGGAAAGCTGGACATTATAGGCATTAGTGAGGTGAGATGTCAAGATAGTAGTAACCTTTGTAAAGATACTTATAGAATAATTGCAACTTCTTCAACTAATGGACAGGCAGGGGTTGGAATAGTGTTAGGTAAAAGATTAGGACGTAAAGTTAAATAGTACTTACAATTTAGTGATAGAATAATTATGGTTAGACTGTGTACGAAACCCACAGACACTGTTTTAGTACAGGTATACATGCCAACAACTCAGTACAAAGATGAGGAAATAGAAAAAGTATGCGAGGAAATAAATAGTATAGTGATAAAAGTAAAGAGAGATGAAAATTTAATAGTTATAGGCGACTTTAATGCGTCAGTGGGAGAAGGTAGTGTGGGAAAAATGGAAGGAAAATTTGGGTATGGTAGGCGAAATGATAGAGGGGAAAGATTAGTTGAGGTTTGTCAGGAACATAGATTAGTAACTGTAAAACACCCTATTCGAACATGTTAGAAGAAGATATACCTGGAAAGCGCCAGGTGATAGGGCTATATACCAAATAGATTATATATTAGTTAAACAAAGATTTAGAAACCAAATTAAAAACTGTCGTAATTATCCAGGGGCTGACATAGATATCGATCATAACTTAGTTAAAATGAAGTGTAAGCTAAAATTCAAAAAATTAAGAAAGATTAAAAGAGAGGAATCGGATCTAAGTAAGCCTAATGATAGTGAAGTAAAAAAGGAATATAAACAAGTATTAGATAATAATATCAAAGAGATAGCTATAAGAGGGAACGTAGAAAATAGATGGAAAGGAATAAAAAGGCTATACATGATACAGCAACACAGACTATAGGTAAGAAAAAAATAGAAGCGAGAAAACCCTGGGTATCAAAGGAGATATTAGATTTAATAGAGAATAGAAGAAAGCTTAAACCTTTCAGAGAGTTGGATAGTGAAAGTAAGTAAAAATATATTAGAGCTAGAACTAAGATAGTACATGAGTGTAGAAAAGCTAGAAATAAATGGGAGGAGAATTGTAAGGGAATACTGTAACGTATTTTTTTACGCAGTTACACTTCGCTTATTAATCTAAAATAATACCGCAATATTATAAAAATATAATTTCTAAATTTCTGGTCACTTTAAATAATTCATAAAATTTACAAATTCATAGGCGCTCCTCCGCTCTTGAGGTCTAAGTTCCTACAATAAGCTTCGTCAAGTTGTCATTTCGTGTCACTTTTCTATCAGCGTCTAAACAGGTAAGCTGCTATCAGCGGCATAGGGAAGTCAAGATGTTAAACAGGCACATGGCCTGTAACACGGTCCGCAAGAAGATAGAATTGTTTTAACCTTCGTGTCGGAAAGTGGTTCTTGGCAGTTATAGCGTGCAGATTCTATTTTGTGTTCCACCTGTAGCTGATCAATAGATTCCTGCTGACCGAACTACTAGAGGTTCCACCATCATTAAAACAGTTGGTATAAATTAATTAAATAAATTTTATTAATATTTTCCTCTTAGTGCAATATCAAAGTAGATAATATCACGCAAGTAGTTAATATCACGAAAGTAGATAATATCACGGAAGTAGATAATATCAAAGAGGTAATATTATGTAGTTAATATCTTGGAAGTAATATTATGGAAGTAGTATTATTGTAATTATCGTATATAATGCTGAAAAGAAAACTTAGTTTGAGATTTGAAATACAAGAATTTATAGGACGTACTTAAGGAGGAATTGGTTTGGTTAAATAATGTCTTGTTCAGAAGATTGTTCATAGTTCCAGCGATAAATTTATTAGAAATCATGTGTTTCCTGTTTGTGCAAACGCAGATGTTTATGGAATACCCCACATCTGATGTCGTAGTTCAATTTCTTTTGGTGGCACTGTACTTCGACACGTGAGCCATATTTAGTCTTTAATTCCAATTATAATTGTGTAAATGTTTTACGAAAGATAGAAGCTTGAAATTCTACCTTGATTTAGTTAACGAAATTTTTAAAGATGGACATGCCGTTTGTATATCGTAATTATTTTACATATAGATAGCGTTAGCTACACTGAAAAAGGTGCTATTGACACATGATGTCAAAAATATCTAATTATCCAATTTAAATATCACATGCTAATTTACGCTATTCTAAAAATATCTTTAGTAATTTTGAGGTTACGTAATTTGATTCTTAAACAACGTGATGATTTTTTTATACATATTAAGTAAAACTAACTCTATGTTGAGAAATGCAATTTTATGAGAAGTTAAATAATTAAGTTTATTTGTGAAGTCAACGTAGTACTACAGATAACTAAAGATTAACGTATGTAAAATGAATTATTAAGAGAGCTCAAACTTTTTAGTAAAATTATTCAAAAATATTTAATTTAGAGATCTTTATGTTTTTCGAATACAAAACCATACTAATTTTCTGTTCTATAAACATTTTAGTTAAAAAGATAATGTCAAAACCAATCAAGTGAATTTAATTAAATAGAATCCATTTTTGCATTTTATTATTAAAAAAAATTCAAGTAAAAATTTATAGGTCATTCATGAGCAAACATTGTGTCTAATGATAACAAATACCCTGGGTGTATACTTTTGGAACTTAAATTCTATTATATTATTTTTGGTAAATATTTTTAAGGACACAAACGGTGTCCATGTTGTGCATTTGTTTGTTCACAGGTTGAGTCGAGACATCTGTAAGACATCTGGTAATTGAGATTTTGGTAAGTGCTTTACAAAGGTGAAATTCAGGTTTTGTGGCTATATTAGTGGTGTTGATTTAAGGTTTCCGCATTCCCCTAGTACAAGCACAGATAATTTTTGTAGGTTGTTGTATTGAAAAATACGGTGGCGCTCATTATCTATATTTTTGGTCATTTGACAACCCATGGCTCCAGCTCATGATCTACCCAGAGCTAACACTCTACTAGCCGTTTATGTCTAAAGAGTTTCTCCTTTCCTCAAGCCGTTTTCCATCCAACTTTACCTTGGGCTTCCATTTTTAATAAGAAATTTTCGACCTTGTGATATCAGGTAAGGGTTTATGATTTATGATGATCCAGTTTGATATCTGATATTCACGAAGGGATTTTTTTTGTTATCAATACAAGATGATTTGAGAGTAGGTAAGTCAGACAGGGCTTAAAGGGCAGTTAAAAAGTTTTTCGGGGATGATAGGAAAAAATATAATGGCGTTAAAGATGAAAATAATGAGCTTCTAATAAATAAAGTTGAGGTGGCAGGTCAATTTAAAGTTGAATCCTAAAAAATGTGAATTTTTATAGTAGGAAATTGTATATTTAGGGCACGTTATAACTTCACAAGTGGTACACCCAGATCCAGAAAAAATCGCAATCATACAAAATTATCCAACACCACTGAACACTAACGACGTTAAAAGATGTGTAGCGTTTGCCAATTACTATAGAAAATTTATTCCCAAATTTGCTGAAATAACAGCACCGTTAAGCAAATTGCTTAGGAAAGGCGTTACTTTCCAATGGACCTAAGAATGTCAAGCACCATTTGAATTGTTAAAAATAACTTGAACAAACCCACCAATATTACAATATCCAGATTTTTCTGAAAATAATACGTTTATACTAGGCACGGACGCATCAGGTTATGCGCTAGGAGCAGTTTTGTCAAATGGAGACGATAAACCACTGGCTTACGCAAGTAGAGCACTAAATAAGGCCGAAATGAATTATTGTACCATAGAAAGAGTTATTAGCTCTAGTATAGGCAGTAAAAAACTTAGACTATACTTATTTTGCAAAAAATTTCAAATTTTAACAGACCCTAGGCCACTAGAATATTTATTTGGTATAAGTAATCCATCTAGTCGATTAACAAAATTTAGGCTAGCATTGGAGGAGTTTGATTTTACAATAACGTATGTTAGGGGTACGGAAAACGTGACAGGGGATGCTTTATCCAGAATTATTATAGACTCGGATTACTTAAAGAATATGGAACGAACGGTTCACGAAAAGGTATAAGTAACAACAAGAGCCCGAAGTAGAAAATTAGGCGATTTCCATCTCGAATCAAGATCATCAAAGGATGATGCTACTGATCACCCAAACATTTTTGAACTTCTGAAGCGTCCTAGGTATGCAACGGAATTACGCTTTATATCAGAAGAGGAATTTAACATAATCTTTAAATCCAAAAAAGGAAATAATTTTGTTTTCATGCATGAATTAATTTATGATAAGAGTAAAAATATAATTCACTTAAAGTAAGGTACTCGATCAGCGCCAGCCTTCGAAGCGTCGTTGAGAGACTTGCAATATATTCATAGAGAATTTACAATTTCAGAATTTATCATTATAAGAAGCGAGGAAGCAAAGTCATTTTTAAGTAACTGTAAAGCCGACCGCAACTTATTTAACGAAAAGGACATACGAATTTATTTTATTAGGGAAATCTCTAATATTAAAACCTCAGAAACGCCAAAATTAATCATTAATGATTTTTATTTATTGCCTACGGAAGGTCACGCAGGCATCAATAGAACATACAATAACATAAAGCGATATTATTTTTGGTCAGGTATACGAGAGGATATAGAAATATTTATTAAGAAATGTGACGAATGTCAAAGACATAAATATTCCAGTATTAGCAACAGCTAATGATAGTTACAACTACGGCATCGGAAGCTTTCGAAAAGGTTTTTCTAGACTAAGTAGGACCATTCCAACCAGATACAAATGGAAACATGTACATTTTGACACTATGTGACAATCAGTTTTTGAGGGTTTTATTGTCACTGATTTTTGTATACTTGTATCTGTGTTTGTTGTATGAAACTAGGCTTTAGAAATGTACACAAAAGGTAGTTTGGTTGCCTACCATATTCATGTTTATATTTATGTATATATATATATATATATATATATATATATATATATATATATAAAATAAGATTTGATAAATTACGAACTGCTTTAAATAAACACTACTTGTTGTTGAATAGAATTATTAGGAACTATTTAGTTCGATACGAAATGCTTGTAGTAGAATGTATTTATTTATACTCATGACGTTTCGAATCCTTTTTTGATTCTTTTTCGAAGGCTACAATGGTGACAGTTAAAATACAATTAGGTACATAATAGAAAAACTTACATATAAATTTACATCAGCATTTAACTTTAACCAGCAAAATCTTAAATAATTTAAACTTTAACAACATTAAAACTATAAAAAAGAGAATAAAACTAAATATTAACAATTAATGTACAAAATTTTGATTGAAACTTGTCGAAAAATTAATATAAATGTCAAATTTAAATTGAGGCATACGCCTTCTAATGTATCAAAATTAAAATGTCGACGAAACGAGGTTGGCATTTCTTTAACTATTAAATTTATAAAGCGAAGTATAAACCGCACTTAGATTGTCTATATCACTTTTAGAATTTAGATTGTTTTTAGTCCTGTTAATATGGTAAGATTCTAAAAATAGTCTTTTTTTTTTTGTAATCACGTTCAATGCTTTTCCAATTACAACAGGATACAACATCAAAGACAGCTTCAACTTTGTGACTAAATTTAAAAATTTTCATTTACCAAAAAATCACATTTTAATTTCTTTGGATGTTAAATCACTATTCACCAACATACCACTTGATCTAACACAAAAAATCATAACTGAAAAGTGGGATTTAATATCACCACATTGTAATTTATCTTTAGACAGTTTCAAAAGTTCAGTCAGTTTGATATTTAATAACATATATTTCTGCTATGAAAAAGATTTTATTTACAAAATTTGGTACACCTATGGGTTCTCCTCTCTCTTCAATTCTTGCCCAAATTGTAATGGATTCTTTGATTGACGAAGTTTTACCACAACTACCATTCCATCTTCCATTCTTTGCAAAATATGTCGATGACATCGTATGTAGTATTCCAAAAAATATGATTGACATTGTGTTGGATGCCTTCAATAAATTTAATTACCATTTACAATTCACGTATGAAATAGAAGTCGACCGAAAAATCCCGTTTCTTGATACTGTTGTCATACGAGATTCTGCAAACATTATCAAGTTTGACTGGTATAAAAAACCAACAAATTCAGACCGTTACCTAAATTATTATTCTGATCATTGTTACCAACATAAAATAAACACTATTTTAGCCATGAAGAATCGAGTTATAAAAATATGTGATCCCGAATATCTACACAAAAACCTTTTGGAACTTCAACGAACCTTTATTAACAACGGCTTTCCTAAATCCACAGTGAATAAAATTTTATTTGCAGACGTCAATACAACAGAAGTTAAATCGAAAAAAACTCAACTTGCTACCACTCATAAGACCATCCCTTACATTCACAAACTCTCTCCATATTTAGCAAGAATTTTGAAATGCAATGATATTAAGATCACATATACTTATAACAAGTCGATAAAAAATCTTTTTACTCGAGTCAAAGATAGGACAGACCGACAATGGTTGAGCAACATTATATATCAAGTAAAGTGCTCATGTGGGAGCTTATATCTTGGACAAACGAAACAGTACCTTTGCAGAAGGTTAACTCAACATAAAAGTGATGCCAAACTTGGAAAGATGTCCTGCGCACTAGCGTCACATGTCCACACCACTCACCACAACCCTAATTTTGTTGATGTGAAAGTAGTAGAAGTTGAACGTGATTACAAAAAAAAAAAAGACTATTTTTAGAATCTTACCATATTAACAGGACTAAAAACAATCTAAATTCTAAAAGTGATATAGACAATCTAAGTGCGGTTTATACTTCGCTTTATAAATTTAATAGTTAAAGAAATGCCAACCTCGTTTCGTCGACATTTTAATTTTGATACATTAGAAGGCGTATGCCTCAATTTAAATTTGACATTTATATTAATTTTTCGACAAGTTTCAATCAAAATTTTGTACATTAATTGTTAATATTTAGTTTTATTCTCTTTTTTATAGTTTTAATGTTGTTAAAGTTTAAATTATTTAAGATTTTGCTGGTTAAAGTTAAATGCTGATGTAAATTTGTATGTAAGTTTTTCTATTATGTACCTAATTGTATTTTAACTGTCACCATTGTAGCCTTCTAAAAAGAATCAAAAAAGGATTCGAAACGTCAGGAGTATAAATAAATACATTCTACTACAAGCATTTCGTATCGAACTAAATAGTTCCCAATAATTCTATTCAACAACAAGTAGTGTTTATATATATATATATATATATATATATATATATATATATATATATATATATCCATACATAATTACTTTCATATCATTTATTATATCAGGCATTTAATATTGTTGTTAATACAAGATCTAATAGTAAAAGGACATTTCTAGTTTTTAAATTAATAATTATTTGGTTTGATTCAAAACTAAAAGTAATATATTCATTTGTAAATAGATGCCGTGTTATATTGATAATAATAGTTAAATCACGTGCAAAGCATCTTTAGATATAACCATCAGTCCCGTGGTATAATTTGGCGCCCAACCTAATTAAATCAACCTTATTAAATTTAATAAAATAAATCCCTTGATTTAACAATTATTTTGTTATTAACATTTGTATACTATATAATACTTTTTTTAAAATTAAGCAATATTTTTATTCAAATTTATTGCCCAATGTTTTGATATTTATCCCAATATTTTAAAGTTTCTCCTATTAATCGTTTGCCATTAAATAAGATATTGTTCGAGAATATAGAACAATTATAAATTATACTAAAAATATTTGTATGGACAGCTTCACGCTATTTTTCTCTTAAGGTATATGCCAATTGCTTTATTATTTTTTTAAAAAGATAGAAATTGTGATTGTATATTTATGATATTTATTAAATAAAAATGAGTAACATGCAAATATCAGTAGATAGATTAGTTAAAAAGGAAGTTATTATTGAACTACTTTGTAGAGGTGTTAAGCCAGTAGACACAGCTACTGTAGAAGAATTACAAAATTTATTAAGAGAACTTTTAGATTTAGAAAAACAAGGAAAAGTTTTTAAATGTGAAATTAATTTAGTGGTTAGAGATGAATTAAAAAGTATAACATAAAAATAAAAACATTTTGATACTTGGTAATCAGAACCTTTTACACAGAGTTCCTTTAGAAAAATTGAAACAAAATTATGCCATATTCTAAATAGAGTAGAACAAATACCTTCTACCGATAAAAAAGAATTATATGAAAAATCCAAACTTTTTCATTATTATTGAGTTATATTTCTGATTTTAAATTGAGATTAGACGTTACAAAAAATAAATATGAAGAAATTTTAGATTTAACTTTTGCTGACTTTTCCAATGATAAAGTAAGAGTTTCTGAAAATTCTAATAGTGACGCTGAATTACAAACTAAAACTAGTGATATCAACAGTGGTAATATAGCAATAAAAATGATAGAAAGATTAAGTTTAGGGGATAATTCCAAAATAGATAGTTTCGTTTTAAAATTTAACGGTGAATCTGATGTGTTAAGTTTAAATGCATTCTTAGAACGTGTTGCGAAATTAAGTGAATCTAAAAATGTCAGTAAACAACAGTTATTAAAAAGTTCAATAGAATTATTCCAAGGTAAAGCGCTTATATATGTCAGAAGTATAAAAGATCGAGTTTCTGATTGGAATTCCTTATGTGAATATTTAAAACTTGAATTTTTACCCAGTGATTATTAGGAAAAACTTTGGACACAAATTAAAAGTAGAACTCACGGTGAAAAGAAATCTATAGGAATTTCTGTTGCATTTATGAAAAATTTATTTAATAGACTTGCGGTAAAAGTAGATGAAAGAATAAAATTAAAAATTTTAAGACATAATATACTGCCATTTTATAAGGATAAATTAGGCTTAACTGATATACATTCAGTAGAAGAATTGGTAAAGTTATGTAAAAGAATAGAAGAAACTAAAGATTCTATAATGAATTTTAGTCCTCCGGTTATTGACAATACAACAGTGGAATTTGACTTATCTTATCAAGGTAACAATAGACAATTAATACTAATACAACTTCTAAGTCACTAGTATCATTTGAAGATACTATTGCAAAGGAATTTAATTACATACCAACTAAAAATAATAAAAATAAGACGAATGGGTTAATAAAAGTTGAGATGATTCACTAAATAGAGATTATAATAGTTCCAAAGATAGACAAGATCAAAACAATCATAGTAGAAATGTATCTTCTTCTAGAAGGGACATTACATGTGATTTTCCAATGCTCCACCCGAAGGTACTACATTGGCCAGGAAGCGAGTTTTTTTTTACCTGGAAAATTTTGAATTTTGCCGAACCCTTGCTGTTCCAAGCAAGGTAGGGATCTTTAACGTGCGTGACAACACTCACACACGGGACCTCCATTTTACCTCTCATCCGAACGAGGGTGTATTTTTGAGAAAAATGCTCGCCTAACATTTTTCAAGCGGACCGTGTCGGGATTTGAACCCGGGACCTTGGGCGTAGTAGTCACACACATACCACTACGCCACGGAGCCGCCTTCTAGAAGGGACAACATCAAAAACAGAAATAGAGACGTTAGTCACAGTAGAGATTTTAGTAAGGATAGACAGAGACATAGGGATTATAGCAGAGATAGAGATGATAGTTGCTCACGACATATCGTGGTCGAAAAGATTTTGATTACAAGAGAAGTCAAACTTCACATAGTAGGTCTAGAGATATAAGTTCAAATAGTGATACAGGGAGACTAGACGATACAAGAAGAACAGATAGAAATATAAAGCAAAACCAATACCAAAGTAAAACAAATTTTTCAAGACACAATAGCAGAACTAGAGATAGATATTATAATAATGAATGCAATTTTAAACGGAATGACAAATTATATTCCACAAATTCAAACATTATCATTTGTCACAATTGTAATTCCACAAATCACTTAGCTCGTCATTGTACAGCAAGAAAATGCTTTTCATGTGGTAGAATTGGTTACACTAAACTAAATAGTTCTTCTTGTAATTCGGAATACTTCCGAAGAGACCGATTGTAAACCGTGGTCAGGTTTCTTCTAATAATGGAATGGTTAGCAATAGTCAAAATAATAATAAAATGAATTTCTCTTGTAGTAATAAACAAATTCTTCATTACAGCACTAAAAGTAAACCAATACTAGACTATGTATTAGCTCAAGCAGAAGATAGTGATTGCCCTTATGTAACAATAGATATCTATGGGTATAAAATAAATGGATTGTTAGATTCGGGTGTTGATAAAATATTTTTGGGTCAGGAAGGCATTATTTTTTTAAATGATCTTAGTATTAAAATAAAACCAATTAAAGATATTATTGTACGATAGCTAACGATCAAAATATGTAATGTGAAGGTATAGTAACATTACCTATACGTCTTAAAAATAAAACTTTGCTTTTTGATGTTTATGTAATTCCGAATTTAAGACATATGCTAATACTTGGTACAGTTTTTTGGATTAAGATGGGATTAGTTCCTGATTTAAGAAAAAGTGAATGGAATTTTAGTTCTAATGATTTAAATATTGAAATGAATTTAATTCAAACCGCTGATGATTTATCATATGATAAGAAGTTGCAATTAGAACACGTTATAAATGAGTACTTTAGTTCGATTAGTGACACAGAAATAGGTTGTACCACATTAATAGAACATAAAATTATAACAGATAGTCCTCCTATTAGATCACGATATTATCCGGTTAACATAATAATGCAAAAGAAAATTGACGAACGGGTTGATAAAATGCTAAAGCTTGGTGTAATTGAAAGAAGTGATTCTAGTTGGAGTTCACCAATTTTAATGGTACCAAAAGGTAATAATGAGTTCAGATTTTGTGTGGACTTTAGAGAATTAAACGCAGTTACCGAAAAGAATGCATATCCACTGCCGTACATTAGTTCAATTCTAGATAAGTTAGGGAATGCTTGATATTTAACTAGCTTAGATATTCAGAGTGCTTATTGGAATATTCCTATGGAAGACAATAGTAAAAAATATACAGCTTTTACGATTCCACGACGTAGTTTGTTTCATTTTAATGACTGCCTTACGGTTTAGCTAATGCTCCTGCTACATTCCAAGCTTTTGTAGATAGAGTTTTTAGTCCAGAATTAGAGCCGTATTTGTTTAAATTTTTAGACGATTTGATTATAGTAACTCCAGCCTTTGAGACTCATCTAGAAATTCTCAAAGAAGTATTTAAACGTTTAAAAGAACCTGGTTTAAATTTAAATAAAGCAAAATATAGGTTCTTTAGGAACGAACTTAAATTTTTAGGATACGTTGTAGATCGGTTAGGTTTAAATGTTGATCAGGAAAAAGTTAGTGCTGTCGTTAATATGAGTAGAGTATAATTGGGGCATCCACCCCCTCATTTCCCCCAGAATCCCTCATTTCCCCACACATCTGGACCAAAAAGTTTTCTTCGACTAACCATTTTTCATCTTTCGAGATAAACCTATCTTAAATTTTTTATGTTTCGAGATAAATGAGCATCCTCATTTCCTCCCACATCTGAACCAAAAAGTTTTCTTCGACTAGCCATTTTTTTATCTTTCATCTGAACCAAATAGTTTTCTTTGTCTAGCCATTGCATCTTTCGAGATAAACCTATCTTGTTTGGTATCAATCAATATTAGATTTTTCTCAGCTACCTGAATCTCTAAGAATTTTTCAGATATCATCACCCCCAAGGGAGCTACCCCATTTTAAGATTTCTTACCTGTAGCGACTTTTGAGCGTTCTTATAAATTTTCTTAGTCACGCGATACATCTTGTTAGCTTAGAATTTTACGCAGAATCTAAATCTGCAAACAGATTTAAAATCGGACTACTCCTTACAAAGTTATACTTTAAGCTCTCAAACCTCTAAATTTTGCTCTTTGCTTTATAAGCAAAACTAACAAATACTTTTCTTTGTCTAGCCAACGCATCTTTCGAGATAAACCTATCTTCTTTGGTATCAATCAATATTAGAATTTTCTCAGCTACCCGAATCTCTAGGAATTTTTCAGATATCATCACCCCCAAGGAGCTACCCCCAATTTTAAGATTTTTACCTGTAGCGACTTTTGAGCGTTCTTATAAATTTTCTTAGTCATGCGATACATCTTGTTAGTCTAAAATTTTACGCAGAATCTAAATCTGCAAACAGATTTAAAATCGGACTACTCCTTACAAAGTTATACTTTAAGCTCTCAAACCTCTAAATTTTGCTCTTTGCTTTATAAGCAAAACTAACAAATACTTTTCTTTGTCTAGCCAACGCATCTTTCGAGATAAACCTATCTTGTTTGGTATCAATCAATATTAGAATTTTCTCAGCTACCCGAATCTCTAAGAATTTTCAGATATCATCACCCCAAGGAGCTACCCCAATTTTAAGATTTTTTACCTGTAGCGACTTTTGAGCGTTCTTATAAATTTTCTTAGTCATGCGATACATCTTGTTAGTCTAAAATTTTACACAGAATTTGAATCTGCAAACAGATTTGAAATCGGACCATCCTTACAAAGTTATACTTTAAAGCTCCCAAACCACTTTAAATTGTTTTGCTCGTCTATGACATATGCTTTAACCAACTATTTCCTAGAAATCTAAAACCGCAAGGATTTTAGAAACGAGTCCTTTATAAGCCATAAGTGCTTAGTATTTAAAATCATTTTTCAAACAGTAATGTGCTTCTCTCAGAATGTCGCAAAACCCATGACTTAAAATTTTTCTGGTTTTAACATAATTACATGTACAATGCTAAATTGTTGGAAAATACATAGACAAGAACAAACTAATCGCTTTACAATTATGTGACGTATAGTGAAAGTAGTATAGAGGACAAACTAATTGCTTTACAATTATGTTACGTAAAGTGAAAGTAGCCTTTCTTTTTATTAATTAGCAGCTATGTGATTTGAAAAATACAATAGATATGCTCAATGCTAAATGCTTGGAAAATACAAGTCGTTTCAAATCAATTTCTTAACGAGCATGTGAATTACATGTGAAAACTGTATATAATTTCTTTTCTTGGACTTTCTATTAATTATGTTTGTGTATTAGAAATTGATTAATAATTGCAGGATACAAATTTTAAATAAACACTTTGCTAAGGGAACACCGAACTTGTTGTATACAGAATACTTACTAATAAAGCAATTTAATTTTAAATAACTTCTACGCCATATTTTTCGAAAATGGCATGCTTTGGAAACAATCGAAGATTACCGAAGACACTCGAAGAGTGCACAAACGCGGTCAGTAAACCATAATTAATAATCGCCTTTATAGGTTCCACATTTCTACCATTACCAATGACTTTAATTTCTTATTGGAGAGAATCCTTATTCTCCCACGCACTGTTACGTAGTTGCATGTCCATTCCTTTTGGAGGTATATGCTCGTTATAGGTTGTAGCACCCTGCGTTTTACTTAACTACACTTTGAGAGATCCCTTTAATCTTTTTAATCGTGTCCTTCTCGCGCACAATACAGTAGGACTTAGCCTTACTACCTACAAATTCTAACACCAAGTCACCGTTAAACTCGTCTTTAAATTTCCCCCACAACTTTTTGTTAACATGCGGTATATTGTGTTTATTATTTCCGCGTACACCACTTTAAACCTAAAAATAAAAACAGGATAGTTTAATACGTCTATTAATAATTTATGGTAATGTTGGCGATACAAATATGTAAAAACAAACTTTATCAAGAAATATGTTTTAATAGAATACATACATGTATTGATAACATCTATAAACCGCTGTGGTAACCAGAGTCTGGCGAATCTGGGATAGCCAAATCTCTAAACATTTGCGCAAGCGATTGCCTTGCAGTTGCATCTTTTAAGTACTGAATGGGGAAACATTTAATAAGTTCCAACACTGTCAAGTAATTTAAATTGCTGCAATCATTAGACAGAGAAATACTGGCACTGCTCTCTCCTCTAATAACGTTTGAACCCTTTCTTCCTCCGTCGTATTTCCACATACTTTTTATATCACCAACAAATTTTCGTAAAATTCTGGAAAGTTTCAACACCTTAACTCAACCATTATAAAACAGATCAATTCTCGCAAATTTAATAGCTTGATGCACTCGTACGCAGGTAGCACAATAACATTCCCATCTTTCGTAATCTCCATATTATATAAATTCTCTTTTTCAAAATTGTTCAAAACCATATACTTCTATTAAAGGCTGTGCTCAGCTGCAATTTGAAATCTTGATCCAATTGTATGTCAACAACATCGTTTCCAGTAAAATTTAAGTTTGTTTTTCCAAATTGGCAATTTGAAATTCCACTTGAAAAGTACAAATTTCTTCCAATCGAAGAAGAGAATGTTATCGTAGAATCAGCACATACCACTACAGCAAATAACTTGGATGGGGTTGAAGACCACCATATAAATCAAAACCAACTTCTAATATATGGTGGTGATAATTTGGAGGAAATTCGCCTAACCTATAGGTTGACTTACCAACTAGTTGGTTGATATTTAATTGTGGTACTCGCACATCACTTGTAACGTCAACACAAGAAAATCCATCTTTAATTTATAATTTTAATCAAACTCGACGATACTTTGACGACTAATGCACTGGAACATGGCTCTCGCCTTTTATGCCGATGGTCGAGCGTGCGCAGCTCTATTATATTAGTTGGCGTTATATGCAAGTCTTGACTGGAAAAGTGACGTCTATAATTGTTTTGTAGTGGGTTTACCTGTATGTATTTAACCACCAACGCCATTTTAGAATTATTAAACAAAATTACTCTTAGCAGTATTTTTAATATACCATCGTGTAAGATTTCAATTATTATTGTTTTTCCTCAGGTTCTCAAATCCTCGGAATTTTTTCAAATCGAATGACCCTTACTGATTTGCAGAATAACCTTTTGCAATCACCGTATATAATTCATCTTTAATCTATTTCTAAACCGTATCGCTCTGTCTTTTGAGATAAACCCCTGGTGTAACCTATAAATTAGTATAGAATTTTCCTGGGAATTGAAATTAATTATCACGTCTTTTAAAATTAGTTCCAACAAAGACCTGTATATATTGTATTAATATTCAAAACCTATCAGCAAAACACCTTTGCATTTTTATTTAGATTTAGCTCGATAATAGAGTTAAACTCAAAAATATTTATTAGTGGCTAGAATTGTTAAAATTTTCAATTAGTGAATCCACATACAAATGATTAAACCAAAAGGTATAATACATATATTAATTCTATGGTGACCTAGAAAGTGGTTCGATAATCTATTTTAAATGTAGTTCAACATAAGACGTATATTCTAAATAAATTTAAAGAAATGTATGATCATTAGCCTTGCATTGTTTGTTGATGACGTCTGACTATTAATTTAATAAAAGCACTTTCCACAATTCTAGTTAATATACGGGAATACACATTCTATAATTTGATTTAAATTGGGTTAATGTAAGGACAAATTATACTTATACTTTCTCCCTCAACGTATTTAGGAAGTTTATATCAAATCTTCCGCACATTATACGCACTATGGAAGTTGACATGCAAAATCAGATATGCAAATTCGAGAACTTGCGTTTTATTTAAATAAGAATTCTTTAGTGAAGATGTTGACATTTGATGGGAATTATATGATATTTACCAAAGGAACTTTAGAGCACTTTTAGGGTATCTCAGATCGTTCTCAACCATGCTAATACTTTAAAAGAACTAACGGAAAAGGTACTCTAATATAGATCTGTTTCTGTTAGATGTTGCAATGGGAAGATATAATAGGAATGATGTCCTACAGAATCTCGCACATGATGTAATTAAAAGCAAATACAGTAATAGTGATATTGGGATCATATTATACGAATTTATAAGAACCTACCCAAGATTGTTTGAAAACAGTATTTGTAAACAAGTTGAGTATATGGAAGAATACAACAGGTTTCCATCCACGCATTTACGAGCGATGTTTAAATTTTAACCCGAAGACTGAAAATTTTGTAACACTATTAATCACACTTTTGTTTTCTTATACGTTTCTAAATTGTTGTATTTCAACTACAGATATTAATAGATGTCAATAAAATTATGTTATAGTTTTAAATAAAACAATTCTGATTAATAATTTTGTAAAACGTTTATAACACCCTTTTAAAAAATAATACATCTTTGTTATAATTCTTTTCATAATTAGTTAGATACCCATTTCAGTTAGTGGACATTTGAAATATTAAACAATACCAATGTATGCTTTATATTTTAAAACATAAACAAGCTAATATATACAAAAATAATTTCTAAATTCACATAATTCATTTCTTATGATAACAGTTGTGGTGGTTAAATTTTTATTCTAAAACTTACAATTTAGTATATATTCCATTTGAATATCTGCCAACAGTTTTATAAACCCCATCTCCTCGATTATTTCCATAAAATCATCCAGATCCTCAGGCATTGATAACACTGCAGCACAGTGCTGTATTGCTTCCTCGTATGACTGACACATAAGACATTTTCTCCTTCTATCGAAAAGCGTTGCCCACATTCTGCTTTTTTTACTCGTAGAGCATTGCGAAATCTTCGAATAACCTCTCCGAAGTCTTTATACATATTTGTTATATTGTCTCTTTGAACCGTACAATCAACAAATAATAACTTCTACGCGAACAGTCCTTTTATATGAGCTACTCCTATTCGGATATGTACCGATTGCACCCGATTTGTGTGCACGCACGAAGCAACCGGTATGGAATGTATTCTATGAACAAAATCATTACATTTCTTAAGAAAAATGCTAAGGACTTTAAAATAATTATAACTCTTGTTAGACCTCTAGTCTCTAGATAAACGTTATTATTTTAGGTTGTGTCACTGTTTTCTAAATCAATTTCCTACATACTTTTTCCTAAACTATGCGTATCAATTGACGGTTATACTTTACTCCATAACCGACTTGTATATATTTTCGTCTTCGTCTCTAGGTAACACATCCGCATAGTAAAGATGGAACGGTTCTTCTGGAACGAGTTGTAATTTTCTTTATAGGTACGTCCATGTTTTCGACTTTAACCTTTGTTGTAGGTATGGAGATTGTTTCGGTGATCGATTGCAACTGGGAAGCGGTTATTTGCAGTGGATCGCTCAATTGTTTGTGCACCTCTTTGAATTTTGGCTGAGATGTAGCATCTCCCTTTTTGTACGCTATAAACTTTTTTCGTACAGCATCCTGCATAAGATGAAGACTGCGTTTATTCGCAATAAAATTGTTAACGTCCGTCATAATGAAACTTTGGATGGGAACTAACTTTTTTTGAATAATATCAAATATTTATATACTCGTCGAAATTCTTCCTATATCGACCATTATCCAAATCAAAATCTTTAACAACAGTTATAAAATTATGTTTTGACTCACCCCAACACATATGACCATATGACCACATGACCATATGACCATATGACCACATGACCACATGACCATATGACCACATGACCACATGACCATATGACCACATGACCACATGACCACATGACCATATGACCTAATTGCTTTTTAATGAGTTTTCTCATTAAAAACCCATTAGCGCGGCGCTGGCCTAACCTATTAATTTTTCCTTTTATCTAACCTAGGTCCACACTTGGTTTTTAATGGAAAAACTCATTAAAAAGCAATTAGTGCTAATGGGTTTTAATGAGAAAACTCATTAAAAGCAATTAGGTCATATGGTCATGTGGTCATGTGGTCATGTGGTCATGTGGTCATGGTCATGTGTCATGTGGTCATGTCGGTCATATGGTCATATGGTCATGTGGTCATATGGTCATATGGTCATGTGGTCATGATGGTCATGTGGTCATATGGTCATGTGGTCATAGTGGTCAGTCATGGTCATATGGTCATGTGGTTATGTGAGCAGGGAGATTAAATTTGGTATATAAGGAAGTAGTTTTGGGTTGAGCTTAGTTATAGTAAGACATTTTTTCGAAAGATGTCGCATTCAAGCAATCAGTGGTGCTCCAAACAATCTATTACAAAAGCAGCAGAGGATATCCTGGATGGCTCGAGTTTCTACGCTGCTAGTAAAAATATAATATACCTAGAACAACGTTATGCAGATATGTTAAAGGTTGCAGAACGTGAAGAAATTACATAATTCCAACGATGCATCCAGAGATGTTATACCAGAAGTTAAAATACCTATACAGAATTATGATAACTTTGCTATTGCTAATGCAAAGAGGATGGTAAACATGGTCCTTTGTTCCCATCTAACATACGAGCTATATTCGTGGGACCATCGAGTTGTGGGAAGACCAACGCTTTAATATCTCTGATCTTGCACGAGAACGGTCTTAGATTTCAAAATGTCTATGTATTTTCGAAGAGTTTGTATCAACCGAAATACGAATTGTTAAGAAACGTTTTACACCATTAAAAGAAGAAATTGGTTACCATGAGTTTGAAAATTACGATGATTTGATCGAACCCGGAGATACCAAAGAAGATTCAATTATGGTTTTCGATGATATACCTGCAAACGAGCAAAGTAAAATCACTCAGTTTTTCTCGTTCGGTCGACATAAAGCAATAGATTCGTTCTATCTATGTCAAACTTACGCTAGTGCCTTAAAACATAGACTCAGAGATAACGCCAATGTAATCGCATTATGGAAACAGGATGAAACCAATCTCGGACATATCTTTTCGGATCATATAAGTGGTGACATGATATATCCGAAATTTAAAGAAATGTGTTTACAGTGTTGGGGTGAGTCAAAACATAATTTTATAACTGTTGTTAAAGATTTTGATTTGGATAATGGTCGATATAGGAAGAATTTCGACGAGTATATAAATATTTGATATTATTCAAAAAAAGTTAGTTCCCATCCAAAGTTTCATTATGACGGACGTTAACAATTTTATTGCGAATAAACGCAGTCTTCATCTTATGCAGGATGCTGTACGAAAAAAGTTTATAGCGTACAAAAAGGGAGATGCTACATCTCAGCAAAAATTCAAAGAGGTGCACAAACAATTGATCGATCCACTGCAAATAACCGCTTCCCAGTTGCAATCGATCACCGAAAAAATCTCCATACCTACAACAAAGGTTAAAGTCTAAAACATGGACGTACCTATAAAGAAAATTAAGCAACTCGTTCCAGAAGAACCGTTCCATCTTTACTATGCGGATGTGTTAGCTAGAGACGAAGACGAAAAGTCGGTTATGGAGTAAAGTATAACCGTCAATTGATACGCATAGTTTAGGAAAAAGTATGTAGGAAATTGATTTAGAAAACAGTGACACAACCTAAAATAATAACGTTTATCTAGAGACTAGAGGTCTAACAAGAGTTATAATTATTTTTAAAGTCCTTAGCATTTTTCTTAAGAAATGTAATGATTTTGTTCATAGAATACATTCCATACCGGTTGCTTCGTGCGTGCACACAAATCGGGTGCAATCGGTACATATCCGAATAGGAGTAGCTCATATAAAAGGACTGTTCGCGTAAAGTTATTATTTGTTGATTGTACGGTTCAAAGAGACAATATAACAAATATGTATAAAGACTTCGGAGAGGTTATTCGAAGATTTCGCAATGCTCTACGAGTAAAAAAAGCAGAATGTGGGCAACGCTTTTCGATAGAAGGAGAAAAATGTCTTATGTGTCAGTCATACGAGGAAGCAATACAGCACTGTGCTGCAGTGTTATCAATGCCCGAGGATCTGGATGATTTTATGGAAATAATCGAGGAGATGGGGTTTATAAAACTGTTGGCAGATATTCAAATGGAATATATACTAAATTGTAAGTTTTAGAATAAAAATTTAACCACCACAACTGTTATCATAAGAAATGAATTATGTGAATTTAGAAGTTATTTTTGTATATATTAGCTTGTTTATGTTTTAAAATATAAAGCATACATTGGTATTGTTTAATTTTCAAATGTCCACGTAACTGAAATGGGTATCTAACTAATTATGAAAAGAATTATAACAAAGATGTGTATTATTTTTTAAAAGGGTGTTATAAACGTTTTACAAAATTATTAATCAGAATTGTTTTATTTAAAACTATAACATAATTTTATTGACATCTATTAATATCTGTAGTTGAAATACAACAATTTAGAAACGTATAAGAAAACAAAAGTGTGATTAATAGTGTTACAAAATTTTCAGTCTTCGGGTTAAAATTTAAACATCGCTCGTAAATGCGTGGGATGGAAACCTGTTGTATTCTTCCATATACTCAACTTGTTTACAAATACTGTTTTCAAACAATCTTGGGTAGGTTCTTATAAATTCGTATAATATGATCCCAATATCACTATTACTGTATTTGCTTTTAATTACATCATGTGCGAGATTCTGTAGGACATCATTCCTATTATATCTTCCCATTGCAACATCTAACAGAAACAGATCTATATTAGGAGTACCCTTTTCCGTTAGTTCTTTTAAAGTATTAGCATGGTTGAGAACGATCTGAGATACCCTAAAAGTGCTCTAAAGTTCCTTTGGTAAATATCATATAATTCCCATCAAATGTCAACATCTTCACTAAAGAATTCTTATTTAAATAAAACGCAAGTTCTCGAATTTGCATATCTGATTTTGCATGTCAACTTCCATAGTGCGTATAATGTGCGGAAGATTTGATATAAACTTCCTAAATACGTTGAGGAGAAAGTATAAGTATAATTTGTCCTTACATTAACCCAATTTAAATCAAATTATAGAATGTGTATTCCCGTATATTAACTAGAATTGTGGAAAGTGCTTTTATTAAATTAATAGTCAGACGTCATCAACAAACAATGCAAGGCTAATGATCATACATTTCTTTAAATTTATTTAGAATATACGTCTTATGTTGAACTACATTTAAAATAGATTATCGAACCACTTTCTAGGTCACCGTATAGAATTAATATATGTATTATACCTTTTGGTTTAATCATTTGTATGTGGATTCACTAATTGAAAATTTTAACAATTCTAGCCACTAATAAATATTTTTGAGTTTAACTCTATTATCGAGCTAAATCTAAATAAAAATGCAAAGGTGTTTTGCTGATAGGTTTTGAATATTAATACAATATATACAGGTCTTTGTTGGAACTAATTTTAAAAGACGTGATAATTAATTTCAATTCCCCAGGAAAATTCTATACTAATTTATAGGTTACACCAGGGTTTATCTCAAAAGACAGAGCGATACGGTTTAGAAATAGATTAAAGATGAATTATATACGGTGATTGCAAAGGTTATTCTGCAAATCAGTAAGGGTCATTCGATTTGAAAAATTCCGAGGATTTGAGAACCTGAGGAAAACACAATAATAATTGAAATCTTACACGATGGTATATTAAAAATACTGCTAAGAGTAATTTTGTTTAATAATTCTAAAAATGGCGTTGGTGGTTAAATACATACAGGTGAAACCCACTACAAAACAATTATAGACGTCACTTTTCCAGTCAAGACTTGCATATAACGCCAACTAATATAATGAGAGCTGCGCACGCTCGACCATCAGGCATAAAAGGCGAGAGCCATGTTCCAGTGCATTAGTCGTCAAAGTATCGTCGAGTTTGATTAAAATTATAAATTAAAGATGGATTTTCTTGTGTTGACGTTACAAGTGATGTGCGAGTACCACAATTAAATATCAACCAATTAGTTGGTAAGTCAACCTATAGGTTAGGCGAATTTCCTCCAAATTATCACCACCATATATTAGAAGTTGGTTTTGATTTATATGGTGGTCTTCAACCTGCCATCCAAGTTATTTGCTGTAGTGGTATGTGTGCTGATTCTACGATAACATTCTCTTGCTTCGATTGGAAGAAATTGTGTACTTTTCAAGTGGAATTTCAAATTCGCCAATACTTTTCAAGTGGAATTTCAAATTCGCCAATTTGCTCAAGACTCAAAACAAGTACGATTAAATGATCTGACTACTGGAAACGATGTTGTTGACATACAATTGGATCAAGATTTCAAATTGCAGCTGAGCACAGCCTTTAATAGAAGTATATGGTTGTTGAACAATTTTGAAAAAGAGAATTTATATAATATGGAGATTACGAAAGATGGGAATGTTATTGTGCTACCTGCGTACGAGTGCATCAAGCTATTAAATTTGCGAGAATTGATCTGTTTTATAATGGTTGAGTTAAGGTGTTGAAACTTTCCAGAATTTTACGAAAAATTTGTTGGTGATATAAAAAAAGTATGTGGAAATACGACGGAGGAAGAAAGGGTTCAAACGTTATTAGAGGAGAGAGCAGTGCCAGTATTTCTCTGTCTAATGATTGCAGCAATTTAAATTACTTGACAGTGTTGGAACTTATTAAATGTTTCCCATTCAGTACTTAAAAGATGCAACTGCAAGGCAATCGCTTGCGCAAATGTTTAGAGATTTGGCTATCCCAGATTCGCCAGACTCTGGTTACCACAGCGGTTTATAGATGTTATCAATACATGTATGTATTCTATTAAAACATATTTCTTGATAAAGTTTGTTTTACATATTTGTATCGCCAACATTACCATAAATTATTAATAGACGTATTAAACTATCCTGTTTTTATTTTTAGGTTTAAAGTGGTGTACGCGGAAATAATAAACACAATATACCGCATGTTAACAAAAAGTTGTGGGGGAAATTTAAAGACGAGTTTAACGGTGACTTGGTGTTAGAATTTGTAGGTAGTAAGGCTAAGTCCTACTGTATTGTACGCGAGAAGGACACGATTAAAAAGATTAAAGGGATCTCTCAAAGTGTAGTTAAGTAAAACCGCGGGTGCTACAACCTATAACGAGCATATACCTCCAAAAGGAATGGACATGCAACTACGTAGCAGTGCGTGGAGAATAAGAATTCTCTCTAATAAGAAATTAAAGTCATTGGGAAATGGTCGAAATGTGGAACCTATAAAGGCGATTATTAATTATGGTTTACTGACCGCGTTTGTGCACTCTTCGAGTGTCTTCGGTAATCTTCGATTGTTTCCAAAGCATGCCATTTTCGAAAAATATGGCGTAGTTATTTAAAATTAAATTGCTTTATTAGTAAGTATTCTGTATACAACAAGTTCGGTGTTCCCTTAGCAAAGTGTTTATTTAAAATTTGTATCCTGCAATTATTAATCAATTTCTAATACACAAACATAATTAATAGAAAGTCCAAGAAAAGAAATTATATACAGTTTTCACATGTGATTCACATGCTCGTTAAGAAATTGATTTGAAACGACTTGTATTTTCCAAGCATTTAGCATTGAGCATATCTATTGTATTTTCAAATCACATAGCTGCTAATTAATAAAAGAAAGGCTACTTTCACTTTACGTAACATAATTGTAAAGCAATTAGTTTGTCCTCTATACTACTTTCACTATACGTCACATAATTGTAAAGCGATTAGTTTGTTCTTGTCTATGTATTTTCCAACAATTTAGCATTGTACATGTAATTATGTTAAAACCAGAAAAATTTTAAGTCATGGGTTTTTGCGACATTCTGAGAGAAGCACATTACTGTTTGAAAAAATGATTTTAAATACTAAGCACTTATGGCTTATAAAGGACTCGTTTCTAAAATCCTTGCGGTTTTAGATTTCTAGGGAAATAGTTGGTTAAAGCATATGTCATAGACGAGCAAAACAATTTAAAGTGGTTTGGGAGCTTTAAAGTATAACTTTGTAAGGATGGTCCGATTTCAAATCTGTTTGCAGATTCAAATTCTGTGTAAAATTTTAGACTAACAAGATGTATCGCATGACTAAGAAAATTTATAAGAACGCTCAAAAGTCGCTACAGGTAAAAATCTTAAAATTGGGGTAGCTCCTTGGGGTGATGATATCTGAAAAATTCTTAGAGATTCGGGTAGCTGAGAAAATTCTAATATTGATTGATACCAAACAAGATAGGTTTATCTCGAAAGATGCGTTGGCTAGACAAAGAAAAGTATTTGTTAGTTTTGCTTATAAAGCAAAGAGCAAAATTTAGAGGTTTGAGAGCTTAAAGTATAACTTTGTAAGGAGTAGTCCGATTTTAAATCTGTTTGCAGATTTAGATTCTGCGTAAAATTCTAAGCTAACAAGATGTATCGCGTGACTAAGAAAATTTATAAGAACGCTCAAAAGTCGCTACAGGTAAGAAATCTTAAAATGGGGGTAGCTCCCTTGGGGGTGATGATATCTGAAAAATTCTTACAGATTCAGGTAGCTGAGAAAAATCTAATATTGATTGATACCAAACAAGATAGGTTTATCTCGAAAGATGCAATGGCTAGACAAAGAAAACTATTTGGTTCAGATGAAAGATAAAAAAATGGCTAGTCGAAGAAAACTTTTTGGTTCAGATGTGGGAGGAAATGAGGATGCTCATTTATCTCGAAACATAAAAAATTTAAGATAGGTTTATCTCGAAAGATGAAAAATGGTTAGTCGAAGAAAACTTTTTGGTCCAGATGTGTGGGGAAATGAGGGATTCTGGGGGAAATGAGGGGGTGGATGCCCCAATTATACTCTACTAATATGCTAACACCAAAAACTTGACGTCAGGTTAATCGTTTACTTGGTATGATTTCATGGTAAAGGATATTTTTACCTAATTTATCAACAATAGTTGCTCCTTTAACAAGCCTTACGAAGAAAAACTGTAGATTTAAATGGACTTCGGAATGTGAGGAAGCTTTCGAAGATATGAAAAATGATTTAGTCTCTGCACCAATTTTGTCCTGCCCAAATTTCAATTACAACTTCATTTTACAATGTGACGCGAGTTTATACGGTCTAGGAGCCGTACTTATTCAATACTACAACGGAAAAAAGCACGTCATATGTTATTTGTCTAGAACTTTGAATAATGCTGAAAAGAAATACACAGTCACAGAAAAAGAATGTTTGTCTGTACTTTATGCTTGTGAAAAACTTCGTTGCTACTTAGAGAGTACTTTCTTTACAATTATAACAGACATCACAGCTTAGTAGGGCTAAATAATTTAAAAAACCCAAATGGTAGACTTACTAGATGTGTTTTGCGCCTACAACAATTCAACTATCAAATTATTCATAGACCAGGTAAAGATCGTTTCGTGCCTGATTGTTTAAGCAGGGCGATCCCTGTTACTAACAACTTAGACTTGACACTTTGTAACATTACGTTACAAGACATTGCAAAAGACCCCTGGTATAAAAAGATGTGTAGCAATATTATCAAACAACCACTTCATTTTTCCAATTGGAGAGTTAGTGAGAATAAGTTATACAAACATGTAGTAGAAAACGTATTTAATGATTCAAAAGATAACTGGTAATTAGTTGTGCCAAAGAAAAATCGTTCGGAAATTATTAGGAAACACCATGATGACTTACTATCAGGACACCTAGGTATTTATAAAACTTACCATAGAATTTTATCCAAATTTTATTAGCTTGGTATGAAAACAGACATTACTCGGTATATAAAAAGATGTAGGACATGTTGTGAACAAGAAAGGAAAGCAGTGACATTAATATTACTAGATGCTGGCAACATATTTCAACAGATTTATTAGGACCTTACCCGAAAACTTTACATGGAAATCGATTTTTTCTTGTAATATGTGATTACTTTAGTAAATTTTCGCTTTTCTTAGAACCACGCAGCAACAAAAATTACAAAACTTATTGAAGAACATGTATTTTTATTATTTGAAGTACCAGAATATCTGAAATCAGATAATGGGGCACAGTATAAGAGTAAACAGTTTACAAAATTATTAAAAGAATATAATATAATGTAAAGTTTTTAAACACACCACTATATTCACCTGAAAATAATCCTACAGAAAGTTATAACAGAATTTTCAAAACTATGTTAATAACCTATATCGGTGACAATCAAAAGACTTGGGACAAAAATACATCTAAAATCGATTGTGCAATGCATACTGCTAGATCCGAAATTACACAAAATACACCTTATTTTATAAATTTTTGCCTAGAAATGGTAGTTGATGGTAAAGA
This sequence comes from Platerodrilus igneus, assembly GCA_036346225.1. NCBI lineage: Eukaryota > Metazoa > Arthropoda > Insecta > Coleoptera > Lycidae > Platerodrilus > Platerodrilus igneus. Next base: position 2,690,179 of record JARFIW010000454.1, on the reverse strand, counting down.
CTATAGGGATGATGAAGAGAAAAAAGTTCTTGTAGTTAATTCTGATAAAGAGAATATTAATAATGAGGACATCGTTACGAAAAGTAATAAATTAAAAGATATGACAGTTTGTGGTAAATAAGCTTAGAGAAGCGCATTTAAAAACAAAGAATAATTATAATTTGCGTCATAGGCTAGTACATTTAAATGAAGACGATTTTTGTTGGAAGAGAGAATACAGGCTATCAGATGCTTCAAAAGATTTTAAGCTAAATTAGCAAGAAAGTTTTTTGGTCCTTATAAGGTTAGGAAAAATTAGGTATAAATACAAATGAGTTAGGAGATAGGGATGGTAATAGCAAGGGAATTTGGCATATATCATACCTTAAACCCGATTTTACCCTTTATTCTAACGAAAAATGGTAGAATGTGTTTTAAATTTTTCAGTAATTTTTTATTTTTTTTTTTTAATTTAATTTTGTTTCAAAACTTTATTAAAGTTTTCGTTTCTAAGAAGGGGGAGTATGTGACAATAAGTTTTGAGGATTTTATTGTCACTGTTTTTCGCATATTTGTATCTGTTTTTGTTGTATTAAAGTAGGCTTTAGTAATGTACAAAAAAGGTAGTTTGGTTGCCTACAATATTCATGTTTATATTTACGTGTATATATCAATACATAATTACTTACATATCGTTTATTATTAAGCATTTAATATTGTTGTTAATACTAGATCTAATAGTAAAAGAATATTTCTAGTTTCTAAATTAATAATTATTTGGTTTCATTCAAAACTAAAAGTAATATATTCAGTAGTAAATAGATGCCGTGATATATTGATAATAATTGTTAAATCACGCGCAATGCATCTTTAGATATAACCATCAGTGTCGTGTTGTATTTTACTTGCGATTTATTCGTTTTGTGTTAGTTGTGATTGGCCAATTCATTCATTTTTATAATTGGTAAATTATTCATTTAAGGATACAAACTGTTCGATATCAAGGAGTACATTTTCATTCTAAGATTTACTCATTACATGTGATTTTCCAATGCTCCACCCCAAGGTACTACATTGGCCAGAAAGCAAGTTTTTTTTACCTGGAAAATTTTGAATTTTGCCGAATCCTTGCTGTTCCAAGCAAGGTAGGGATCTTTAACGTGCGTGACAACACTCACACACGGGACCTCCATTTTACCTCTCATCCGAACGAGGGTGTATTTTTGCGAAAAATGCTCGCCTAAAATTTTTCAAGCGGACCGTGTCGGAATCTAAGATTTACTCAGCATGTCAAAGTACGAATGTTATAATGCTCCGCCTATGTATACATTTTGTAGGGGAAAGTTTTATTTCTAACTGTCAAATTCTGAGCACGAGATCCGTCCTTCCTTTTTGAATTGATCCGTCATGCACAATAGACCTAGTGTGTTGCAGGCTCGTCTATAATTATTCTATAATTATTCAATTTATGAATAATCATCCAACGGTAGTTTGTTGGGATTTAAATAAAGGAAGCCATAACGTATCGAGATACATTGTTATTTCTGGTATTCAGCTTTTGTTGCTGGAATTTACGCAACCACATGTCTGTGTGCATATGAACAGCGTGTGAGTATATACTTGTGATTAATGCCTGAGATTAATTTTCACGTTCTTAGGTACCCTTATATTTTCATGTTAATGTTAACCTTAGTTTCATCAATATTGTATTACTGTTTTATGATGTTTGGTTGGAATTCGTATGTTGAGAGTATAAAGGTTGAAGCCATATATTGGTACATCGTACTTAAGAGTATTGAACGTATTATTGTTTGAGTTGGGGGTATTATCGCAGACAAAGAGAAGAGTAGACGTTAGATCTGAAGTGTATGAAGTGTTACAGCTACAGCTTCTTTAAGGGACAACTTAATGATGTTGCTTCAAAGACCAAAGTTGGATAGAAAGATTGTTTATTCTTCCAGAGTTGAGTATCTGTGATACGATTGTAAGATTCCTTTAACTGCATACTTGCATACATTTGGCCAATTGTTTGTTAATTATTTTACGTTTAGTTTAGTTGTACTTGGAGCAGATAGTTAGAACGTGTTTCCAATAGATGTTTTGGTATACCTCAGTCTTATCAATCCGCAATAGTTTAATATAGTGAAAAACCGATGAACCTGTTCTGACTAAGAGTGCACAACGCTCTCAAGTTTGGACGGATAACCGTAAGTATTTATAGATAGTCTGGGATTGAGATAAGTGCATTGAGTTGCCCTTGAAATATCTGTTCCTATATTATTTTCTCCCCATACTGTTAAGCAGCCCCTTCAAGTAAATTTAGTATAACACAATTCCCCGTTATAAAGAAAGTTTATTATAGTTAATTTGCTCCGTAAATTAGTACATAATCCCCTAGTAAATTTGGGAACGTAGCCCCGTAATAACTACAGTGTGATTTAAGTAAATTCTAGAAGCATATACATTACAAAATAAGGAGAGTGAAAGTGTAACTAGAGCGTTTGTCAAAAATTTCATTTTACGTTACGGCATCCCACGCAAAATTCTTACGGATAAAGGTTCAGAATTCATGTCGGAGATCCTTAAGGAAACATGCAAATTATTAAATACAAAATAGTTAAATTCTATAGCTTACCATCATGAAACTATTGGTGCACTCGAGAACTCGCATAAAAATTTAGCAGCATATCTAAGGATCCAGTGTCCGCTGTATTCCAATAATTGGAACAGTTGGATTCCTTATTGGTGTTTTGTATATAATAATTCGGTGCATACAGAAACTAAATATACCCCGCATGAACTCGTGTTTGGAAAAATAAATCAAATACCGTCAAACATGCTGAACTCTGTAGACCCACTATACAATTTTGATTACTATTCTGCAGAACTTAAATATAGGTTACATGTTACTGAAAATGGAGCGAGATATAATTTAATACAATACAAAAGTAAGAAAAGCATAAGTTTGATATCAAAACCAAGCATGTCAGTTATAGATTAGGAGATAAGTTGTTAGTTAAGAATATATCTCTTAATAAAAGGGATCCAGTATTCCTAGGGCCATATGAGGTAATTTTAGATAAGGATCCTAATGTTATAATTAAAATAGGCTATAAGCTAGTAGAAATCCAAGAGGATAGAACGAAATTATATAACACATTGTAACGCAATTATATAGAGCAGTATGAGACATGGGCTACCAATTTAGAAAACTTTTTGTGGAAAATTTTTTTGTGCACCCTGTGGAGGTGTAATAGGTGAATATCCTAATAATTTATAGTTATTAGTGAATCAAGTTTTATTCCTTTAAAAGGTGAGTGACAGTATAGGATGTACAAAGTGCGAAATTGTACAGTAGGACGATCAATAGGAAGTATATGTTCAACGAATTGAAATTATTAAGTAAGCATAATTGCATAATTTGTACTAGCTGTTAAGAGCGAGTGTTCAATAAGGGAGTCGAAGTAAAACCATAGGAGGTAAAGATTGTATTGTACCTGAATGTATTAAATAAATAAACTTGTAATGGTCTCCGACTTTGTTTTATCATCGCCAACGCCCTGACCCGACAAGAGACTCCACAAGAATACCACTCATATCCACGAAACTATTAGGAATATTAAAAGTGTTAAAACAAAAAATATTCGTTTTTTAATACCTGATTAATGTGTGAAAAAATACACTGGGTGTTCCATTAGAAAAAGTGGAGAAAATTTGCTTTGAATTGCGAAAGAAAGAGCACTTAGTTCTGGACACCCTGTGAGATCTGAGATATTTACATCAGAGACAACTAGAGACCTTCTCAAACAAATTTCCCACTCAGTTTCGATTTCAAAATGTTTCTCATATTTTCTAAAGATTTTCAAACTCGGTGGTACACAATCCTTTTTTTAAATATTATTTTTTCTCTCTATGAATATTGAACCGATTTTGATATGTTCTAGGATTATTTAAAGAATCTCGAGAAAACTCGAAAAACAAAAAATATATGGGGCATTTCATTTAAAAAACAAAAGTCGAAAGTGGCACACTTTTTTGGGTCTCACTGTATGAGTGAATATATTTTCTTGAGAAGCAGTCTGAAGAACACCAAAGCTCTGTAGAAGAACGAAATTCCAGACATGTTTGCTATAAGAGCTATAGAAGAAGCACGCACTGTTGCAGGACTCTGTATATATCTTGTAAAATTTTATATAGAATAATTTGTTTTGCAATTATTCTTCCTTTCGTGTGAGAATGAAAACAAAACAGCAAAAACCACTAAACTGACTACTAGACGCACCCTGAGAGGGCAGGATCAACCAGGATAAAATTTATAAAAGCCAGGCTTGTGATCATAAGGCAACGGGATCAACTGTTTGCTAAATCTGTTATTTAAACTGTTATTGATTTTTTTAATCTTACAACGCGATCTATGTATTTATTACAAAATGAAGACCAGACAATTAGAAACATTCCAGATGGCTCCTAACGTAGAATTGTAGTGAAGAATTAAGGTTGAATGGTTTCTAAGGTTTTTGTTAATCTGAAGATGAAACCTAAGTCACGATAAACTTTGGTGACAATATTATTTAAATGATCATCAAAAGTTAGTTAAGAGTCAAGGGATACCCCTAAATTTTTAACAATAGTAACAGACTTCAATTCCTCACCACAAAGGTAGTACTCATTCAGAATTAGGATCCGGTTGCGGGTAAAAGAAATTTTGCTACATTTGTCTAAGTTTGGTGAAAGCTTGTTGGTACGACAATAAGTGGAAGGTTTGTCTAAGTCATACTTAAAAGTTGGAAGTATGTAGTTTATTTAATAGGTTGTTAAGTCTTTAGATCATCAGTATAAAGTAAGAATTTAGAATACACAAAAGAATCTAATATATCATTAATAAATATTGTTACGAACTACTATTAGGCAACCCGTCAAACACACAAGCTACATAACCCAAATGCAATGCTCCAGGAGTCGAGAATGTTCGAGCACATACCAGAGTATGAATCATCTATTTAATTCAGGATATAAATAAAACCGCTGATGAACTACAGAGTTAGTCTATATCATAAATCATCTTGTGTATAGTTAGTTGCTCATTACGTTTTGAAAGTCCTATTGTAAATATAAATTTGTGTTATGTGAACGTGTATATTGTACCGCCAGCTTGTAGAATACATAAATAGACAAAAGTGTAATAAATAACTTGTAGCAGTGTTTAGTGTTGTTAAGAAGATTATGGTTAAGAATTTAATTTAAGAAGATATTAGTGCTTGTAGATAGCATTAGTGTGATAGTGATTCATTTTTAATTGGACTGAAAACCTCTATTAATAAGGCATATACTGTTAATTAGACTTGTGAACAGTGAGTAATAAAGACTCTTGTTATTACTTGTTTTGAATTAGTGAAACGCGTTAATAGTAGCCTTCTACAATATAATAAAAAACAAAGAACCTAGGTGACGTCTTTGAAGGACTCCTGAACTAACAAAAAAACCAATTAGATTGTCTATAGTTCGCCACAACACACTGCTGGAATGACAGATACGATTGAAACAAATTTAGGAACGTACTACATACGCCATTCATGTCCAATCTTTTAATCAGAACTTGAATAAAAGGCCTAGCGTGATGAATGATCTGAAAAACTTATCCAGGAAAATTCAAATCTAATTTATTTTACTGATAGAAGTCATCAAATCATGAACGTTTTAAAACTTAGCATGACGTTCCGGTTTTAACGGTATCACGGCATAATCTTGTAAGTTCTGATAATTCATTGTTGGGGTACAACAACTTTTTGTGGTCGATATCTGTTGCAACACATTTGATATAAGTAATAAGTGAATTTATTTATCTCCAACCAAAATGTGTAGAATCTCACTTCTATGTATTAGCATTGCCGTATTATCAAAGAAGATCGCATTCTTCTAATTCTACACAAACGAAACTATAACTGTTCATGAAATCTCTTAAAACCAACTTATACAAGAAAGATAACCCGAATGTTGTAAGCTTATAATTTCTTTCTAATAAGTGGAAACTAAAATCGATAAAAAGAAACCCAAATTAGCATCTGTTCAGTAGAACCAGCCGAAGCGTTCTTAATAACAAATATCCGTCAAATTCAAGGACTTATTACTTACCCGTAGGATATGTTGACTAACTTTGGTTTAAAATTACAGAAATTTAATATATAATTAATACTTTATATTATATAAGGAGTAACGATAAGCAAACCAGAAAGATTCAATGGATCGAAGCATGTGGTTACAAACAACCGTGTAGAAAACACGTACATAGCCTAATGCAATATTTAATAAAATAAATGTTTTGATAACCAAATACTACGCTTTTCGATGCTGTTTCGAAATAGAATAGATTTGAGTTATTTAAATTTATATCTAAATATTATATTAAAAATTCTGCAGGGCGATGAATAAGCAATCATTTAAGTTGAGAAAATAGTCGAATCGTTAATTAAAATTTGCAAATAACCGTGAATACAGTAAGCAGTGTATGATTTAATTATGTACAATTGAAATTATATCCATACAAGGACGACACGTAGCATAACTGTAAAAAGTCGATAAAAGAACGCCGATGCAAGCGCTAGTTGATATCAACACTGTTACACCGTTGAGACAAACTGCGCTGAATGATTTGTCACCAGATTTGTCAGTTATTAGAAACATGGAAGCAAACAGTGAAACGTTTGAAACCTTCAGGAAAAGATTTGATTAAATTAAATAAGAAACGTCTAAACCCTGTTAAAATTTCTGTTGGTAGCTTTGCGTTGATACATCGTATGAGTAAGTTGCATGCTAATACGACTGATTTTGAGTTTTTGGGGCCGCATCAAATCCTGAACGTTACAAAAGGGCCGCTATGAGTTAAAACCAGTTGGTACCGTTAACAAAAATATTGTTAATGGTTAATGCTGCGAAGGGTCAGTTACGTATGTAACCTGCAGGTTGGTCTTTGGCGACTGAATTGGATTGTTAAACCTTCTGGAGATACATAAAAATGGAACAACTAACATCGACTAGCATGCATTGTGCTTTTTCATGTTCATATTACTCAATTTGTATTTATCAGGATAAAGTTCCTGTTTAGATGGTTATGGAGTCAGCATACTGACATAGTTTTCGATGTTTATTTTTATATGGATCAATATAAAGTGTCCTGTCGATAGATGCTTTTTAGGCTCACGGCAACAAAATATGCTCCCATAAGAAATACACGTGCAAAAGCTTTTTTCACTCGCATAAGAAATACACAGGCAAAAATTCGCAAATCTGGTAACAAAAATTTGCAAAATAGTTTTCTTTAACTAAGCATTTTTAGCTCCAGGCATGGATAATTTAATTAAATTATAATTTGCCTTATCTTACAGTATACCCTTCCACCGTATTAGCAAATATTCGCACATCTGGTAACAGTAATAAATAGCATTGTCATCTTAAATCTGCGCAATAGTACTCTTCAACTAAGCATTTTTTTGCTCTAGGCATGGATCTCGTACTCGATACCCCGATCTGGGAGCTAGACCTTCCACCCTACAACCGCCGCCGCACTTGCAAAAAATAATCGCACATTTGGTAACAGTATTAAATAACATTGTCATCTTAAGTTTGCACAATAGTTTTCTTCAACTAATCATTTTTTGGCTTGCGGGGGCATGGATAGCACTTTCGGCACCCTAATCTGGATCGTCGGCCCCCGGCATTCTTCCCCAGGACCACCGTATAAGCAAATTCTTAATCTAATACATAACTAGATTATTCTATGAAACCTAATGCAATCGTTTGCAAATTAAATTCTTATTTGTTACAATCTCAAATATTTGCATATATTTGTAGTAACATTGATTAAGTACTATATTGTAATGCGGACTATTCTGAGATAAATCTATCACTGACAATCCTAAGGTTCTGCTATTGGCTTGGGATGCTGAGACGATTAAGAGTCAATTTAATTACATCAATTAATTAGTTATTTATTAAAGCATTACATATTAAAATACATTGTCATCTTAAATTTGACACCCATATGAGCGCATGCTCCACTACAACCAAATAAAAAACATGAACGGTGTTCAATTTTCAGTTAATTGAATAACAAGTAGAGTATTTTATTATACAATCTGTACTTATTTAACAAGTTGTAAAAGTATAAATAGAGATGGTGTTACTTCTGTTTGTTCATTTAGTTATTGTTCGTTAATGTGCACGCTTCCATGATTGTGCACTCTGGTGCAGGATTTTGCAACAGAGTAATAAACAAGTTACCATTTGAGGCCCACATTCCTTCTTACCACTTCTGTGGTCCTGGGACTAGACTGGAAGAACGCTTAGCCCGAGGTGATACTGGTATCAACGACTTGGACTGTTTGTGGAAAGACCACGACATTGCATACTCCAAATATTCCGACGATCTACAGGTCAGACACAGAGCATATAAAATTTTACAAGAAGGCGCTTGGGAATCAGTAAAATCAAAAAACGCTAAGTTTGGCGAAAGGGTTGCAGCTTGGTTTGTAGCAAACGCAATGAAAATCAAATGAAAAATGGGTGTGGGTATGAAATCAAAGAGAGAAATTGGAGGTGTCAAAAATAAGGAAATAAATTTTAAAGGTGGATTCTTATAGTTATTTATTAAAGCATTACATAATAAAATACATTGTCATCTTAAATTTGACTCCCATATAAGCATATGCATGGGAATTTCTAAATTCCCCTTAATCATCTCAACACTCCAGATCTTCACCGCTACCGCACAATCAAATGTAACAGCCACATTGGGATTTTATGCGGTTACTAAGTTTTTGTACATATATTCACTTGCATCTATGATAGATGGGTGATCTATATTTTCAGGGGTAGATTATAACATTTAATAGGAATCAATTATTCGAGTAACGAACTTATTTGTATAAAGTTTATCCTAATTAGTAATGCTATTAATTATCAAGGTCGGTTTTGTATATAGTTCTGAAACATTGGGGAATATCAACATTTCATTATTCTTTAAGCAAGGGATATTAATGTCAACATTGGTTATAAAATTATCTCTCTACAAATTAACATTTATTCTAGTCATTCAGTTTAACTGTTGTTATTTATTTTTAACAAGCTTCATATCATTGCTCAAATACACTTCGTGTTTAAATATATTTTTGTGAAAGGCTTATGCAATCATTCTTACTATTTTCAATTATCTTGTGAAATCTATATGAGTAGATAGGCTACGGTATGTTTATGCTTCATTAAACGTTTCTGTCAGAATTCCACAGGTGACTGGACTTGAGCGTTTGTGCCGTGTCTGATCATCTGAAATTTCTCAACAAAGACGTACTGTTTTAGAAGGTCATGTATATATTCATACAGTTAATGACATTTATTTAGTCACTAAGAATTTATTGCATCACCTTTCGTAGCATAGAATTACTATCCATCAAGAGTACATTGCTTGCATAATTTTATGTGTTTATTCAAAAGATTAATAACTCCCACTCTAGTTTCAAATATTATTTTAAAGGGATCCGCCTAAGGATTAGGTATTTTTCAGGTGTTACGTTTTTATTCTGATTAAAGTTATCGTTCAAAATGGAGAAACAGGTTCTCTTTTACAAAATTCTTTGAACAGTTTAGACGTTTATTAATAATAGGCAAATTGCCAGAAGTGTTTAAGTGTCTTCAACTAATTGTGTTGAACTTAACCAACAATTATTTAGTCGTTGGGATTGTGTTTTGGCAAAGCCCTAAGTTCCGATTTGAGTTTTCGGATAATCAGCATGTGCTGAAAGTAATTATTAGTCGCGTCTGTTTTACATCTGCAAGATATGTATCCTCTTTAGTGTACGTTTATTTAGTTGGGTTGATCTTTGCCCATTTTGTTTTTTACATTAAAGATTTTTGTTTACCGTTTGGTTATATGCAAATATGAAGTGGTTCAAACGATAGGATTTTTGTTAGAAGCTTTATAGGAACGTACGTTGGAAATTGGAAATTATTTCGATCATTCCATTTGGGGACTCATCTAACTCATCACAAGGTGCTACAAATTCACAGTTCTTTGTTCATGTTGTTTTATGGATTAGTTTTGGAGAGTACAGATAATACCATTTCCTGTTTGTCCACCTCTCCTAACATCCAGAGAAGACTCAGGTGCTGATTGTCGACCTGGCTACATCTGTAAATATATGTAAAAGAAAATTCAACAAATACCCCGATAATAACTTTTTAAGGTTCAGTATAAGTGTATATTTAGAAAAACTTATTTGTGCTTTTAATCTGTTGTATATCATCTGTTGTTCTGTACTATTTGTGCAATTTTAGCCACACATGTTAAACCACATGTATGCATTGGGCACCCATTATTTATTTAAGAATATTACACCACTGGAGTAATACTGGAAAATTAACTTTGAAAATATACAACACGGATCATTAAAATTGTATCTTATTTCTCTAGTTATAAATTCAAGGCAAGGAACCCTTTTTTGAATCAAGACGTCTCACTTGCTCCCACCTTTGGACAAGGTATCATTGCCGTGTGTACCGCTGAGCCTGGCCGAGCGGTAAGTACACTGAGTTATTCTTAAAACTTGAAATTTGAAGTGATACCTAGAAGTAGTATTGGATGTTTAAATCTTGAACAAGTTGATATTTTATTTTTAAATGAAATAATTATTTAAAATATTAACATAACGTAAAAGACTGCCTGTACGGCGATGAATTTCGATAGTTCAATTTAATAGAGATTAATGGACTGTATATTTTTTATAGGCGTGAACAACCAACAGATAATTAAATGTCTTTTAAACAAAGCAAGTAATCAAAGCATTTACGATAGCACTCACCTGTGGTTGTTTACGATTTGCGAAGAAACGATGCAGCATCTAATTAATTCCACGTGAAATGTGAAGTCAAGCGGCGTAGTGGAAATTCAGTATGTAGAATGTTGAAAAAAGCTATACGCAGGTTAATCCATTGCGGTTCCAACACACATTACAAACAAACTATTTTCACTACGAAACGAAAAGCTTCTTACTGCAGTACATGCACGATCGATCAATGTTATCGATTCAAGCGACGAAAACTAACTTTTATTGCAGTACATGCACGATCGATGCGGTCAATTCAATAGTCCAAACGAAACTCGTAGAAAAGTGGATTTTCCAAATCAATATCCAGTTGTTGGCTGCTCGCGGCACTGGCTATATGCTATCGGAAACTTAAGGATTTTCTACTCTAAACTAATTTAAAAAGCGCGCATCGGATTTAACAATAACCAACAAACTTAATGCGATAAAATTTAGGTTTTAATTAATTTACATAAAGACGGAACATACCGCCCACCAAAATACAAGGCATTTTAAAGGAAAAATAATTATATGGCGGCGGGCGGAATGACCAAGCGAAAAGAAAAAACGAACAAGAAAGAAAAAAGGATCTCTAAAAAACAAACAAAAAAGAAGAATTTTTTGTACATTGCGGGCAATGGGCAGAGCTTTACCACGGGACGTTTCAGCTCGCCATAAGCGGTTTTAAGCGTGACTACCCTAACAACACCATCTGTCCCAGGATGGACAGCCACAACTCGGCCGAGGGACCAACGAAGTGGAGGAACATTAACGACCTTAATTAGGACTAAGGTGCCCAAATCAATTTGAGGAGACGAGGGGTGCCACTTTGAGCGTTGTTGTAGCGAGTGTAGATACTATTTGGACCAACAGGACCAAAAATCTTGGTGAATACGTTAGAGCAGTTGCCAGCGAGAGAGCCGGTTAAGCGATAAATGCGAAAGTGCGGGCTCCGGAATGACGGTTAAAGGAGCCAAAGTTAAAAAATGACCGGGCGTAAGACAGCTCAAATCATGTGGGTCAGTGCTCAAAGGTGTGAGAGGACGTGAATTCAAGATGGCCTCAATTTGGATAAAGACAATGGCCAATTCTTCAAAAGTTAACACCTGCTCGCCTATAGTGCGTAGTAGCAGGGTCTTAACAGATTTTACTCCCGCTTCCCATAAGCCACCAAAATGAGGTGAAGCTGGCGGTATAAAATGCCACGAGATATGGTCCTTGGAAGCAGCAAGCTTGGCGAGATGAATCAAATGTTTATGAGCACCCACAAAATTTGTGCCACAATCACTATAGAGGTGACCACAACGGCCACGCCTGGCGATAAATCGGCGGAGAGCCGCGAGAAAGGCGTCCGTTGACAAGTCAGATACGACTTCAAGGTGCAGCGCCTTGGTAGCCATACAGATAAAAAAACATAAATAAGATTTGAAAATTTTAGCGCCCCGTAGTCGAGACATAGTAGTAGAAAAGGGACCAGCGAAGTCGACGCCCGAACACAAAAAAGGTTTGACTTGAGTAACTCGACATGAAGGCAGGTTGCCCATGGGCGGTTGTAATGCGACAGGATTGGTCTTCCAGCACGTTAAACAGTGACTCAAAATACGAAGGATAGATCGTCTGCCAGAAATAATCCAGAAGTGCTGACTGACGAGAAAATGGACCATTTGAGCACCCGCGTGGAAGTATTTCAAATAAACATAAATAGCATACAGATCGGTGAATCGACTTTTGCTAGGCAACAAAGCGGGAAACTTACGGTCCGAGGACAAAGGTGCGTGAGTCAGACGACCTCCGACGCGCAAAATTCCATCACGAATAAAGGGTGACAATTTGCGAAAACTTTTTTTTAAAAGAGAATCAGAATGAATAGCCTCAAGTTCGATAGCGAAATAAGATTGTTGAGTATACACAAGCAAAGGAGTTGAAGGCGATGAATTTCGATAGTTCAATTTAATAGAGATTAATGGACTGTATATTTTTATAGGCGTGAACAACAAACAGATAATTAAATGTCTTTTAAACAAAGCAAGTAATCAAAGCATTTACGATAGCACTCACCTGTGGTTGTTTACGATTTGCGAAGAAACGATGCAGCATCTAATTAATTCCACGTGAAATGTGAAGTCAAGCGGCGTAGTAGAAATTCAGTATGTAGAATGTTGGAAAAAGCAATACGCGGGTTAATCCATTGCGGTTCCAACACACATTACAAACAAACTATTTTCACTACGAAACGAAAAGCTTCTTACTGCAGTACATGCACGATCGATCAATGTTATCGATTCAAGTGACAAAAACTAACTTTTATTGCAGTACGTGCACGATCGATGCGGTCAATTCAACAGTCCAAACGAAACTCGTAGAAACGTGGATTTTCCAAATCGATATCCAGTTGTTGGCTGCGCGCCAGCTAGAGCGCTCTGACACTCGCGGCACTGGCTATATGCTATCGGAAACTTAAGGATTTTCTACTCTAAACTAATTTAAAAAGCGCGCATCGGATCTAACAATAAGCAACAAACTTAATGCGATAAAATTTAGGTTTTAATTAATTTACATAAAAACGGAACACTGCCTAAACTAATAGGTTGTAAAATTTACGTTATACAAATCACACCAAAATTTGCCAAAAAATAAGTACCATTTTTGACTGTGACTTCACAGTAGTACCATCTACAGGAATGCATCATTAATCTAATAAAGAACCACCATTTCTGCAATAAGTGCAAACAGTTGGTTATCATTCTTTGACGTACAGACTAAAACTATACCATTTTTAGCAAAATTTGTATTTTACATAATCCAATTTTACAATAAGTACTTTTGCATGTATTTTCGCACAACATTTATGAATGCAACTTTATATCTTCTCCTATCACCAGTATAATTACTAAGTCTAATAACCTGAATGTGGATAAAGTACTTTTAGTGTAAAAAATAATTTTCACACCACATAACAAATTTGCAAAACATGTTGTTGAATGACAATGTACCATAGGCAAACAATTTTATTTGTTAATACGTTCTGTTAAAGACAGGTTTCACGCGTAATGAATACAGTTCTAGCACATATAAAGTCCTACTATTGTAAACCAAAAAAAAAAACCATTATTCATTAGTTGTATATAAGTGTGATTTAAAATCTTTAATTACCTGGAAATTTTATGATGACATGCTGCATAAGCCAACTCTGGATGTTGCTGATTTAAAGCGAAAACATTAGTTTGGATAATGATGTAGTTAATATAACGTGTGATCCAAAAGACAGTTTACCGGGTAAGTGTATATTCAGTAGCTCTCGGTAAACTGACTTTTGGATCACCCTGTACATCTATAACCGTTCTAGATGTATATTTAATGATTATTGTGACACAAATTCTCGCATCCATTGAACCTAATGCAGTCGTTTGCATATTAAATCGTATTTGTATCAATTCCGCTAATTTATGGTAATATTTACATAAATCTACTAGATTAATTTATTAAACCTAATGCAAACGCATGCAAATTAAATTCTTATTTGTCACAAACTCAAACGATTAATCTATTAAAATCATTGCTTTTCCTCGATCCCTATGGTCTCAGCCAATCTAAGTACCGAAAGAGTTGCAGCCCTCTCTCTTTAATTACACTTTAATTATATTATATCATCTCACCATTGCAAATTAATCGTATTATTTATATCTGAAATGCTGGGACACTGAATTGTACGCAAAGAATCGTATCAGAAATATGACCGAGATATTTTCACACATGCTTTATTACAGATTTTAAAATATTTTGCGGAAACTCTGCTTTCCATTTACCCGACCGTCTGCAAAAATTATTAGAAAATAATTCGCATACCTCGTAAAGAGTTTCATTATTGACATAATATTGAAATCTTTTTCGTATTTGAAAATACAAGTACGTATAGTTGTTAAACGCTCAAAGCAATTTTCCAAAACTAACTAGAATCACGTTCTTGGAATTCGTCAGTTTGAGCTCGCATAGTCTCGCATAATAAGTCGTAAACATCTTGCAGGTTGTGGGATGACATTTTTAATAAAAAGCAATGCATTTACATAATATACATTATCGATTATTTAATTATGATTAAATCTATTAACAATTTCCGTAAACGGATTATATTCAAACATACAGTCAGTCGCGTATAATTAATGCACAGGCCTTCATCGACGGTTCAAAATTTTTGATACGAATGATGTTTTACAGAATCTCGGACATGATATAATTAAAAGCAAATACAATAATGGCGATATTAGGGTCATGTTATACAAATTTATAAGAAGCTATCCATGATTGTTTGATAACAGTATTTGTAGATAAGTTGAGTATATGGAAGAGTACAACAGGTTTCCATTTCATGCATTTATCAGTGATGTTTAAATTTTAAACTAAAGCGCTGGTATACGTTGGACATAAGTAATAGGAATCAATGATCTAATGTCAGGGACACTTTCACTCTATAAGAAAATTTCACTCTATAAGATAATTTCACCCTATAAGGCAAATACACCCTGTTACAGCTAGAAACTGTACTTTATTGCATTGTATCTTATTATTGTAAAAGAAGGTAAATTTAGTTTCATACCTGCATAAGGGTTGGGGTAAACGGGGAACAAAACGCTCTCTCTTTCCTCAAGTAGTGTTAAGCAGAACGCGATGGTAACAGCATCTCGCTGTGGAGATGCCATTGTATACAGTTAAAGTAATAAATAAAAAATTATCCTTAGATTTGCCTTTTATTGCTAAAGGTCGCTAAGATAATACTACATGGTCCTTCGGGCCGGATGAACCTTTTTTGGTTTATTTTTGTGGTGCATAATTAATTTGACATTAATTACGTATAAGTGCAAAGGGATGACCAAGTGGTTCATTTCTACAAGTTACATGAGCAACATTGATATCGAAGTATTGCAATAAGCAAACATAACGTGTGTGTCAAGTGTTTAATTGAGAGTGTGTAGTAATTACAAATCTTGTATGATACAAAATTACTGCAATAATTCAGTTCGTGGAAAAATTGGCGTCAGGCAAATTTTGTGTGTTTTAAAGCGGACAGTCGAACAAAACGCGGCAGGTAGGTTGTAACGGTACATCCTACAAATTTGTATGGGCAAATTCGAAATAAAGACGACAAGAGTTTCAATACCTGGTCCTAAAGGGGTTGCGAGAATTCCTTACAATTGCTAAGTTGATGACACACAAATTCCAAGGACACCTTTTAATTTCAAATGATTTAGAAAGCGACAGGTGAGTTCCTTACATTCATTCCACTTCCTAGAAATTTCGAACTCTAGCACTAGGGTTAATTCATATTAGAATTTTTATAAATAACAATACATTTTGTGAGAAGTAATAGGGCATTTTTTTACATACGTAATGGCTACTGAATTAGAAAAGTTAATTAGATCTCGTGCAGCACTGAAAGCTCAAATTACAAGATTTGATTCCTATTCGCAAGGAGTTTTTAGTCAAAAGAATTTAACTAGTGAAATCATTTTGCAAGTTCAATTAAGAGTAGATAAATTTGAGGATTTAATTGA
Source organism: Platerodrilus igneus (assembly GCA_036346225.1). Taxonomy (NCBI): domain Eukaryota; kingdom Metazoa; phylum Arthropoda; class Insecta; order Coleoptera; family Lycidae; genus Platerodrilus; species Platerodrilus igneus. Next base: position 2,673,798 of record JARFIW010000454.1, on the reverse strand, counting down.
AAGGTTTAATGACGTTCAATTAAGCATTGAATGTTTGCAGGACAAAGTTGAAGGTAAGGTTGCAAATGAGGAGCGTGCAGAATTTGAAAATTCGTATTTTGGATTACTTTCAGCTTCTAAACAACTTGTTTCTGATTTCAATGATAAGGTTAGCCAAGTGACACCTAATGAAAATAAAATAGTTAATTCTAGTATTAAATCAGGAAATGATATTAAATTGCCGCCTTTGCAAATTCCTATTTATGAAGGTTCATATGAGGAATATAGTCAATTCCATGACATTTTTACGTCAGTTATCGATTCAAACCCAAATTTAAGTGACGTTCAAAAATTATACTACTTGAAAAGCGCTGTTCGTGGAATCGCGGCAGAAACAATTCAGGCACTAGAAGTGAGTTCCAATAATTACACGGTAGCGTGGGATTTATTGCAAGAACGTTTTTCAATAAAAGCTTAACTATATTTACTCATTTAAAAGGTTTATTTGATTTGCCTCCAGTTCAAAAGGAAAATGGTACTAAAATTAGAAAGTTATTGGACTCTTATCAAAGACATTTGAGAGCCTTACAAGCTCTAGATGAAAATGTTCAAGGGTGGAACACCATGCTGGTATTTTAATATCTCAAAATTAGATCCAGCTAGTTATAGGGTTTTGAAGAAACTCAGTCGAAGGATAGGGTACCAAAATTGGAAGATCTCACGGAATTTTTAAAAGGAAATGCGATTTGCTTGAAAAATTCAGGGCAATGTATCTGAAGCAAAGGTTACTAGCTCTGGCGGAAAATCCAAGGTTCAAAGTCATTCATTTTTAGTGCACAAAGCGAATGCGCATTTGTAAAGAAAGATCACCCAATTTACAGTTGTTCAAATTTTTAAAATTGCCAACAACCAAAAGGTCAAGCAAGTGCAAAGGCTCAAATTGTGTATGAATTGTATGAGGCCTAATTATTTTAGTAAAAATTGTAGATCGCAGGGATGTAAAAAGTGCGGTAAAAAACATAGTACTTTGCTGCATTTTGAAACGGAATCGAATCCTGTAAGCAAAGAGGTAGATACAAAAGACGACACACCGATTGTGGGTGAAGTTGTTTTAAGTTCAGAAGCGTTATCACAAAACGCAGTTGTACATAGAACTCTGCTTTCTACAGCTAGAGTAAAAATTTACGATAGAAATGGAAAAGTTCATAACTGTAGGGCATTGTTAGATTGTGGTTCGCAGTCAAACTTCATGACAGTTGATTTGTGTAATCGGTTAAAGCTTGATAAAATAAAAAATGATTTTCAAGTTCAGGTTTAGGTTCTATGAAATTTAGCATAAAATTTAAAACTGAAGCCACAATCGAATCTAATGCCAATGCATATTCTTGTAAAATATCGTGTCTTATTGTTGATGAAATAGCGGGAAATATGCCAAATTTTGAATTTGATACTTCATCATTTGATATTCCAAAAAACTTGAAATTGGCGGATCCAGAATATAATAGACCTAATCAAGTACAATTACTTTTAGGGGCAGGTATATTTTGGGCGTTGCTCTCCACGGGCCAAATTAAGTTATGCAGTAACAAGCCTATTTTACAAAAAACCATGTTAGGTTGGATATTATCAGGTCAACTATTAGAAAATAAACATAATAGTGAAAACACCTTGCAGTGCAATTTTAGCTCGAATTTTCATGAGCAGTTTAAGAAGTTTTGGGAACTGGAGGAACCAGTTATGCCTTCTAGTTTTGAATCTAAGGAGGACCAAATGTGTGAACTACATTTTGTAAATACTTTCACAAAGGACGTTCATGGCAGGTTTATAGTGTCTATTCCTTTTAAAAATCTCCTGAAGAATTAGGGAATCTAAATCAGTGGCTCTTAAACGTTTTCTATCGTTAGAAAGGAAATTTTCAAAAATGAGTTTTGAAGCAAGAGTATGTAAAATTTATGAAGGAATATGAGACGTTGGGTCATATGACAAAAATAAGTAAGATGGTTTCACATAAAGGTCCCACCTATTTTTTGCCACATCATGCTGTGTTAAAAGAGGGCAGTTTGACCTCAAAAATTCGTGTAGTTTTTGATGGTTCTGCGCGTACCAGTTCAGGTTTATCATTAAACGACTTACAAATGGTAGGTCCGGTTTTGCAGGATGATTTGTTATCAATTTTGTTAAGATTTAGAATTCATTCAGTGGTTTTAACTGCAGATATTGCTAAAATGTACCGTCAGGTTCTAATTAAACCCGAAGAAAGGTATATACAACAAATTTTTTGGAGGGAGGACATACTAGAGCCTATAAAAATATATACTTTAAATACGGTAACATACGGTACAGCATCAGGGTCTTATTTAGCAATTCGTGCATTGCAACAAATTGGGCATGAATGTAAAGAGACAAATCCAGAAGTTTCCAAAGTCATTTTGAATTCGTGTTACGTAGATGATTTGTTAATGGGTACCAATTCTGTAAAAGAGGCATTAGAGATTCAAAAGGATTAGTGGAAGTCCTAAGAACAGGAAGTTTGAACTCAGAAAGTGGAATTCAAACGAGCGTTCTATTTTAAACATATTAAAATCAGGAATCCTTCTGAGGAATATCTAGAAATTGGCAGTTCGGAAAGCACAAAAACTTTGGGATTATTTTGGTCATCAAACGGCGATTATTTAACATATAGAGTGAAGCAAATTAGTTCTGCAAAGTTTATTTCAAAAAGAAGTATTCTGTCTGATATTGCACAGATTTTCGATCCGCTGGGATTACTAACACCATGTATCATCATAGCAAAAATGATAATGCAAAAATTGTGGCAATATAAATTGAGTTGGGATGAATCTATTCCTGCAGAATTGCATACAAAGTGGAAAAACTTTCGGGATAATCTCTCGAATGTAAACAAAGCTCGTTTACCAAGACAAGTTACAATTTCGAACAGTGTCGAAATTGAATTACATGGATTTTCAGATGCAGGGCAACATGCCTATGCTGCAGCTGTGTATATCAGATCAGTTGATGGAAATGGAAATACTCTAGTTAGGTTATTATGCGCAAAAACTAAAGTATCTCCTCTAAAGCTAATTACAATCCCTAGGTTAGAATTGTGTGGTGCACTAATCTTGAGTCAATTGGTTGATAAGGTTATTAAAGTATTAGATTTAAAGATTGATAAATGTTTTTATTGGTGTGATTCAGAAATCGTACTTTCGTGGATCAAGAGCGAACCAAGTCGCTTAAAAACATTTGTCGCAAATAGAATAACTCAGATACAATCATTAACCAACGTAAACGATTGGTTATATATTAATTCAAAAGATAATCCTGCGGACTTAGCTTCTCGTGGTATTGCTCCAGAAAAAATCTTAAATCAAGATATTTGGTGGTCTGGTCCATTTTAGCTTTCTTTTCCGCAGTGTGAGTGGCCTATAAAACAAATTTCATTATTGCAAAATAACCAGGAGTTACTAGAGGTAAAGGGTGTAACTTGTTTGCTAGTAAACGAACTATTCATGTCATTTAAGAATTTTTCTACATTTAATAAGGCTAAACGCATAATGGCATATTGTAGTAGGTTCATAGGTAATATAAGGTTAGGAGCTGTAAACAAAAACATTGGGCCTCTTACCGTGCAAGAGCTTCTAGAAGCCGAAGTTATTTTAGTAAAATTGGCGCAACAAGAAGTATATGCCCAAGAAATTTCAAAATTAAAACAAAAATTGTCAGTCTCTAATACGAGCAAACTAGTGTCATTAAATCCTTTTATAGATGCGAAAGGGCTACTAAGAGTAGGTGGAAGATTAGATTCCTCATTGTATAGTTACGATAAAAAGCACCCAATAATATTGCCTAACAAGCATGTATTAACTAAATTAATAATATTTGATTATCACGTCTCATTACTGCATTCTGGCGCGCAAACATTGTTTGCTTCTATGCGTGAGAAGTATTGGCCGATTAATGGTAAAAATCAATCCAAAGGTATTGTGAGATCATGTGTTAAGTGCTTCAGAGTTAGACCCAAGGGAATAAAATATTTAATGGGCAATTTACCTGCGGCTAGAGTAAAACAAGCGTATCCGTTTGAAAATTGCGGAGTAGATTATGCCGGTCCATTTGAACTACGAACTCACAAAGGTCGAGGGTATAAGTTTTACAAGGCATATGTATGTTTATTTGTTTGCATGGCAACCAAAGCCGTTCATTTAGAGGTCGTGACCGATTTAACCACGGAAGCTTTCATAGCTACACTAAGGCGCTTTTCTGGTCGTAGAGGCAAACCCTCACACATTTATAGTGACAATGGCACCAATTTTGTGGGTGCAAATAGGGAATTGCAAGAGCTGGCTGAATATTTATCAAATGAAATTACTCAAAATCAATTAAATGAAAAATCAGCAACTTTAGGTATTACTTGGCATTTTATTCCTGCACGTTCACCAAATTTTGGGGACATTTGGGAGGCTGGGGTAAAGTCCACTAAATCACAGTTAGTTAGAGTTTTAGGTAATGTTTCCTTAACTTATGAATTTTTTTCTACAGTCCTAGTACAAATAGAAGCGGTGCTTAACTCCCGACCTCTATCCTCATTATCTGATGATCCAAACGATCCAGATCCTTTAACACCCGCTCATTTTTTAATTGGTCGAAAATTAACGACGGTGCCTGATCCGAGCCTATCACACATTAGCGAAAACCGTTTAAATCTGTATCAGCACATGCAAACAATGGTTCAGCATTTTTGGCGTCGCTGGTCAACTGAATATATTTCTGAGCTGCAGCAGCGACAAAATGGCGTCAATTAGGACAGCATTCAATCAAGGTTGGTGATATGGTAGTGATTAAAGATGATAAAACTCCTCCCTTCAATGGAATATGGGAAGGATTGCTGAAGTGTTTCCTGGTAAAGACGCTATTGTTCGCGTTGTTTCAGTGCGAACCAATCATGGTGTTGTAAAGGTTTCATTGGCTAAGATTTGTATTTTGCCTATCAAGGACAATTTGCCTTGAACATGTATTTTACTTATATATAACATGCATATTTGTTCTCAATTATGTATTAATATTGTTTTTTCTTGTTTCTTTTTTGATACGTTCAATACTTAAGTTTTTGGGTGGGGTCAGTATTTTACAGCTAGAAACTGTACTTTATTGCATTGTATCTTATTATTGTAAAAGAAGGTAAATTTAGTTTCATACCTGCATAAGGGTTGGGGTAAACGGGGAACAAAACGCTCTCTCTTTCCTCAAGTAGTGTTAAGCAGAACGCGATGGTAACAGCATCTCGCTGTGGAGATGCCATTGTATACAGTTAAAGTAATAAATAAAAAATTATCCTTAGATTTGCCTTTTATTGCTAAAGGTCGCTAAGATAATACTACACACCCTATAAGGCAATTTCACTCAATTCTGATGGAGATAAATTCAAGGAACTTTGCCATTAAAGCACCCGCAACCAGACCTAGACCTGATTATACAAATAAAGGAATAGTTTAATATTACTGCAATATCACAAAGCTATACGCAACAACTAAGTGTTAACCATTTTAAAGTAGAAATTTGCATATTACAATTAAATTACTTATGAGTTAAGACCGAAATATACTTTTAAGGATGTTGTAAAAGATATAATTCAGCGTCTTGATGCGAGAACGATAACTTTAAACTAAAAAGTCTTACCTATTTTGTATCGAAATCTGTAGATGTTGAAACTGATATTTGAAGTATTAATAACACAAACGGATCCTTTCCAATCAATATAAATCCTGTTCTAAAAACCTGACAATCAACTTTGATACCCTTTCACTGAACGCTCTAAGTTGACTGATGAAGAACGAGAAATAATTTTAATAGAGAGTGAGCTTCGAGCAAATTAATTTTTATTTGATGATCCCACTAATGAAAATTATCTTAGTGTTGGAAATAATTACATGTCACCCAGACCAATACGCTAAGAATGTGAGTGTAGCACGATCACTGACACAAATAATTAGAAGATCGTCTCTTTCCGAAAATTCTAATTATCACAGCGTATGCCCCACTACAACCATATAAAAGACATGAGCGGTGTTCAATTTTCAGTTAATTGAATAACGAGTAGCGTATTTTATTATACAATCCGTATTTCTTTAACAAGTTGTAGAAGTATAAATAGAGATGTTTTTACTTCTCTTTGTTCATTTAGTTATTGTTCGTTTATGTGCACGCTTCCATGACTGTGCACTCTGGTGCAGGATTTTATAACAGAGTAATAAACAAGTTACCATTTGAGACCCACATTCCTTCTTACCACTTCTGTGGTCCTGGGACTAGACTGCAAGAACGCTTAGTTCGAGGTGATACTGGTATCAACGACTTGGACCGTTTGTACAAAGACCACGACATCGCATATTTCAAATAATCTGACGATCTACAGGCCAGACACCGAGCAGAGGGCGCAATTGCCTTATAGGGTGAAATTGCCTTATAGAGTGAAATTTTCTAACAGAGTGAGTGTCGCTGAAATAAGATTATTGTTTCCTATTACTTATGTCAAACGTATATCAGCGCTATAGTTTAAAATTTAAACATCACTCGTAAATGCATGGAATGGAAACCTGTTATACTCCTCCATATACTCAACTTGTCTACAAATACTGTTTCCAAAAATTCATGGATGGGTTCTTATAAATTTGTAGAACATGACCCCAATATCGCTATTACTGTATTTGCTTTTTAATTATATCATGTGCGAGATTCTGTAAAACATCATTCGTATCAAAAACTTTGAACCGCCAATGAAGGCTTATGCATTAATTATACGCAGCTGACTGTATGTTTGAATATAATCCGTTTACGAAAATTGTTAATAGATTTATTCACAATTAAATAATGGATAATATATATTATGTATATGCATTGCTTTTTATTACAAATGTTATCCACAACCTGCAAGATGTTTACGACTCATTATGCGAGACTATGCGAACTAAGACTGAAAAGTTCCAAGAACGTGATTCTGGTTAGTTTTGGAAAATGGCTTTGAGCGTTTAGCAACTATACGTAATTGTATTTTCAAATACGTAAAAGATTTATATATTACGTCAATAATGAAACTCTTTACGAAGTATGCGAATTATTTTCTAATAATTTTTGCAGACGGTCGAGTGAATGGAAAGCAAAGTTTCCGCGAAATATTTTAAAATTTGTTATAAAGAATGTGTGAAAATATCTCGGTGATATATCAGTTACGATTATTTGTGTACAATACAGTGTTCCAGCATTCCAGATATAAATAAGACGATTAATTTGCAATGGCGAGATGATATAATATCATTAAGGTGTAATTAAAGAGAAAGAGAGGGCTGCAAACTCTTTCGGTACTTAGATTGGCTGAGACCATATAGGCCGAGGAAAGGGAAGGATGTTCAATAGATTAATCGTTTGAGATTGTGGCAAATAAGAATTTAATTTACAAGCGTGTGCATTAGGTTTAATGGATTAATCTAGTAGATTTATGTAAATATTACCATAAATTAGCGGAATTGATACAAATAAGATTTGATTTGCAAACGATTGCAATAGGTTTAATGGATGCGAAAATTGGTGTCATAATATTTATTAAATACACATCTAGAACGGTTACGAATATATATTAACTACATCATTATCCAAACTAATGTTTTCGCTTTGAATCAGCGACATCCGGAGTTGGCTTATGCAGCATGTCGGCATAAAATTTCCAGGTAATTAGAGATTTTAAATCACACTTATATACAACTAGTTAATAATAGTTTTTTTTTGGGTTTACAATAGTAGGACTATTTGTGCTAGAACTGTATTCATTACGCGTGAAACCTGTCTTTAACAGAACGTATTAACAAATAAAATTGTTTGCATATAATACATTGTCATTCATCAACATGTTTTGCAAATTAGTTATGTGGTGCGCAAATTATTTTTTTTTACACTAAAAGTACTTTATCCACAATTATACTGGTGATCGGAGAAAACTTAAAGTTGCATTCATAAATGTTGTGTGAAAATGCATGCAAAAAAGTACTTATTGTAAATTTGGATTATATAAAATACAAATTGTATTAAAAATGTTATAGTGTTAGCCTGTGTGTCAAAGAATGGTAACCGATTGTTTGCACCTATTGCAAAAGTGGTGGTGCCTGTATTAGATTAATGATGCATTCCTGTAGATGGTACTACTGTGAAGTCATAGTAAAAAACGGTACCCCTTTTTCCCAAATTTTGTTGTAGTTTTATTGTGCGGTAGTGATGAAAATCTGGGGTGTTAAGATGATTAATGGAAATTGAGAAATCCCTATTCATATGCTTATATGGTAGTCAAATTTAAGATGACAATGTATTTTACTATGTAATGTTTTAATAAATAACTAATTAATTGATGTAATTAAATTGACTCTTAATCATCTAAGCATCCCAAGCCAATAGCAGTACCTTAAGATTGTCGGTGATAGATTTATCTCAAAATATTTCCCATTGCAATATAGTACTTAATCAATGTTTCTACAAGATTTATGCAAATATTTGAGATTGTGGCAAATAAGAATTTGATTTGCAAACGATGGCATTAGGTTTAATAAATTAATCTAGTTATGCATTAGATTAGTTTTAAAATTTTAAATAAATTATCTGAAAAATTTGCCTATCCGGCGGTCCTGAGGAAGGATGCCGGGGGCCGACGATCCAGATCAGGGTGCCGAGAGTGCGATCCATGCCCCCGTAAGCCTGATTAGTTGAAAAAAACTATTGTGCAAATTTAAGATGACAATGTTATTTAATACTGTTACCAGATGTGCGATTATTTTTTGCAAGTGCCGAGGCGGTTGTGGGGTGAAGGGTCTAGCTCCCAGATCGAGGTGTCGAGTGCGAGATCCATGCCTGCAGCTAAAAAATGCTTAATTGAAGAAAACTTTTCCGTTTATATTGTAAATAATTTACAGCTAAATTTATTTTCCCTTGTGTTTGTTGATTATTTACGTCCGGTTCGGTATATTTAAATTTGTTAGTGTAAAATTCTATGTTATACTTCAAGCACGTGCCTACAAGTGCCGCGAGTGATAAACTTTGCTATCCGAATGCGCAAGAACATTGTATTAACTTGGAAAACACACGAAGCAAGTCTCAGTATCGATTTGTCGTTCTTGAAGGCCGCACCACTGCTTACATGTTCTACGTAGAACCATTAATTAGAAGAACCGCTTTCCTTTAAAACAATCGGTATCGAAATAAATGTGCTTCGCTACACCCGCCAAAAGAAGAGTAGTCTTTTGTTTTGTTTACATCGCTTTTCCGTTGGCACAGCTGCATAAACACAAATGTGAGTCGCTACGCTCGTAAACAATAGGTAAGTGTTTGGAGTAATTGTTGGTTCTGGTTAAAATCATTAATTATTTGTTATTTGTTAATTATCATTTTTCTGTCGTATACATGTCCACTTTTCATCACCACAGAGCTATTCGAAATTTACCGCAAAATTTTACATCAATCACTTCTGGTCGGATGTAAATGTTCAACAAATTCATATAATTAATCATACCGCTTATCAAAGCATTGGCAGTTTTAATTAACATCATTTCTATCGTTTGAGTTGTTTACGAGCCTTTCTTGTTATCTGTTTTGCTATTAGAACTTGTTGTAATAGCCTTGCGTATTTGTTATCGCCGCAAGGCTATTTTAAATCATCGAACTTTCGTTTTTATTTCATCCGCTGTTGTATTTATTTAATTTTAACCATGGCAAAAAAGTTGAAACGTAACTGTTTTCTATGTAATATTGCAATTAATTCGTTGGAGAAAATGTTTAAAATGATGCAAAAATGTACCGCTGAGCAACTTTTTTTGATTTATTTCGGGCACAGTACCAATCTATCGAGACGGTTGGAGAGAATTTCTTTGCACACCGTAATTGGATAGAGGGTGCAATTTCTTCCACTGGTGACGCTGATGAACAATTTAAAATGGAAGACGCTATTTGTGAACGCCTCGATAACAATTACTTTCAAATAAAAGCGCTTTATTTCAAGCTGTTTACCAGCCAATCGTTGCCTCGGGCTAATGTGTTCCCGGCGCTAGATACTTTATAGTCGAAAGTGTCTCTTCCTCCCTTGACGCTTCCTACGTTTGGTGGGGAAGGTTGTTTGTTTGAAAGTTTTATTGACCGTTTTGATAGTTTAGTTCATCTTAATAACGATTTGTCGGACGTGGATAAATTTTCGTATCTTCAATCAGCACTAATAGATTCCGCACTCTTAACCATTAAGAACTTTTACCTCGCAGAAGCCAATTACCCTCTTGCATACACAAAACTTTGCGTAAAATATCGTAATGTTCGTCACATTACCTCAGCTCTATGGAACAATATAGATAAATTTCCCAAATTGAATTCCGATAACCCCGCCGGTTTGCAAAAATTAGTCGATACTTTTGTCGATAATTTACAGGTGCTTGAAGAATTTGATTTACCCATAGACCAATGGGGTTTTGTTCTTGTACAAATGATCTTAAATCGCCAGGATATACACACTGCCCGTAGTTTTAAATTGCATCAAGATCCGACCGCTATCACATCTTATAAAGAGTTAATTGCTTATCTAGAAAATACGTGTAAATCCTTATCGAATTTGTCGGTAAACCGTAAAAATGATTTAAACAAAGTTATTCATTCCAACAACCCGTCTAAGCCTCGATCCGCCGTTTCCATGTTAGTTCAGACGAAGTCTAGTGTTAATAAATGTCCGCTTTGCATACAAGATCACAATCTTTATCGCTGCAATGATTTCGTTAAACTTTCGTCGCAAGATCGCTACAACTTTGCAAAAAACCAACATCTTAGTATTAATTGCCTTAGCAATTCTCACATTTTAAATAAATGCCAGTCTACTTTTTCATGCCGCCAATGCAATCAACGTCATCATTCGTTATTGCACTTCGGTTGCATATAGTCTAAACCCGTTCTCGTTGCTAGTAACCAGGCTTGCTTGAGCCCGGGCACCGTTGCCTCTAATGTATCACCTCGCACTACTCCCGCTATTCAAAACCGCTACAAGCCTTCCGCACCTCGGGCCTCTGAGGGATCATCGACTTCGTTTTGCTGTAGTGGTCCGTCAACATCGAATGTCGTTTTATTTAATTCTTTAGCTAAACCTTCAGTTGTTTTACTTTCCACCGTTCAAGTGAAAATTGCTGATTGCTTTGGATCTTTCCAAAAATTTCGCGGTTTACTCGATTCGGGCAGCATGACTACTTTTATTTCGCAAAATAGTGTGAAACATTTAGGTTTTCGTACTACTCTACATTCTCTTACCCTTAGTGGTTTAGGCTCCATGCGCTCTGCTGCTCAGCATGGCGCTGTCGCCATTTCGCTCAAACCAATAGGTGTTTCTTCATCGATTATTAATTTTCAAGCTGTAGTACTTCCCAAAGTTTGTGAAAATTTACCTATTTCTAATATTTCTTTACAACATTTCAGTCATCTGGTTAACCTCAAGCTAGATGATCCGCTCTTTGCTCAATCTGGACCCATTAATGATGGTCGCATCCAGGGTGCTAGCGATCAACCTGTGCTATTATTACCATTTTTGGATATGTTTTAATGGGAAGCATACCTTCCTCGCCCGCTTCTGAAGTAACTAGCTTGTTTTGTATGACAGATTCTACTCCTCCATTGGAAGATATTGTCGCTAAATTCTGGAAAGTCGAATTTGTTCCCGCCGCTCAACCTTTCACGCCTGAAGAAACTCTTATTGAAAAATATTTTGTCAATACGTTTTGCCGCAATGAACAAGGTCGATATGTCGTCTCACTGCCGTTTAGAAATCAGGAACCATTTTTTCCAGGTAGTCGTGATCTTACCTTACAACGATTTGTTTCTTTAGAAAATCGTCTACATAAGCAACCTCGTGTATACGAACAATACGTTTCGTTCATGCTTGAATATCTGGATTCTCAACATATGCAATCTGTTGTTATTGGGTCTCATTCGGACTTTTCTTATTACATCCCGCATCATTGCGTTGTGAAACCCTAGAGCATAAGTACGAAATTACAAGTTGTTTTCAATGCTTCCGCTAAAACTCTGTCTCAATCGTCCTTAAACCATCACTTGTTTGTTTGGCCTAAGTTGCAACCCGATATCACCGCAATTTTGTTACAATTTCGTTTACATTCTTATGGTGACACTGCCGATATTCGTCAGATGTACAGAGAAATTCTTTTAAATCCCGCTCAGTGTGACTATCAACGAATTGTTTGGCGCTTCCCCCCTGAGGAGCCCATCCAGGATTTTAAATTAAATACCGTTACGTATGGAATCAATTGTGCTGCATTTCTTGCCATACGCACGCTTCAGAAGTTGGCCGTGGACGAAGGGAATTTTTATCTGTTAGCCGTTTTCGGACTTCGCCACCATACTTGTATTGATGACATTGCTACTGGTGGAGATTCTATTGAATCAACCCTTGCTCTACGTAATCAACTAATTGCTTTTTTAAAACTTGGTGGTTTCAAACTTTATAAATGGTCAAGTAGTCATCCCGAATTATTAAAAGATCTTTCCGCAACGCAGCAATTTGCGCAACCCCGCTCCTTTGAGGATCCTGATACTCAACCCCTAAAAGTTCTAGGTCTTACATGAAATCCCACCTCAGATAATTTTTGTTTTCTAGTTCAGCCACTAAGTATCTGCTGTACCAAGCGCAACCTACTTTCTAACTTAGCTCGTATTTTCGACCCCATGGGACTTATATCCCTCCTTACTTTTCTGGTAAAGCACTTAATTCAACGTTTATGGTCGTTAAAATTAGAATGGGATGCTCCTCCTGCTCCCGACTTCCACCGTATGTGGGAGAGATACTTGCATGAGTTACCGCTTCTCTCGGATTTCGCTTTACCCCGCTTGCTTATCCCGTCACAGTTTACTACGTGCGAAGTTCACTGCTTTGCTGACGCTTCCGAAACATGGCTACCGTGCTGTTGTTTATTTTCGCTTTGCTACTCTTTTCGCCGTTGACGTTCGCTTAGTGTGCGCTAAGTCTAAGGTCGCACCCCTTCGTACAATTGCTTTGCCCTGTCTCGAATTGTTGGCTGCCACTTTGGCATCCAAATTATTAATCTTTGTCCTCAAAACCTTTAATTCGAACCTTACTTTTCATAAAATTTACTGTTGGTCTGACTCCATGGTCGTACTTTCGTGGACTCGTTCCCCGCCGTAGCGTCGGAAAACGTTCGCCGTCAATTGTGTTGCTTACATTCAGGAAAACAAGTCTCGCGCTTCTTGGCATCACATCCCCTCCACCGAGAATCCTGCCGATGTGAAGTCACGTGGTTTACTCCCTACCGACTTGTGCCAATGTTCTTTATGGTGGGCGGCTTCACCAACCTTGTATGGGTCTTTCGAAAACTACAGTCCACATATTCCGCCTTCAGATATTCCTGAAGTTCTCACTGAACAACGCTCTATCGTTTTATCCGCTGTCGTATCCTCCTCTTGGATTCAATCAATTCTAAAAAATCACTCTTCCTTTCCATTTATTACGCGCATTGTTGCTTGGATTTTACGTTTTCGTCATAATATATCTCACTCTCTTGAAAGGCATTCCGGAACTCTGTCATCTTTTGAGTTGCAGAATGTTTTAATTTCTTTGCTTGTACTCAACAATTTTATTTTTTGTCGAGCTTGAGGCCATTCATTCCGGATCCCCTTTAGAAAAGAGTTTTCGCAAGTTGTCCCCTTTTATTCGTAATGGAATCTTGCGCGTCGGAGGTCGTCTGGCTTACGCGCCTTTGTCCTCTGACCGTAAATTTTCCGCTTTGTTACCTAGCAAAAGTCGATTAACGGATCTGTATGTTACTTAAGTTCATTTAAAACACTTTCACAGGGGTGCTCAAATGGTCCATTTTCTCGTCAGTCAGAACTTCTGGATTATTTCTGGAAGACTATCTATTTGTTGTATTTTGAGTTATCTTTTAACATTGGCCCTTTAACCGCCATCCCAGAGCCCACACTTTCTCATTTTCCACTTAACCGCCTCTCTCGCTGGCAATTGCTCCAGCGAATTCAACAAGATTATTGATCCATTGGTTGAAAGAGTACTTGCTCTCGCTACAAAAGCGCTCAAAGTGGCACACCCCGTCTCCTCAAGTTGAGTTGGGCACCTTAGTACTGATTAAGGTCGCTAATGTTCCTCTCCTTCGTAGGCCCCTCGGCCGTGTTGTGGTTGTGCACCCTGGGACAGATGGTGTTAGGGTGGTCACACTTAAAACCGCTCATAGCGAGCTGAAGGTCTGCTCTTTGCCCTCAACATAAAAAAAGGATTCTTTTTTCTTTTGTTTTTTGTAAATCCTTTTTTTCTTTTTTTCTTCGCTCTTTCATTCCGCCTCCCCTCCCCGCCTTATAATTATTTTTTATTTAAAATGCCTTGCATTTTGGTGGGCGGTATGTTCCTGTTATATTGTAAATAATTTACAGCTAAATTTATTTTTCCTTGTGTTTGTTGATTATTTACGTCCGGTTCGGTATATTTAAATTTGTTAGTGTAAAATTCCATGTTATACTTCAAGCACGTGCCTACAAGTGGCGCGAGTAATAAACTTTGCAATCCGAATGTGCAAGAACATTGTATTAACTTGGAAAACACGCGAAGCAAGTCTCAGTATCGATCTTGAAGGCCGCATCACTGCTTTCATGTTTTACGTAGAACCGCTTTCCTTCAGAACAACCGCTATCAAAATAAATGTGTTTTGCTACACCGCCAAAAGAAGAGTAGTTTTTTGTTTCCTGTAAGACGGACAGATTCCACAGTTTTGTTTACATCGTTTTTTCGTTGGTACAGCTGCATAAACACAAATGTGCGTCGCTGCGCTCGTAAACAATAGGTAAGTGTTTGGAGTAATTGTTGGTTCTGGTTAAAATCATTAATTATTTGTTATCTGTTAATTATCATTTTTCTGTCGTATACATGTCCACTTTTCTTTACCACAGAGCTATACGAAATTTACCCGAAAATTTTACAAAAACTATTGCGCAGATTTAAGATGACAATGATATTTATTACTGTTACCAGATGTGCGAACATTTGCTAATATGATGAAAGGGTATACTGTAAGATAAAGGTAAATTATAATTTAATTAAATTATCCATGCCTGGAGCTAAAAATGTTTAGTTGAAGAAAACTATTGTGCAAATTTTTGTTACCAGATGTGCAAATTTTTTGCCTGTGTATTTTTTGTGGGAGTGAAAAAAGGATTTGCACGTGTATTTCTTATGGGAGGATATTTTGTTGCCGCGAGCTTAAAAATCATCTACTCCTGTCCGTCTCGATGATTATGGGGTCATATCAGAGTCAAGTGTCATTATGAGGTCAGCATACTCCCATAGTTTTTAAAAAATGTTTATTTTTTTGTTTATCAGGATGTAGTGTCTGTCTTGAAGATAATGGGGTCACCTACTCCCATAGCTTTTAAAAAAATATTGATTTTGTATTCGGTCTTGACAATTATGAGTTCAGCATACTCTCATACTTTTGAAATTTTTGTATTTTTGTATTTATTTGGATAAAGCGCACGTCTTGTTGATTATGAAGTCAGCATGCCCCCATAGATTTTCAAAAATGTTTATTTCTGAATTCATTAAATAAATCGTAAGTTTTATGATCATTGAGTCAGTATACTCTCATAGTTTTCAATTGTTTATTGTTTGTATATATCAAGATAGTGTGTCCGTCTTGATGATTTTATGGTTAGCATACCATCGTAGTTGTCCAAAGTGTTTATTTTTACATCGAAATGAATTGTCTGTTTTGGTAGTTATGGGATCAGCAGACACCCATAACTACATATTCAAATTTTTTGTTAAGCAAATTATTATTTTCATACTAGTGTTTATTGTTTCAACGTTGCTGATACTGCTACAGAGTAAACTCCTGACGAACTCTATCCCGAGGACGGTTCAACTATCAGTATGGACGTTTATCGCCCGACACCGTGGATGTAAACTATACCGATAATATTACCAGCGAAAATGATGAGTGTTGTCTGCAACGCTATCCAAGGTCGTTTCGTATCTTGTGGGACAACGATATGTTGAAGCATTCGTGCCGTCGTTGATGAATTGTCCACTAATCTGGGTCAACTTGCTACCCAATAGTAGTTTAGAGTTTGGTCGTTGTAAAAGTATAAAAGTTGGTGGTTACTTGGTGTATTCTGAATAAATGCTAAAAGTATAAGGTCTGTTATTGATTAACCTGGATTAGTTGTATAATCGGTGTACCTAATTTATAGAGTTCAATTATTGCTTATGTTTATATGCAATATATAGAACTAAGACGTGTATTGCTAATCTTGTGATATCACTCGGACAAATATAAATGATTTAGTCGATGGTAGCGCACCTAAAACAATATACGATGATACTTTCACCTACATAATGATGACCTCTAACGAGTGTCACGTTTCAATTAACTGAATTTGATTTAGTTTTCCATAGCTAAACTAATTGCGTTACAACTTTTAAATTAATCTATACCATTATATCGATGCCCGGTTTCTTTGCGCAATTTACTTAAACTCGCGATTTTTTCCTTCTGGCATGGACAGTTTTATTCAATTATAATTACTAAAAT
This sequence comes from Platerodrilus igneus, assembly GCA_036346225.1. Classification (NCBI taxonomy): domain Eukaryota; kingdom Metazoa; phylum Arthropoda; class Insecta; order Coleoptera; family Lycidae; genus Platerodrilus; species Platerodrilus igneus. The sequence continues at coordinate 2,657,188 of JARFIW010000454.1, read as the reverse complement.
TGTTAAATTACGGGGTAGTATTTAATTATAAAAACCACTGGCGTCGAATTGCCTAAAGAAGGATACGAATGGTCTTATTTGATTCAGGTACTAAATTTATTAATATACATATCGCAATTAAGCTTACTCACAGCTTCAGTTAATAATTAAAGTGGCTAATATGGAATAACATTTTGTATGGCTAATTATTACTAATTATTTCTAGTAATTTATTGAGGCTAATAATTGGTGCCTGTTTCTATATTTTAAATAAAATCCTAATCCTGTGCAAATTATATGCTTCTGTAGTACAGTAAACTAGCGTTAAAGCGGACACTCTTACAAAATATTTATCCCATTAACAACTCTTAAATAACCGTAAAGCTACACAGTTCTAAAGAATGTTTAGAGTGAAAGTGAAGTATGCATAAAACTCATTCCTAAATACGATCTTTGTAAACATGCTTTCAAAGAATCATTGCACAAACATGGTTCTGAACGACTTGGAACAAAAAGAGGTATGTACAGTGTATAAGTAGATGACGATAGCGAAATTTATAGCGCTATCTTCTCAACTGTGGCGTTACAGTAACAAGAGAATTACTAAAGGACGAAGATATCCTTGAAACCCTTCCGCTTTATGAGGGTTACAAAGTTTACAAAGTGGGTGAGGAAATGAGAGAAATTATTATTTACACAAACACTTACACTACGAGTGCCATTTTTGATAAATCTGGTAGCACCTATTTTCGACGACCGTCGTTTTCATTAGTTTTGGCTACGTTGCGCACTCTATTTGTGATTATGTCACGAATACAATTTTTGACCACGTCAAAAGCGCTTTCTGTAATTAGGTCAGAAGGGCAATTTTTAATTACGTCATGGCTATATTTTGATCACGTCACAGATGCATACGTCCTACACGAGTTAAGGTTCGTGGCCTGGGAGCGGCCTTTTTAAAAAACCATTTCCAAACTTCGTAACACATTTATTTAATTATACAGAAATTAATGATAAAATTTTACAAAGATTGAGCTAAAATTATTCTAAGTCCGAAATTTAATAATAATTGTACTGTTTTGTGAGTAGTAAGCAACTGCAATGTAAAAGCTGTTCACTTGACTAACTGTCGTCGACTGGGGCTCCCGGGCTTTTTATAATATCCCTACCCCCTCACATGGCTGCGAGAACTTGCAAATCTCATGTCTGCTTATTCTTAACTCTATTCATAAATACATTGTTGCGATCTTAATTTCTAAGTAATCTTGGTACGTGACCGTCGGTGACCGCCTGTGACCTGACATCTGCAGTATCACTATCGTCTGTGCTACAAATTAGCGCTTCCGTTCCCATGCACGTTAATAAACTGTATACATTGTCCTTGATTTACTTTGTTGCACTTCATTTAACATTTCTAATAGTTTCCTAATTAGTCTATTTCTTCATACATATATCAATTGGGGGATTACATAACTCACGTATCCTTAGAATGGTTAAATCAAGCGATTCAATATGGAAAAGAAATTAGCTAAGGTGAGATTAGCAGGGTAGCTACCTTCGTTCTAGCGCAAAATCTCTCAACTTTACATGTATTTCCTCGTAAGAAACTTTAAAATCGAATCTGGTTATTTTCGTACCAACTATAGGAATACTGATAAGGAAGTGGAGGCTCTATGCTGGTCACATCATGTGTCCGTGAGAAAGTTTGTTGCCGTTTCCTAGCACCAATGATTAAGCATGACAATAGATCAAAGGAACGCAATAAATAAACAAAAATTAAAATTTGTTAGATAAGTACGAAGGCGTAGAAGGCACATATTATTTAGCAAATTATTTTTGGTTTAATTCCGAAATACTATCTCAGAATTAATTATTATTTCTGAGTTACTATCTCGGAATTAAATCACTGCATTAATTCAGAGATACTATCTTAGAATTAATCCTGTGATTGGTTAACAGACAGTGTCAATTCTGAGAAGTGATTTAGTTATAAATCTAAAGTTCTCGTAAGGTATAGTGTAGACACGCAGTACGGAACCTAACCCAAATTGTGATTGTTAAAAATAGTAATTGCATGTATTATAGATGTTTTTTACAAATACATTCAAACAAGTCCTACTTTAACGTGATGAACGTAGGTGACGTATATTAGAGACACCAACGGTGCCCCATAGTCTTTCTACCGGGTATACAACAAAAATTATTTATTAACACGTTCGCTGCCGCCTACAAGTTAACTCGTATGTCAAAGTTGCTATTCCGGCGTCAGCTACGAGTTAAGTCGTAGAATGTTTTTTATAAACCTACGCCACATACAAATAAACTCGTAGTAGATTCATGTTCTTTGAAAGTGTTTGGAGTCTGGGATTAGAAAAACGCGCAACAATTTGGTGTAATTTAATAAATTTATTACAATTTAAATAAGTAATTATGAAATGAGTAATATACTAATAATTTTATTGTAAAAAGTAATAATAAATTAAACTATTTGTTACAATTAAACACAATAATGCATATCTTATTCGTGGTAAATTTTAAAACAATTTTCTACACACAAGACAGGTTTCTCAGTACATATGGGGCAATGATATCTTGTTTCTCTTAGCATTTTCTGCCTCGTGCATACCCTATATGGCTTTGTAGGACGAAGTTTTTTCACACTAGGTGGTAGAGCTTGCAAATAATGAAGCGTAGATTTAGGCTGTTTGGTATGCGAATCTTCAGGCATATGCTCTCCAAGTAGACATTTTATAAAATTTTCTCTAAATTTCAAGCTAGTCATCGTAGAGCCTGTTATTTTGCCATGGATAGTGTAGGCATTATGGATATACATTTCAAAGAGATGTAACGCCAGTTTTTTTGGCTATCTGCTACCACCCTGGGAGGGGTGTTAGTATATTGTTAAAATTAACACTGTTATGACTTTAGAACAAGTAATAATAAACACTTTAAATTTCTCAAGTACTTAGATCAACAGTATAATGACAATTTTCAATATTACCACCACTTGCTTACTCAAGTTGAAGCAGAATAAATACCTCTACTCACCACCAAGATGAATAATCTTGTTCACTACCTACTGCTTACTATATTGCTACATTACCGGCTAACTTTATTCTGAGCCATACACCTCAGCGGATCCATCGGCCCTATAAAAGTACACAAAAATATAAAGCAATAAAGATTCGGATTGGCCTGTGGTATCTTTTACTTTTTTCTAATAATCACTATTAACATTTAACTTGTAAATTTCATAAACAAAATATTAAAAGTCAAGTGCATGCATTTGGGAACATTAATCATATATATATATATATATATATATATATATATATATATAATAGTATATATATATATATATATATATATATATATATATACATTACAATACCAAACATGTTTTAATTCGGTGAAACACCTTGATGTAAGTACAATAACCTCGGCTCAGGATCAACTTAGCAGATACGCTACAAAATCCCACGAACCTCAAGATTAGTGTCGTGTACCTCTTCTGCTCCTGGTGATAGGAATATGAATAATTAGGATCTCCCCTATGTAGCACTTTCCCAAGAAGGTAACTTCCAAAATCGAACCAACGATGACCCAATAAGTTCTTAATACCAAACTCCAATTTTCGAGTAACGAAAATTAAATGTAGTTAATTCAACCAGAATTACGATTAAAATATTACCAGAACAAAACGATAAAAATTGCAAATACAAGAAACATATAAAGGGTACCTAAAAAAAATTAAATTAGGAAAGGCACATGGCGTGCCGCCATACAAGCATGCTCCTCTCGCACGAAATTGGTTAATTACAAATCGGGAACAATCCCATTAAATACAATAAGAAATATTTATTATTGTACTCTATGAACTCCAACTAATAATATCCCGTAGTAACGAATACGGATGACTTCAATTTCAATTAATAAATTTGAATTACATTTAGGAAGAGCTCCCAACCATTCGTGCTGCTCTGTTAAGGTGTAAAATCAAAGAGAGCATTTACTTTGAAAACAACTGATAACACGATTCGAATTGAAAACCACACCTGTCACATAGTCGTCGTTATTTTTAAGAAGGATCCAAATTACTATAAATATTGTTTTATACTTAATAAAAATATGGAACAAACTTGTACCCTATTGAAAAACTATTTCTAAACTCGATACCCCTTAAAGAAGACTGAATATAATTTCTTATAGATATGCGAAAATTGAATTTAATGAAATTATTTTACAGACGCCACTGTTGATTGTTAAAAGCTAATCTATCTACATTATTACCTATTATACCCATCGCGCAATAATTTCAACTACAAATTTAAAACACAATGGCATTGATGAATCTAAACAGACGTAACCCTACAAAATTGTAAACCTGAAACGTAACTGAAATTAATTTAACTATTTGTATAGTCTACAGAAACTACTTTAGAAATTCATTTTAAATTATATACCTATTTTATATAAACAAATAATTACCATCACCTCTTGTACAATCATTAAACACAATATATATATATATATATATATATATATATATATATATATATATTGCTGTGATATACTCCTTTGAATGCGGGAACTGGGTCCTTTCAACAAAAAAATTCTAGTCCCACAGATTGGGCGTCATAAACGGCTGTGATCCTCTTTTCGCCTCGGCTGCTCACCTAATGTTATAAACCTCCTCATTCATAAAAAAAAACAACACATTCCTACCAAAAACATCAACGTTAACTCTATTTACATCAATATTCAGAATACATTAAAATTTCAAAATTAAAACTCAGCATAAATTTCAGTTTTAAAAAGAATTTCAAGATTAATTTTATTATCATTTTAATGTGCATCCAAAATTAAAGTCCTTGTTGGATGCCTACTAATTAATATAACAATATAAGCAGACCGGAGTCTGAGTATAAAGGGAGCATCTACCACCCCTTTACGTTAATTAACCAGGTTCGTCTAATTGAGCTCAAAGACATACCCAAATTTTCATCATATTACCGAACATCAAAACTAAATACTCCTTTCTACTTCAACAAGCAAATTTCATCTTAAAATTAAAATTTTATGGTTAGTACAATTTCACTAATGTCCATTTAAAGTAAATCAATTATAAAGTTATTCAACACACACAAAAATGTCAAACAAAATAGTATAATTTACCTGAAGGTCACCGCCCTCGCAGCTTCAATGCACATCATCCCTTTAGTTAATCACACCATTCCAACAGGATTATATTTACGGCTTCTAATTCTCAACGCTTTTAAAATTTTCTCCATCACCAGTTGTTTCTGGGCTTTTCCGGAACTCATCTATGTATATCTGACCCTTGTTTCGTGGATCCAGACACGTATTTGAACCATTTAATTATTAACACCCCCGAAAAATAGCAAATAACTTCATACTTCTTTCACCAATATACGCCAAAACTGCCTACTTTTGTGTATACATTTGTCGTTGTAAATTTTGCTAATTGGTACAGTGAAACTAAATTTTATTACCTTGTATCTAAGTGCACTGAAGTACATTCATGTTAGCACGTAAATAACCAACTATTTTGAATCACTAAAATATACGAGCAAAATTTTTAAATTGTTTTATCAAACTAAAATGCACTGTTTAACATCTTCAATCAAGTCGCGGATGTACGAGCTTTTAACGCATCGAATAGTCAAAAGTCTAAGAGGGCTTGTTTATATTCATCTCGGTATATATAGCAAAAAGCCGGCACGTCGCTTTTGTCCTCAAAACAGGTAATTCTAAAGAATTCCTCATTCTATGTTCCCAGTCTGTCGCTCGCGCGTCGATTTTACAATTTTACTCGTCCCATTTAAATCTCAGAAATTTCAACACACGGCACGCAAGCATGTCCGAGAAAAACTAATTAATTTTGTACAGAAATTGTTGTTTCTACCTCTGATATTTGCATCCTATTTTCAACCAATTGTGACCATCGTGACGTTGCTTAAATCCCGCCTTTTACTATATGTGTCTTTGCTTGACGCATTTCTCTTTCCTTTTCTAACCTGTTCGTATTGGTGCAAATTGATATTCTTTATTATCGATTATATTTTAGTCCATGTGGACTGTTATCTGGGTTTAATAACCCCGTATCGCACATTCTCGTGAATATTAAGCCCCGGTTTCTCCAAGATTCTTTGAAACTATTAATTATCTACAAAATTTACGCCGTATGTGATATTTAAACTACGCAGGTGTTCAAAATAATATTAATTCTCAGAGCTTTTAAATAAACCCTGTTTTGTATTTTGTGCTAAAGCATCTGACCGTTTCCAATATCCTTAGACTCGACATGTTTATCTACACAAATTAAACTGAAATTGCCTTTTAAAAACATCCTACTTCTAACTAACACTTCTAGGATTTGCATTATTGGGTTTTTACAAGTTTCTATAGATATTATCTGTACGTTTTGTTCAATACCGGTTATTTGAAATAGAGTTAATTAAGATAAATTTTGCACGTAATTTCCATTTGTTTCTTTTGATATAAAGCGTCTTATAAATAATTTAAATTTCTTATTTTTACTGAAACGACCGAGTTTATTTATGCTTCAAGGTTTTAATAAAGCGTATTATTTAATGAAATTCCTTATACACGGTGTTTAAAATTATTTGATGTGATTATTTAATTTTCTACCCTGGTCTAAATATGAGTATTTTCCCCCTATTTGAATACAAATAATCCCACTTATTCGAATTCAAATATAAAGCATTTAGACTGCTAAAACAAATTTACAAAAAAAAATTGCCTATCTCTCTCTACCCTTATCTATCTAACTTACCTACTTTGTCTCCAATCGAAAAAAAAATATTTACACCTATCCTATATCCCTATCCTATTCCTAACTTTTAACTAATCTTCACTATACTTTACTTCATCCTACCTAATCTTATATACCTATCCTACTCTTACTCTCTTCCTAACTCTCCACTAATCTTCTATGAAATATCTACACTTAACCTATCTTATTTTCTTCCTACATTTACTCTTTATTCTCATCCTAAACCTATTCCTAATTATCTCCCACATTTATCCTATACTTAGCTTTATTTTCTATAAACCCTTACTTCTACTCTTCTATCTACACCTATTCTATCCCTATCCTATTTAAATCTAACTCTCTTCTTGACCCTCCATGTCTTTCTTCTTACCATCCTAATACTCTTCATCCCTATTTCTCCCCCTTCTATATCTATACTTATCATCCCTATTATCTCACATACAATAAACTTATCATCCCTATTATCCTGATTTTTACATATTGCTTCTTCTTTATGCCCTACACTTGTCTGTTTCTCATTTATTATTGTTTCCCTTTCTGCCGACAAACCAAACGATACTACTTTAAAATTATCAAATTTTCCCTCTACGGAAAATCCTCTGTACCTGCTAGAATCTTTGTGTAATGGAATCAGCCAGAATGAATCCCTTAAATCTACTTGATTAAAAACAAACTTGCCATCTTTACTTAATTTCGCCTTCACCTGCTCCTGATATGCTGCTTCTACCCCCACTACTTCTGCATGTTTTTGTATTAAAGCTTGAACCTCTACTTTCCTTTCCTCTGGACATCTTATTGTGTTGATCTGTTTACCTTCATCATCCTCTACCTCTACTACATTAATCCTAAACCCCGTGTCATCCTCTGTGACTTCATAACTGCCCTTCCATGGCACTACCCTATCCTTAATCCTTATTACCTTCCTTTCCATATCTATCAAAACCCCTAACTTCATCATACAGTCAACACCTAAAATGCTCTGAAACTTCAGTCCAGGTACAATTACAAACTCCTGTTCACAGCTTAAACCTCCTATATCTATCCTAAGCACCACAACACTATTTACTACAGCAAACTTCTTTTTATTTGGAGCTACTAAATGGCTACGTTTTATAGGCATAATTCTATCACAAACCTTATCCCTAATTTTGCTGACGAATTCCTCCGATATTAAACTCGCCTCTGCCCTGTATCAAGTAATACTTCTACATTATTCTCAAAAATTTCTAAATTAATAATTGGCAAACATAATTTTTCCTCAGTTTCTGGCTCTGCTTCTTCCTCAATTTTGAAAAATTCACGTGGATGTTCATATACATTTACACAGAAATCTAGTGGTCTGTCGCGTTCTAAAAATCCTGTCCCATCCTGTTTTCCGTGCTTGGTCCTGGTTGTCCTTCTACAACCTGTGCGTACGTCCTCCTCGTGTTAATATCCGTGTCCCTGTCTCTATTCGGCGTGCTGGTCACAGTCCTGTTTACCTCGGTAAACTGTTCTGTCGCGTGTAACTAGGTCTTGGCGTCGGTCCCCTAGTCGCACTATTACTTCTGTATTCCTGTCCTCGTCGTTCCCAATTCGGTCGAAAATTTCTGTTGTAGTCAGGCCGTCTCGGATAATTCGGTGTCCTGTTGTCAAACCTAAGTGTGTTAACGTTTCGTTCTCGTATCTCTCTTGTCCGTCCAACACATACATCGTCATATCTCTGTAAGTATTCCAAAACGTCTCCCGTTCTGTGATGTTTTGTAAGGCCACGTGTTGTCTAATTTCCAGTTCAAAATGTCGTGATAGGTACTTGATTATCTGTCTGTCCGTCAATGGTGGATTCAGTTGTTTGGCCACACTGTATTTGCGGATGGCATATTGCTCCCTAGAACCTGCAAACTCTCCTTAAATTTTCCTGTAATCAAGTCGTCCCTAATCTGATCCTGTTTGTGATCACTCCAGTAATGTTGTAAAATTTGTTTTCAAAGTCCTGATACGTGTCTATGTCCTGTCCTACTAAATTGTACCATGCCTCCGCATTGTCCTTTAATAAAGCCTTTATCGTATTTAGTTTAGTCTGTTCGTCAAATAAATTTCCCACTAGATTTCTTACACTATTAATAAAAATTTGTGGATTTACCCTGTTATCGCCATAAAACTTCATGTGTTGGTCCAATGATACTCCACCTGTAAAAATCTGGGACCATCCCCGTTAAATTTGACATGTTGTATTTAATACTACTAACTTCGCGTTCTACCCTGCCTAACTGATCCCTACATGAGTCCGTTACTTCAGTCATTTTATATTAATCTCTTCTTCACAAAAATGCGTACTTCGGACCTTAAATGTCCCATTTCCTGTCGAAGACCTGTAATATCACGCTCATTTTTATCAACCCTATTTTCAACTTCCCCATCTTTACGGTAAGACTATTTTAAATTCTGAAACTTCTTGATTCGTCTTATCTATTTTCTGACTAATCTCCTCTAACTTCCTGTTCGATTCTTCACTCATTCGGTCAAATTTTCGATTTGAGTCCTCTCTCGCTCTATTCGATTCATCGCTTAGCAGTTCTAATTTTCTGTTAGACTCCTCCATCGCTCTATTCGATTCTTCCCTAGCTAATCGCATTTCCTCTAACATTCTCATCATTAACTCATTTCCTGTTTCTCCTGATTCCGTCCTCGACTGATCTCTACTGCCTCCAGCTTCTTCCATTTTCGAAATTTTCTCACACAATGCACTATCGTCACTTCCAATTTCCACTCCTTGACTCCTTAACCACTCTTTTCTCTGCATACGTTCTAATCACTCACACACACTCTAAAATACTCTTAAATTTATACACACACAGAAACTCTCTCTCTCAGATCGCCAGTTTCCTGGAATAAAATCACAAAAATTTTATTTGGAGCTCGAGCCCTCACGTTGTGGTCGCCAAAATTTGCTGTGATATACTCCTTTGAATGCGGGAACTGGGTCCTTTCAACAAAAAAATTCTAGTCCCACAGATTGGGCGTCATAAACGGCTGTGATCCTCTTTTCGCCTCGGCTGCTCACCTAATGTTATAAACCTCCTCATTCATAAAAAAACAACACATTCCTACCAAAAACATCAACGTTAACTCTATTTACATCAATATTCAGAATACATTAAAATTTCAAAATTAAAACTCAGCATAAATTTCAGTTTTAAAAAGAATTTCAAGATTAATTTTATTATCATTTTAATGTGCATCCAAAATTAAAGTCCTTGTTGGATGCCTACTAATTAATATAACAATATAAGCAGACCGGAGTCTGAGTATAAAGGAGCATCTACCACCCTTTACGTTAATTAACCAGGTTCGTCTAATTGAGCTCAAAGACATACCCAAATTTTCATCATATTACCGAACATCAAAACTAAATACTCCTTTCTACTTCAACAAGCAAATTTCATCTTAAAATTAAAATTTTATGGTTAGTACAATTTCACTAATGTCCATTTAAAGTAAATCAATTATAAAGTTATTCAACACACACAAAAATGTCAAACAAAATAGTATAATTTACCTGAAGGTCACCGCCCTCGCAGCTTCAATGCACATCATCCCTTTAGTTAATCACACCATTCCAACAGGATTATATTTACGGCTTCTAATTCTCAACGCTTTTAAAATTTTCTCCATCACCAGTTGTTTCTGGGCTTTTCCGGAACTCATCTATGTATATCTGACCCTTGTTTCGTGGATCCAGACACGTATTTGAACCATTTAATTATTAACACCCCCGAAAAATAGCAAATAACTTCATACTTCTTTCACCAATATACGCCAAAACTGCCTACTTTTGTGTATACATTTGTCGTTGTAAATTTTGCTAATTGGTACAGTGAAACTAAATTTTATTACCTTGTATCTAAGTGCACTGAAGTACATTCATGTTAGCACGTAAATAACCAACTATTTTGAATCACTAAAATATACGAGCAAAATTTTTAAATTGTTTTATCAAACTAAAATGCACTGTTTAACATCTTCAATCAAGTCGCGGATGTACGAGCTTTTAACGCATCGAATAGTCAAAAGTCTAAGAGGGCTTGTTTATATTCATCTCGGTATATATAGCAAAAAGCCGGCACGTCGCTTTTGTCCTCAAAACGGGTAATTCTAAAGAATTCCTCATTCTATGTTCCCAGTCTGTCGCTCGCGCGTCGATTTTACAATTTTCACTCGTCCCATTTAAATCTCAGAAATTTCAACACACGGCACGCAAGCATGTCCGAGAAAAACTAATTAATTTTGTACAGAAATTGTTGTTTCTACCTCTGATATTTGCATCCTATTTTCAACCAATTGTGACCCTCGTGACGTTGCTTAAATCCCGCCTTTTACTATATGTGTCTTTGCTTGACGCATTTTCTCTTTCCTTTTCTAACCTGTTCGTATTGGTGCAAATTGATATTCTTTATTATCGATTATATTTTAGTCCATGTGGACTGTTATCTGGGTTTAATAACCCCGTATCGCACATTCTCGTGAATATTAAGCCCCGGTTTCTCCAAGATTCTTTGAAACTATTAATTATCTACAAAATTTACGCCGTATGTGATATTTAAACTACGCAGGTGTTCAAAATAATATTAATTCTCAGAGCTTTTAAATAAACCCTGTTTTGTATTTTGTGCTAAAGCATCTGACCGTTTCCAATATCCTTAGACTCGACATGTTTATCTACACAAATTAAACTGAAATTGCCTTTTAAAAACATCCTACTTCTAACTAACACTTCTAGGATTTGCATTATTGGGTTTTACAAGTTTCTATAGATATTATCTGTACGTTTTGTTCAATACCGGTTATTTGAAATAGAGTTAATTAAGATAAATTTTGCACGTAATTTCCATTTGTTTCTTTTGATATAAAGCGTCTTATAAATAATTTAAATTTCTTATTTTTACTGAAACGACCGAGTTTATTTATGCTTCAAGGTTTTAATAAAGCGTATTATTTAATGAAATTCCTTATACACGGTGTTTAAAATTATTTGATGTGATTATTTAATTTTCTACCCTGGTCTAAATATGAGTAATATATATATATATATATATATATATATATATATATATTATATATATATACAAAACCATGTATAGAACGATTGCTAAATCGGGCTGTGGCATACGTAATTGTCTTCCTTAGAGCAGAATAGTAGGAGAGCATTTGATCCGCCTTATCTATGCCGGACATTCCCAAATTATAATCACGGATTATATTAGGCTTTATTGAGATTTTCTTGTTCCGATTTTGAACTTCCACCATTTCAACTTTATGCATATTACTAACTGTTAGCACATCTCTTTTAACCTTCCATTTGCAGACTACTACTGTGCCCTTTCGTTTCCATATATATTCCCCTCTTTTTAGTTGTTTAGTTGAAACAACTTTAGGGACTCCTTTTCTGTTGGCCCGTAAAGTTCCACATACATAGGTTTTTTTCAGACAACAACTTTGTCAATGCAATGGAGTTATAAAAATTATCCATATATAGGGTATATCCTTTATATAAATAACCTTCCATGAGATGTAATACTACAACAGCGGCGTGACCAATATTCTTATCAAATTTTTCAAGTTTTCCAGTGTAGACTTGCACTTTTATGATTGTACTGTCAGATTCACTCAATATGTATAATTTGATTCCGTATTTATGTTTCTTGTTTTTTATATATTGTCTCAAAAAGAGGCGTCCTCGCCACAGAAGAATGGATTCATCAATGCATAATTTTTTATCAGGTACGTAATTATTACGCATTATATCATTGAAGTGGTCCAAAATTGGTCGAATCTTGTACAGTCTATTATCAGTTTCAATAGTATTATCGAAAAAATGAAAATCTCGCAATATTGACTGGAATCGATTACGACTGATACATTGTCGCCAAAAAAAAGTTTTATAGAATACGCCGGTATATTACAATAATGTTCAATTGTTGGAAAAGATATTGTCTCTATATGCAATAATAAGCCTAAAAACACTTTCATCTCTGATAAAGTTTTTTCCATGTTGTTGTTCTGCTGTATTTCTTTTGTTTTCCAACTCGACTGATTTCCTGTAATGCATACAAATTTGTTTTATTTACTAATAGTGTAATAAACGAATCAGAAAAAAATTTATCGACAAAATATTGTATACCAATATTAGTCAAATCATTTTTCCAACCAACTTCTTCGTCAAACATAAAATTTGGTGGAATTTGGGCTACATCAGTCCAAATACCAGGATCACCTGATTGTGAAGTCTCAGTTACATCGTCATCTTGTAGATCATCTGTAGTTATGTTTTCACCTGATGCACTTGAACTGCCCGAGCTCGACTCATCAGATGGTAAATAATTATCACTTTCAGAATTGCCTGTGACAAGAGTATCCTATTCAGATTCACTCAAATTTGCGTAATATTCAATTTACTGATCACTTAGTTTTTTATTCGCCATATCTCTCACTATTTTTTAGCAATATCTCAGAATAAATTTGCATAGGGCATAATAACAGGAAAATTACACATTGAACACGAAAGAATCCGGCTGCTTCGAAGGTTTATACAATACTGTTCCTTCAAATGCATATATTGCAATATGTGCACCATTTAGCAACATTTCTAGACTAGTTTAGAACTGTTTATACAAGTTCAAAATCCCTCTCAATCAACTCAACAATGTATCTTTGTTACAAGTATTCGCCAATCACGAATATACTCGTTACGAGTACGTTCGTAGTTGACGCTGCCATAAAAGTTTTTACCGCCAAAAGCGACCACGATATAACTCGTATAATTAATAAAGTAATTAAAAACGATCTAAATTTAATATCTTACCCATAAATATATGTTTTGTAACTTTATAATACAATTGATTAATTAAAATTAGTTGGCGTGGTGGAGTAGTTTTTGAAAATGTTGCTTGGCAGGGAAAGTGTTAACGACCTTTCTTTCAGCAATGGATGAGGAATTAGAAGAGTGTTTATTACAGAGAGGGTTGGATGAAGAAAAATTGGCCGGAATGAAAAATGAAAAGGTAAATTTTATGTAACTGGTGTCTTAGGTTAATACGTTTAAATAAATAATAATCGATCTTTTATAAAACTTAATGAAAAATTATCAACCCTGTTCTTCAAGTAAATTGTGATACATGTTTTATGATGGGGGTAACTGTCAGTAATGCAATCTAAAGCAACAGACACAAATTATTGCGTAGATTGTTTTAAAAATTGTTGAAAAAAGTTATTAAAAAGTAATCATGCCTCTTGAATGCTTCTTATTGTGCTAGTGATGGATGTAATTTCAGTTTCATGTAAGCAATGAAATTGGTAATTTAATACATTAATAATAATTTAGGTGCATACCACAATTTCTATACAAGTTACAGATGTCAAAGTTAGAATTTTAACATTTCTTTTTTGCTGTCGCAGTTTTTCACAAGTTACTAGTAATAGTTATACGGAACATATTGTTTTATAGATTATTCGACTTTTGCGTGAACAAGGTACTAACTTATAATAATAGTATTGACATTTCTTTCTATAGCAGCCATTCTTATAAAGTGCATAGTTATAAAACAATCAATGTGGCTCCTTGTTTAAGTTAGGTACCAGAGCTCCAAAAACAACAACTTTATACTTTTGTTGTTGTAGTCTAAAACAAGACACAACACAGTGTTAATTAAGGTAACAATTACTAACCCATTACTATATTAAAAAAAAAGTTCTTTATTTGGAGAATTGGTCTTACACTAAATTATTTTACTAAATTGACATTGCGACGATTCTACAAATGAGTGAAGACCAACTGAAAGAATTCATGCGCACGACCGGAGACCGAATTGCAACAATCAACTTTTGTAGAGAACAAACCCTAACCGTGCCTCCCAGTACCAAAAACAGAACATTGAGTTTAATTGAAAAACTAAAGAAAGGCCAAATAATGTTACGTACACTTTGAATGGTTGTTAAATATACTTTTTGGTTAATGGCGTAGCTATGGTAATGTGATGGTAGAGTCTTTAGTAGCGAGAGGTGGTACTTAACTCAGGTCCTAGGGACCTAGGGATCTATTGAGAAGTGTTAGTAGAAGTAACAATTACCTGAATAGAAGTAATGAGACGATGGAATCAAACAACAGTATTTAATAATGAATAAACTAAAAACTAAACAACATGTTAATAAAATATGAAGCAGTAAAAGAGTTAAACAGTTATAATAATGAAAAGTTAACTTACGGTTGAAATTCTAAGTGAACATCTTGATTAGGGTTTCTTCAGCATCTATAAAGGGTTGTCACCATTTCGATGAGAGCCAACTTGCTCTTCAGAAGACGACTAATGACTTGACTACCTACTTAGCTGACCACAAACTACCGATGAGTGGAAAGGTGTCTTGGCCTTTTATACATGCTGACCCAAGGACACTGGTTTTTACGGAAGGTTTTGGCATGTGATAATCAGTACAAAGGTTAGCCAAAACCTCTTATTTTGTAACAATCTTACAGAAAACTGATTATGAAAAATACAAAGTAACTAACCAATGTGGTATAGATTAAGAAGAAATAACATGTAACATTAAGGTTTGGTTTGAACAAGATAATGACAAAGTAGATCGCAAAGTTTCCTAAAATACAGAATGCGAAATGTATTGATTGATACAATGTTGCATTTCTAGAAGTAATCTAAAATAATGGCTTCGCTATACAGTGTGTACAGTATAAAATGCAGTACATGGGGATCTTGGAAACTGTAGGAGATACGATCTTGGTTAAATAGGACAAAAGTTGCATATACATGAGGGTATTTCAGATCGGTTTTCAAATTTCAAAAATTTTTTATAGGTTACTAGATAGAGGCAAAAAACACAAAATTGATGATTTCTTTATTTGCTCGTAGTTAGTCTACTAATTGAAATAGAATGTTCAAATTTGGTACATCATGGTAATTCTCCATTGCGCTTCACATTTTCAACTTAGATTTTGTCTAGGGCCTCTACATTTTGCGTGACGATGTTCAACTTTTTACTTTTAAATAACCGCCATATTGGATTTTTACATTTTTGAAATGCTGACCAAAAACCCTTTCCAAGGAGGTATAACATGGCTATGTTTGATTGAATCAAAACACTAAAAATAACATAATTATGTTATGGTCGTAGTAGGCTTTAGTTTCCATTATGACAAAGAGAAACAATTGCTCTAAAAATTTTAAACTCAATTTTCAGTGGTAATAAAAACAGTAAAAAAACGTAGAAAATTGAAAATAAATCTGTATTAATCAGAACTTACATAACTATGCATTAACAAAGAATAAATACAAACTAGCATCTATTCAATACAAAATATTATTTAAGCTGTTTTTAGTTGTCATTCATGTTCAGACAATTGCAAATTTACAATCCAGGAAAAAAAATATAACAATAGTCAGCCACATGAATTTATTATTTATTTTAAATGTTCAAATAACCCCCCATTTAGTTGAACACACAACCGACACCTTTTATAGACATCTTTACAAGATCGTCTTATCATAGTTGTAGTTATTTAATTTACGGCCTCTTGGTCTGCTTGTTGTAATTGTCCTACATTATCATACGTTTTTGAGTACACACAACTTTTTAAATGGCCCCATACAAAGAAATCTAGAGCAGTTAAATCCGGTGAACTCGCCGGCCACTTAATTGGTCCCCGATTTCCAATCCAGTTTTCATTATACTCAGAATTAAAAAAATTTCTAATAATCAGAGCATTGTGGGGTGGAGCGCCATCATTTTGAAAAATCATATTTTGCAAAGTAGCGAGTGGAAGCTCCATTAGTCTATCTGCCACATTTCCCTGCAACAAATCTAAGTATCTCGCAGAGTTTAAATTTGCATCATAAAACACGGACCTATAATGTACCTTCCAATAATACCAATCCAGACGTTGAATCTCCATTTAACTTGATGTTTAACTTGGCGGTTCAAATGTGGATTTTCATCAGACCGAAAAATTGTATTTTTGCGGTTGAACATACCACAATTCGTAAATCGACTTTCGTCAGACCACAAAATTGTATATGCAAAATTTGAATTTTCGTTGCACTTTCTGATGTACCAAGCACAAAATTCCATTCTTCGAATTTGATCTTTAGTACGCAATCCCTGACATGGTCGTTCATGATATGGATGGTACTTGAAACGTTTTAAAATAGCTCTTGCTGTAGAATGAGCAACACCTGTTATATTCTGGATTTGTCTAAGAGAAGTACGAGGATTTTCGACAACTGTTTGTAAAACGCTGTTTTCATTATCTTTTTTAATTTGCCTATTTCTCTTAGACAAGCCAAAACTACCATAATTTATTAAATTATTTTGTAATCTCCGAAACATACACCTGTTTGGTTGATGTTTTTCTGGGTATTTATTTAAATACAATTCAGCGGCTTTAACATCATTCCTTCCAGAAAGAATAAAACATTCTAACATTTGATATTTATCACGGTTAGTAAAGCGATCCATTTCAAGCGCAAATGCTTTGCTTAAATTTCTATGTAAATTAATTAACTGTTTTTTTAAACTACACTACTTGAAACATAAAATAAAGGACAAACTTTGACGTTTCTCAGATGTTGAGCAATTGTTTCGCTTTGTCATAATGGAAATTACGACCAAAACATAATTATGTGATTTTTAGTGTTTTGCTTCAATCAAACATATCCATGTTATACCTCTTTGGAAAGGGTTTTTTGTCAGCATTTCAAAAATGTAAAAATCCAATATGGCGGCTATTTAAAAATAAAAAGTTGAACATCGTCACGCAAAATCTAGATGCCCTACACAAAATCTAACTTGAAAATGTGAAGCGCAATGGGGAATTACCATGATGTACTAAATTTGAACATTCTATTTCAATTAGTAGACTAACTACGAGCAAATAAAGAAATCGTCAATTTTGTGTTTTTTTGCCTCTATCTAGTAACCTATGAAAAATTTTTGAAATTTGAAAACCGATCTGAGATACCCTCATGGTTATGTAACTTTTGTCCCATTTAACCAAAATCGTATCTCCTACAGTTTCCAAGATCCTCATGTACTGCATTTTATACTGTACACACTACATACAACACATGCCCCGCCTTTGTAAAATTTGGACTCCAAATAAATTAAAAAAAAAGGTAAAAAATTGAAAAAAGGAAAAAAATGAGGCAAGTAGGCAATTGTATATCAGACGGCATTCACATCAAAATAAATCAAATCAATTCAAAGTAAATGGTCACTGCTAAAAGCAAAAGTTAAAAAAGTAAAATTGTAAAAAAATAAAATTGCAAAAAGGTTAAACGTTTAAAAATTTTAAACATAAAAAGTTAAAAGTACATAAACAAGAGTTAAACAAAAATTCTGAAAAGAGGAAATCAAAAATAAATGCATGTTGGTAAAATATTAACATAACATATTCGTAGGTATAAGGCACTTAAAAGTAAATTGACATAAGGGAAAAATAAAAATTATAAAGTTAAATAACGAAAATAAAAAAATAAAAATAATGTCTTTATAAGCATAAACACTTACATGACTAGAAGGCACTTGAAAAGCAAATGCATGAAACATATCACTGGCACTTGATTGAACCATTATTTTAAAAAAACTGGAACCGTGTTTCGAAAATTCTACCATATGTGTTGAAATGTCGAAGTGTTGAGAGTTAACATAAGTAAAGACCAGAAGATGTTGAAAGGATTTGGACCGTGTATGCTTGACTTCATAACTCCATAGTATTGATACTGTGTTGTTAATCTTCGTTGTATTATTAGTGCTTTAGATTTGTCCATTAGAAAACCAAAGATTAAACATTTTGATTAATATTCCATCATATGAAAACTTTATATATTCCATTTAATATTCCATTTATTACTTCCATAATAAATTCCGTGATATTTTGCGATTGTTGAGATTTTGACATCTATTTTTAGTTCAAAAGGTTGAATATTTTTGTAGGATTGTTAGGTAATCAAGCATTGTGTTTGTGTTAGGATATGTAACAAGTCCATAAATAAAATCAAACATAAGTACCATTTTATTTGTGCCGTAAGTGTTCGTTCATAGGAAGGAGTTTGTAAATCTAAGAACAGAGGAGGTTTTCAGAAAAAGTATTGACAATGTTTTACACTAATAGGTAAATAAAGTTAAAGTGAACATTACAAAAAAAAGTTGGAACTTAATCGGAGATCGAGGGGAAAGTGTCAACACCTCATTGTCCCACTAAGTCCTACACAAAAATAATCGATAAAAATAAAGGTAAAAATTTATATTTGTGTTCGTATGAAATATTCATATATGCAAAAATGCAAATACAAAAAAAAATTGCAAAAATGCTTAAAGATTTTATGAAATTTAATTAATCTTAAAGTTAGAAATAATTCAAAAGTAATAACTTTACAAACTAAGGATAAGAGCTTTGCTTAAAAAAAAGTTTGTTTTGATATGGTATTCGTCCATCATAGTGTTTTCCGTTAAAGGAAAAATGTCCTTTATAATTAATAGTGTTTGTGTTCAACAAAAGAAAATTAATATTAGTATTTAGGCTGTGCATGTTTTGACCTATGGTTTCCAAAACTGTCAAAGTCTGAAGACGGTGGCTAGACTTAGTCAGCAGCTGTGGGTTAATTTTGGAAAGGGTGGCTAAGTCTCTCCAGTCATAGAACATGACCGATTAAAATAACACTATATTTTCTTTGAAAAAATGTAGTTTTGACTTTCAAACCTGCATAACTGTCTGTATGAGTGTGACTTTGGCTCATACCAGTAAAACAAGAATTATGAAGATTGACAAAATTTATTAATAAATCATGTGTATCAAAAAGTTCGTAGTCTGAAATTGACAGAAATGTTTAGAAAATCGACTAGAATGTTTAAGAATGTCGAAAATGTCTAAAATTATTTAAAATGTCTAAAATTATTCTCCGTTGAAGCCTTAATATTTTACATTCTTCATACTATTTCAAAATTCTTCATATAATTCATAATAAGAAAAAATTAAAGAGTCTATCGACTCTATTACAAAAATATTACTTTAGCAAGCATCTTAGTACTGGTAGTTTATAAAAGTCTATTGATTCTACGTTAGTTTTTGCGCAAAAGGAAAAAAGTATGAGGATCTACTGTCCGGAGATGCTAGCTTGATACAGATATAATAAGCGCTTCTTTGTGAACTTGTTTCTAGATTCACAGTAATCATAATTCAATATTTTTAATATAGTAGCTCATTTTATAGTATGTCTCAATATTTCATAATCATATAATAATAAAGTTGCAGTACGCTACACGATTCCGGTTATTTATTTTTATTTATTACACATGATTTGCACGTCTTTGTATGTCTATTGCGACACCTGTTATTCAAGAAAAATATACCATTTGCACGTCTTCGAATACCTTTTGGCACCTGTTATGCAAGAAAGAATAATACGTTTATACATTCATCAATAACTCATATAAATTATCATTTGTAATCACGGTACTGTAATGTAGTACTGATAGCTACATTTTAACTATCGTAATGGCATCATTATCATGTAGGTAAGATTGTTCAACGTAAACATATCTTTATCTTAGTGTTTTTATTATACACCATATTTAAGATAACTGTACCGGAAAAATTAATAAATATTTTCAATAGTTCAACTTTAAGTTGTTTGGAACATAGTAGTTTAAAATCATATTAATGAATTCGTTTTCATTATGTACAAAATAACTATTGGATATCTTAAGCTTTGATCGATTATGTGATCATTTGTCTGTACAAAATTGTGTCATGTATCTGGCAATATGCTACTAAAATACTCAATTCAAAATTTCAAAGTTCGGAGTCTTAATATTTCATATAATATCTTACTTAAAGTACTTACATTGGTTTCTTGTAAATAGTTGTAAATGCAGTTCTTCTTTTTGGAAGTTCTGACAATCCATATTTGACATCGTTTATTGCCAAAATGTTCCTGGAGTGACTTTCCATTAAGCTAAATATCTAGAAGGTTTGTTAAACAAAAACCATGCAATGTCCATTAGGACATATCTAGAAAGTTATGCCATTATTGTTTGCACCAAATTTTTGTGGTTTTCTTAAAATAAGTTTTTCTTTATTTCGGTAAAAAAAAATCATACACGTTTTTATAAAACGTTTCTTTCTGCAGAATAAATCTACATGTACAAATACTTAAATCATTTTGTCCCAAATAAAAGTTTTGTGCTTTCTAAAAGTATGTTTCGTCTATAACAAAATTACTTAAACAAATATGAGGTTCGCAGAGTGTATAATAACTAGATTCACTTAAAAAAAAAACCTTAAAAATTTTCTAAATATTAGTTAGCTTTAAGTAATATTTAAAAAAAAATATATAATCTAACTTATTTGTTTCGGTTTTATTGTTAATAATTAGTTACGAACTATACTTATATGATTTTTGGCTTTTTCTCTTTTTTTTGTGTTTTTAAATAATGGCTATATAAAACGTAAGAAATTTGTAAATTGTGTCAAGTATGGTAAGGTTAATGCATAAAAATAATGTTAATTTATCGGATGATGAATAATATATGACTACATTCTGTTATCAATTTAAGATTGTGGTATATTGTAACCAAAGTCTAAGATCAGTGTTATGTATTTAATAGTTCTGTGAGTTGAGTTGTAGTGCGAAGAAAATAAAGTAAAAGTTTACCAAAATGCTTTCAGTTTTTAAGTGTATATGTGAAGGTAAGAAATTAATAAAAATTTAATTGTGCTTTGTCCTGCATTTTCAGTAACGTTAACGGATTATACAGAATTGAGGTAAACGATAGCTAAAATTTTTTAGGAATGATGTTCAATTGCATTCTCTTACAAATGGAATTTGTTTTTACCAAGTGCTGATAAATTAAAAATAATTTCTGTAGAATAAAAGTTTAAAAAATGGCAATTCTTAACGCACGCTAAACAGGATGTAGGAAAACTCAGATGACAAGTTCCTGTCTAGTAACTGTATGTAACTAATGTTCCTTAAATATTTTGATGTGGTTTACAAAGAAAGATTAACAGAATAATTAAGAATGAAAGTTCACATTTTGGTTTTTAAATAATTATCAGTTTAGGGAAGAATAAATAATGCGTAGGATAAGCGATATGATTCGTCATGTAAATGAATAAATAGAATTGTGGTATTAACATTATCCTAACTTAACATTAAAATAAAATGCTTAGAATAGTTTTCTTTTCCCTATAATAAATTAGAAACTAAAACGTTTTAAACTAAATGTCTGTTCTTAGGGGTAGCTTGATTTGTGTCAATGGTCTACTGTTTTTCTTTTGTAAAGAAGTATTTGTAATTGAAATCTTGAATAAAAATTTAAAAGTTGGATTTGAGAGGATATACTAAGAAATACAAAGTGTAAAATTATGAATGTTAAATTGATTTTAATCGAATTTAAAATAAAAATGTGATTAGAATTCAAAAGTATTCCGTTGAACTGAGTTCGCGAAAAGATATGGAATGTTAATGTGACCCTAAAAAAATATATATGTCTGCCACCAAAAGTCAAATGGAGAAGCCGGCGCCCCCACCAAATGTTAAGTACGGAACCGGCGCTTTTACCAAATGTTAAACACGGAGTAATACGGCGAATGTTAATCACTGCGCCTTCTCCAAATGTTAAGCACACTTTGAATGGTTGCTAAATATACTTTTGGGGTAAAGACGTGATGGTAGATTCTTTAGTAGCGAGAGGAGGTACTTAACTTAGGTCCTAGGGACCTAGGGATCTATCGAGAAGTGTTAGTAAAAGTAACAATTACCTGAATAGAAGTAATGAGACGATGGAATCAAACAACAGTATTTAATAATGAATCAACTTAAAACTAAACAACATGTTAATAAAGTATGAAGCAGTAAAAGAGTTAAACAGTTATAATAATGAAAAGTTAACTTACGGTTGAAATTCTAAGTGACCATCTTGATTAGGGTTTCCTCAGCATTTATAAAGGGTTAAGTCACCATTTCGATGAGAGCCAACTTGCTCTTCAGCAGACGACTAATGACTTGGCTAGCTACTTAGCTGCCCACAAACTACCGATCAGTGGAAGGGTGTCTTGGCCTTTTATACATGCTGACCCAAGGATACTGGTTTCTACGGTAGGTTTTGGCATGTGATAATCAGTACAGAGGTTAGCCAAAACTTCCTAATTTGTAACAATCTTACAGAAACTGATTATGAAAAATACAAAGTAACTAACCAATGTGGTATAGATTAACAGGAAATAACATGAAACGTTAAGGTTTAGTTTGAACAAGATAATGACAAAGTAGATTGCAAAGTTTCCTAAAATACAGGATGCGAAATGTATTGATTGTTACAATGTTGCATTTTTAAAAGTAATCTACAATAATGACTTCGCTATATACAACAATACATAATGTAGAAGTCAGCAGGGAACATAAAAAATTATTAAATCACACGAAGGATAAGAGAATGCTGTTAAAAAAAGGCCACCCTTTTCAAGAACACAGAAAAATCAATAATGGCTGGCTCCTCGACGGAGTTCCCGTTAGACAAAGGAAAGGAGGTGGAAGCCGAGAAGTCACGATGTCCAAAACTGCAAAAAAATGGACATTTTGAACGAGGCTTTGGAACTGTTCTTTTCAGCAGGAATTTCTCCAGAAGGAAACATTTAAGAATTTTCATATGATCTCCTAGATTTCAAAGAACAACGTTTGATGATAATGTCAGTATTTCAACTTTATTCCATGTAACTAAATTATCAAGTTTGAGATTTTATTTGGCAACAAATAGACGGCAGGCTAAGCCAAAGGTTAAACTTGCAGCAGAAGGAAAACAGATGAAAAGAAAGCGAAAGGATCTTCGTGAATCGCCAAATAAAGCTGATGATTCGAAAATTGATGTTAATAATTTGACCGCCAATTTTGATAAGATCTACAATGTTGATGCTTACTTAAATTTAAGTGAATTTTTTAGTTTTCGCTATTCACCTCTGGCTATCGAAACTGATGATATTTATCAAGATGGTGTTGGCAGTATAGTGAACCGACCGAAACTCCGCCTGCTCAACTAAGCACGGTTCAAGATTCACTCACCAAGTTAATTTTGTTAGGCGTTTTTTGAGAGAAGCAGATGGTCTTCTACTCGCGCGCTTTCTAAGGTTTGTTACAAAGGCCGACATGATTACCTGTAGAAACATCATGGTAAAATTGAATGATCTTCGTGGGGCAGTACGACGTCTCACATCTCACACATGCAATAACATTTTAGTTGTTCCGACAACTTATGACTCCTTCTGGGCATGTAAATTTGAACTGTCAAACGTTCTAAATTCGAATATGTGGTCAACGGACATTGTATAGTCAGTATAATAATAAGAACAACACTTTTTGTGAAAAATGCCAAAAAATTGTCATTGAAATAATCCAGTAGTTTGTAACGTAAACAATCCAAAATGTTTTATATGCTTTTTAAAGTCCCCATTGTAAAAACTACAATTTTGTTTTATGTAGAATCTTATCTTTTTGTTTGTTTGTGTGCAATGTTACATACTTGTAAGAATAACAGATCAGCAAAATAACTTTCAACATACACAAAAAAATAATACGACGAATTACGAACATTTTCCTTTTCTAAACAAGATATAATATTGTTGCGAGCTACTACTAGGCAACACCATCAAACACACAAGCGCTGTAGACTCTGCATAGTTTTCAGAGTACGAGAATTCTTCTAGCAATCAATTACACACAAAACGCCGCAAGCACTGTTTATTCTCTACGGTTCCAGAATTGTTCTGGAACATACTAGATAATGAGTCATATATTTAAATCTGAGTATATATAAGACCGCTAAGAAATGCAAGAGTTAGTCTATTCTTGAATGTCTAATATAAATTATATCGTGTAAAGTAATAGTAGTTTTGAGCTTTAGAAGTATATATAAACGTGATATGCTGTGTCTAATGTACATGCAGCTTGTAGCATACATAAATAAATAGAAGTGTATAAATAAATAGTTGTGTTATTGTTGTTAATGGACCTATGGTAAAGAAGTTAGTTTAAGAAGATATTAGTGCTTGTAAATTCATTAGTGTAATAGTGCTTCATTGTTAAGTGGACTGAAAACATCTATAAATAAGGCATATACTGTTAATTAGACTTGTGAACAGTAAGTAATAAAGACGTTTGTTATTACTTGTTTTAAATTAAAGAAACGCGGTAGTAGTAGCCCGTTACACTGGTGTCAGGCTGTGTTGGGTGATTAATTAAGTCTAAAGACATTTGAGTAGTTTGTATATGCCAGTTACAAGAAGTCAAAGTAAAATGGAGGCAGAAACTTTAATGAATTTCCTTAAGGATTTTAAATCCGGTATGGAGGAAAAGTTAAGCGAAAATACTACGAAATTAGAAGAAAAGTTAAGTGAAAACGCAGTGAGGTCAGTTGAACTGGAATCAAACCTCACAGAAAGGTTAAGTGAAAATGCTAAGAAAATGGAAAAAGGTTTAGTGAAAACGCTGAGAAAATGGAAAGGTTAAGTGAAAATGCTGCCAAAATGGAAGAAAAGTTGAATGAAAGTACAACCACGTTAGAACAAAGATTAATGGAAAGTTCCATTGCATTGAAAGAAGATTTCACTGAACAGGTAAAACAGTTGAGCAAAAGTTGGATAATAAATTGGTAAAATGGAAGAAGATGTGATGAGGCTTCAAGAACAAATGATTTCACTAACAACGCGACCACTTGAATTACCAAGTCAAGTTGTTAATCAGAACATTCAGAAATAAGAACCATAGAAGGAAGCGAGTCAATTCCGTCTAAATTTAAAGTAAAACCACCTACATTCGATGGTAAAACACCTTGGCCCACATATTTGAAACAATTTGAAGCTGCTGCAATAGCCAACGGTTGGTGCAACAAAGAGAAGGCTATCTCCTTAATAGTGGCGCTACGGGGGGAGGCTCTTAACATCTTGCAAACGATTCCCGATCACCAGCAGAATGATTACGGCCTCTTAACATCAAAGCTTGAGATGAGATATGGAGATGCACACCTTCAACAGGTTTACCACGCACAAGCTAAGAACCGCTCGCAAAAGACAAGTGAAAGCCTGCAAGAATTCGAAGCTGACATTGCCAGGTTAGTTAGATTGGCGTACCCAACGGCACCAGATAGTTTTCTCGAACAACTTGCTGTCCAAACATTTGTGGATGGCGTTAAGGATGGCGAAATACAGCAAGCGCTAAGACTGGCACGGCCAAAAATGTTGGATGACGCACTGACCCATGCGCTTGAATTTGAAGCAGCTAAGCAGACATCACACAGGATGGGTCACAAAGTTCGGTCTGCCTTAGAGGAACCTGGTCAAGCTCAGAACAGCATAGATGAAATAGTCAACCGTGTGGCAGAAAGGCTGGAACTACAACGACCGCGGCGATTGCGTCTGCGATGCTGGAACTGTGGTGAAGTTGGTCACATACAGAGACGCTGTACTCAACCAAAAAAACAACCGGTTGAGCAGCAGGAAAACTAAAGCAAGTCGACGTAAGGGGGCGAACGTCGACAGCACAACGTAGTTCCCGGAGATTATCATCCGTGCTGCATCGTCGATGGGGAGTCTGGACAGCATTTATATCGATGGAAGAATTAATGGTAGGGGTGTCCGATTACTCGTGGATACAGGAGCGACAAAAACTATTGTGAGACCAGATTTGGTTGGTCGTGGAAAAATGCTACCTGTATCGGTGTGTCTTCGAACGGCAAGTGGTGAGAAAATTTGTACTCACGGAGAGACTGCCGTTATGTTGACAATTGGGGACAAATTAATTAATCATCGAGTGTTGGTAGCTGAAATTACAGAAGAAGTGATCTTGGGAATGGATCTCATGAGAGAATATGGGTTTCATGTAAACATGAAAGAAAATGTGCTTCGGATAGATGATGATGAGATTCCATTTCAAGGTAGGAGTAACCAGACGATGCAAGTTCGAATGATTTGCGATATGAAAATACCCGAGAAGGCAGAAATGATAGTAATGGGATGCCCGGATGGTACGCTCCGGGAAGGACAAGTATGCATGATGGAAGCAACTGAATCGGGAGTGGGTCAGGAGGGACTTCTGATTGGAAGAACGCTGGTAAAGTCTCGAAATATGGTACCAGTAAGGGTGCTGAACATTAATCCCCATACAGGGACCCTGAAGAAAGGCATGATTGTGGGAAGTTGCATTCCAGTATGTCATATTAAACGTTGTGTGGACGACACGAAAAATAATCCAACCAACGGTTGCTCACAGAAATTGCTGGATATGTTGATACCCTCGTGTCAAGGATTAAATGGCGACCAACTGGGCAAGGTAAAAGAACTGGTCGGACGATATCGAGGTGTGTTTGCACTGGATAATAGTGAGAAAGGAAGGACGAATGTTGTGCAACACAAGATCAATACTGGAGATGCGCAACCGATAAGACAACACCCAGGCGGCTTCCTTTGGCAAAACGTAAGGAAGCCGAGCAAATTATCACCGATATGGAAGAACAGGGGTGATTGAACCCTCGAATAGTCCATGGGCATCCCCGGTAGTGCTTGTCAAGAAAAGGACGGGTCGACAAGGTTTTGTGTAGACTACCGGCGGCTTAATAACGTGACAAAGAAAGACAGCTATCCTTTGCCCAGAATCGATGACACCTTAGATACTCTATCCGGATCTAAATGGTTTTCGACCTTGGATTTGAAAAGCGGATACTGGCAGGTAGGCTTGGAGCCAAACGATAAAGAAAAGACTGCGTTTACAATTGGAACTGGATTATGGCAGTTCAAGGTCATGCCATTTGGATTATGCAATGCTCCTGCTACTTTTGAACGATTGATGGAGTCGATACTGCGTGGACTGTCCTGGAAAACATGTCTGGTGTACCTAGACGACGTGATAGTGTTAGGCCGGTCTTTTGAAGAACACCTTAAAACCTAGAGGAGATATTCCAAAGATTACGCGGGCAAACCTTACATTGAGCCCCAAGAAGTGTCACCTATTTGGAAAAGAGGTGAAATACCTAGGACATGTCGTTTCAGAGACCGGAATAAGAGCTGACCCTGACAAAATAAAAACGGTACAAGAGTGGCCTACACCAGCAGATATACACCAACTACGCAGTTTTCTAGGATTGTGCACATATTACCGACGTTTTATACTTGGGTTTGCGAACATTGCCAAACCGTTAACGAAATTAACCGAAGATGGACAAGAATATGATTGGAATGACGACTGCCACAGTGCATTTGAACAACTGAAACGGCTACTGGTTACAGCACCAATTTTGAGTTATCCACGGATGGAGGAAATTTGTGTTGGATACCGATGCCAGTAACACAACTATAGGAGGCGTTCTTTCTCAAGTGCAGGACGGACAAGAAAAAGTTATTGGGTATTTCAGCAAGGTCTTGTCGCGGCCAGAAAGGAACTATTGTGTGACAAGAAGGGAGCTGTTGGCCGTCGTCAAATCCGTAGAGCACTTTTATAAGTACTTATACGGCCGTAAATTCCTGTTGAGAACAGACCATGCTGCACTGAAATGGTTATTGCAGTTTCGAAATCCTGAAGGGCAAGTGGCAAGGTGGATAGAGCGGCTGCAGGAATATGATTTTGATACGGAACATCGTGTAGGAACTAGCCATCGGAATGCAGACGCTCTGTCAAGGAGACCTTGTCCGGTGGACTGCAATCATTGCTCCAAGATGGAAGAGAAAATAAGTGTCATCCATAGAATGACGGTAACCGATGATACTTGGCAACCCGAAAGAAGCGAGAAGACCAGGAAAATGACGCCGAATTGGGACGTATTATTGAGTGGAAAAATAGAAGACAACGACCAGCTTGGGAAGAAATTAGTATCTTAAGTAGGAGCCTGAAAGCATACTGGGCACAGTGGGACTCCTTGATGATGGAAAATAGAATCTTGAAACGACGCCTGGAATTTGAAGATGGCACTGAGAGACTTCAAGTGATAGTGCCGAAAAGCAGAGTGCCGGAAGTGTTGCAGCACTTGCACGATGGTATTTCCGGAGGGCACTTTGGCGTGAAAAGAACTCTCGAGAGAGTGAGAGAAAGATTCTATTGGCTGAACTGCAAAGATGATGTGAAGGATTGGTGCCGGAAATGTGAATTGTGTGCCTCTGCAAATGGCCCGGTCTCAAAACGGAAAGCCCCAATGAGACAGTATAACGTGGGGAATCCTTTTGAGAGGGTAGCCATTGATATAGCTGGTCCGTTTCCTGAATCAGAGAAAGGAAATAAATACATCTTGGTTGCAATGGATTATTTTACCAAATGGCCGGAGGCATATGCTATACCTAACCAAGAAGCCGAGACGGTTGCAGATGTACTAGTCAGGGAGTTGTTTTGTTGTTTTGGAGTTCCGTTGGAATTACACTCCGATCAAGGTCGAAACTTCGAATCAGCATTGTTTCAAAATGTCTGCAAGCATCTTGGAATCAGGAAGACTAGAACCACGCCACTTCATCCCCAATCGGATGGAATGGTTGAAAGAATGAACAGGACGTTAGGAAAGTACCTGGCCAAAGTTGTCTCTGAACATCAACGAGACTGGGACCAATATCTGCATTTGTTCCTACTGGCGTACCGATCTTCGGTACATGACAGCACAGGGTACTCGCCCGCTTGCGTAATGCTAGGACGTGAATTGCGGCTACCATGTGATCTTCGGTTTGGATTTAAACCTGGAGAAGAGATCGCAGGTGAAGATTACGTTAGTAAGCTTAGTGAAAGATCAAATAGTATTCACGAAAACGTCCGAAAGAATATACAGGCAGCAAGCGATCGAATGAAATCACAATATGACACGAGAGCACAAGAAGGTGGTTATCAACCTGGAGATTTAGTGTGGTTGTACAATCCACAAAGAAAACGTGGATTGTCGCCAAAACTACAAAGACAATGGGAAGGGCCGTACGAAGTGTTAAAAAGGATTAATGATGTAGTGTACCGGATCAGAAGATCTCCTCGTGGTAAACCGAAAGTGGTACACTTTGACCGTTTAACATCCTACGCTGGCAACAACCAGGAAGATTCGAATAATGATAATGGTGTTCGGCAAGTTATTAATCATGAGCCAAATGTAGATTTTGAGAGCTTTATGGCGGCGTATGGTGGTTCCGCTAAAGCGAGATTTGGCGTTGTTGTTGAAAACAGCAAGATCTGTTTAGAGCACCAGAAGAGTATTCCTTGCACATTGCGTAGCTCAAGATCTGGAAATGTCAAGGGGAATAGCTGTTGTTTTCAAGAAAAAGTTTGGATGTGTGGATGAATTAGTACAACAGCGGCCAACTGTAGGAAAAGCTTTGGTTCTTCAGGATAAAAATCGTTATGTTTACTATCTGGTCACCAAAAATTCTTCATGGCAGAGACCTAGTTATGGACATCTATGGGAGGCTTTGCTGAATCTTAAAGTTCAGATGATGGAAAATGGAGTAACGAAACTAGCGGTCCCCAAGCTAGGTTGTGGACTGGATCGCTTAGATTGGAGGATAGTCCGAAATATGCTAGAAGTAGTTTTCCAGGGAACCAACGTCCAGGTCCTTGTTTGTTGTTTTCAACCGGTTGCCTACCAAGACCAAGAAAAGAATGTTGACTGTTATTTCCAACGACGTGGTAGATGCACCAGAGGAAATAGCTGCCGATACCGCCATCAGTCATCGAATTGGCGCCAAAATGTATCTACAGTTACGAGACGTAACGGTTTTAAAGAGGGGGCAGTGTTGCGAGCTACTACTAGGCAACCCATCAAACACACAAGTGCTGTAGACTCTGCATAGTTTTCAGAGTACGAGAATTCTTCTAGCAATCATTTACACACAAAACGACGCAAGCACTGTTTATTCTCTACGGTTCCAGAATTGTTCTGGAACATACTAGATAATGAGTCATATATTTAATTCTGAGTATATATAAGACCGCTAAGAAATGCAAGAGTTAGTCTATTCTTGAATGTCTAATATAAATTATATCGTGTAAAGTAATAGTAGTTTTGAGCTTTAGAAGTATATATAAACGTGATATGCTGTGTCTAATGTACATGCAGCTTGTAGCATACATAAATAAATAGAAGTGTATAAATAAATAGTTGTGTTATTGTTGTTAATGGACCTATGGTAAAGAAGTTAGTTTAAGAAGATATTAGTGCTTGTAAATTCATTAGTGTAATAGTGCTTCATTGTTAAGTGGACTGAAAACATCTATAAATAAGGCATATACTGTTAATTAGACTTGTGAACAGTAAGTAATAAAGACGTTTGTTATTACTTGTTTTAAATTAAAGAAACGCGGTAGTAGTAGCCCGTTACAATATTAATTCAGCTAATCAGTACACTTATCAAATCAACAATGTTCAAAATATAATAGACAAATCACAATTAGGGTTATGCTCATTTATTTGACTGTTACGGTGTGTCTACATCATATCTTGTGGTAGCTTTACGGATTCAAGAATTTATCGCAATTGACACTATTAACCAATCACACGATTAATTCTGTGATAGTATTTTGGAATTAATACGGTCGATTTAATTTCGAGATAGTAACTCGCAAATAATAATTAATTTTGAGATAGTATCTCGGAGTTAATACGGTCGATTTATTTCCGAGATAGTAACTCAGAAATAGTAATTAATTCTGAAATAGTACCTCGGAATTAAATCAAAAATAATTTGCTAAATAATATGTCCCTTCTACGTCTTTGTAGATAGTGATGCGCAATTCACAATAATAGTACATTCTCATACACTTAATTTATATGTACATCTTACAGTTTCATATCATATATTATATTAGATATTCACTAAACGCCTATAGTATACATTTCTTCTATAGACGAGTGGTATCCGATAGGTAGCGTTTACATATAAGCCGGGAAGCACTTATATGATTATCGTCCTCTCGTCTTGGTGCAATCTTCCACAGTACAATAGTATAAACGTGATGCTTCGTCGACTAAATTTAGTTCTGAGTAACAAATACCTCCTCAAACACTTGTATGCAGCTGTCATAATCATCGAACGTAATTCTATCTTTTATCACTGATCTTCTAATTCCTTTTATTCCTTGGTAAGCAATTTTGAATAGTAAGTGATCGTCTAGCTGATTCATCTTCTTCCATTAGTCGTGTGATTACAAGCTCCTCTACCTCGTTAACTTTATAGACCTTCGTCACATACATTTTTGATCGTAGTCCAATAAAGTCCGATGTAAGTCGCTCATTATTTTCATCCTTCATAATACCCAATACTTTCTTGTTAAGTAGAGAAATTTCATAAATATTGTTGGATTGATAGTCCAATGTATCAAAGTATCCAATACAGTCACGATTCATAGTTTCATAAGTATTTTGATTAATAATTTTATAGATCAGGCTCCATTTCGAATGGACCTGCACCTTGCCGAAGTTCTAAATTACTAGAACAGGTGAAATGGCTTGCGTGTTTTAATGAGCTAAAGAGCCAAACTACAGGTCCAACCGAAGTAGTAGGGTCGTTAGTGAGGAACCAGACTAAGACAGGTCCCCGAAAGAGGGCAGCGGCTCTTTCCGTACTTAGATTGGCAGAGACCATAGGGGTCGGTATGGCAGTCTAAGACACACTACCGCGATGTGGAAGGCAACGGGAAACCACCACATTATCCCCCAAGTACACAGCGTACCTAAATTATAACAAACATGATGGCATTCTCTAGGGTAAAAGATTCCGGAGTTAAAATAGTCCCCCATTCGGATCTCCGGGAGGGGACTACTTCGGAGGATGCGATCGGAAAGTTAAAAATAAGAGTCGGGAACATTCTGCGAGTCGGAGCGTGGAATGTTAGAAGTATGAAGCAAGTAGGTAAGCTAGAGAACCTAAAATCGAAATGAATAGGTTATCACTAGACATAGTAGGGATTAGCGAAGTTCGGTGGCCAGAGGCGGAGGATTTTTGGAGTGGAGACTTCAGGGTAATTCATACAGGAGCAGAGGAAGGAAATTTGGGTGTGGGGATAGTTATGCGGAAAAAGATAGGATACTGTGTAGAAAATTACTTACAAAAGAACGAAAGAGTACTCATGGTTAGATTAGAATCTAAACCGGTAAACACAGTAATAATACAAGTATACATGCCCACCTCTAGCTATAGTGACGAAGAGGTAGAAGCCATCTACAAAGATATCGAAGACATATTAAGATACGTAAAAGGACATGAAAATTTAATAATTACGGGGGATTTTAATGCCGTGGTAGGTGAGGGTAGGGAAGGAACGGAAGTAGGTTTATTAGGTTTAGGCACAAGAAACGACAGGGGAAATAGGCTGATAGAATTTTGCGACAAGAACAATTTAATCATCACAAACACATTATTTCAACATCATGCTAGAAGACGATATACGTGGAAGATGCCAGGAGATATAGGAAGATATCAAATAGATTACATTCTTATTAGACAACGGCTTAGGAATCAAGTAAAAGACTGTAGAAGCTACCCAGAAGCAGATATAGATACTGACCACAACATCGTAATTATGAAGGCCGCACTTAAATTTAAGAATGCGAAAAAAAGAAACGGAAAAAGGCAATTGGACTTAGAGAAACTAAAAGATAAAGATATTCAAGAAAGATTCGAAAAAAAGTCAAATGAATTGCTCAACGGTATCGGGAAAATATCTGATACTAAGGAAGTAGAAACAGAATGGAATAACATTAAATCCAGCTTAGACATGGCGGCCAGAGATATTCTGGGGTTTACACAAAAGGAAAATAAGAAACCATGGATAACAAAGGATATCCGGAATTTAATAGAAGAAAGACGAAAATTAATCAGACGAAACAGGAAAACAGAGATACAAAGCTATAAAATGGGAAATTGTTTGAAAATGCAGGAAAGCTAAAGAACAATGGATTGATGAAAAGTGCAAAGAGGTACAAATGAAGATGGAAATAGGAAAGACAGACGAAGCATACAAATTAATTAGAATGAATTTTAGGGACATAAAACCATATAGCAAAAATATAAGGGACGCACAAGAAAACGTCATCAGAGAAAACGTAGAGAAAGTGGGTAGATGGCAAGAATATATAGGAATTTATATGCAGAAGAGGAACTAACTGCATTAGAACAGGAATCAGACATTGAAAATGATGACTTGGGATATACTATACTTAGAGAGGAGTTTGAATTAGCATTAAAGAGTTTGAAAAATGGTAAGGCGCCGGGTACAGATAAGGTGCAAGCAGAAGCCTTAAAAGCCGTTGGACAAGCAGTAACAGAACGTCTCTTCCAACTTGTAAGCTATATGTATGAGACAGGCGAGATACCCAAAGATTTCAAACGTAGCATCATAGTAACTATACCAAAAAAGTAAGGCGCGGATAGACGTGAATATTTTCGAACAATAAGTTTGACAGCACACGTGTCAAAAATATTAACTAGAATTGTGCAAAGACGAATGGAAAAACGGGCGGAAGAAATACTAGGAGAAGACCAATTTGGGTTTAGGCGAAACAGGGGAACACGGGAGGCTATTTTAACTCTGAGAGTGATAGAAAAGGGAAAAGTGTGTATATAGGCTTTGTAGATCTGAAAAAAGCATTCGACAATGTAAATTGGAAAAAAATGTTTGAAATGCTCAAAAAGATTGGAATGAGTTATAGGGATAGACGAATAGTACATAGCTTATACAAAGAGCAAACAGCAGTAACAGAATTAGACCAGGAACGTAGAGAAGTAAACATTAGGAAAGGGGTGAGACAGGGATGTGCCCTATCCCCATTGATTTTTAACTTGTACATAGCAGACGCAATGAATACTGTCAAATGCAGGAAGACATTTGGAATTACTATGCAGGAACAAAAATTTGATATGCTTAGATTTGCAGATGATATAGCGGTATTAGCGGCTAGTAAGGAAGAGTTAGAAGCTGCTCTTAATAAAATGGAAACGGTTCTAACAGAGAGATACGGTATGAAAATTAACAAAACTAAAACTAAAGTTCTAGTATGCAAAGGTGGGGAAAATAAATCAAAAACAAGAATACAAGTATGTAACATGAACTTACAAGAGGTTAAGTATTTCTGCTACTTAGGAAGCCAAATAACGCAAGATGGGAAAAGCACAAAGGATATAAAACAAAGATTAGCACAAGGTCGTGCTACATTTAACAAGAAAAAGCAGCTACTGTGCTCAAAGACCACAAACATAGAAACAAGGAAAAGATTGCTTAAAACATATGTGTGGAGCACAGCACTGTACGGCTGTAAAGCCTGGACAGTAGTAGAAGCGGACAAAAAAAAGGTAGAAGCCTTTGAAATGTGGTGTTACAGATGGCTGTGAAGCCTGGACAGTAGGAGAAGCGGACAAGAAAAAGGTAGAAGCCTTTGAAATGTGGTGCTACAGACGTATGATGAAGATATCATGGACAGAAAAAGTTAAGAACGAAGAGGTACTAAAAATGGTAGGGGAAGAAAGAAATATGTGGAAATCGGTAAAAAAGAGGCGAGATAAGATGATAGGCCACATACTACGGCATGAGGGAATAGTGCGGAATATATTAGAAGCAGAGATAGGGAAAAGAGAGAAAGAGGCAGACCTAGGTTAGACTACTGCACACAGATAGTAAAAGATGTAGGCTGTAGGGGTTTCAGGGAGATGTGTAGGCTAGCCCAGAATAGAAATCAATGGAGGTACGCATCCAACCAATCCCAAGATGGATAAACTAATGACGAAAAAATAACTGTGATGAGTATTATAAATAACTACAAGAATTGGCTGAGCAATATTCTCGAATAATGTTAAGTGTGTGAAAGGATTTACTGGAAAACCATTACTTCGGCAAATGTCTAAGTGTTGGGGGATCTTGGTAGCCACAGGTTGCTTAACCCCCTTCACTGAATCTTGCTGACACAGGGCCTAAAATTAGAAAACAATAGAAGGGGAACTAGCTGTATACACATGCTGTGTGAGAATTTCAGGGAACTATGTAGGCTAGCTCAGAATATAAATAAGTGCAGGTACGTGTCCAACCAGTTTTGAGACGGAAAACTTAACGACGAAAAAATAAGCGCAGATAAACCTGATGATTAGTATAAACAACTAGTTGTTGGTTGCGAAATATCTGCAACTAATGAGGACTGTACGAAAAGATATATTGGAAAATATATTAAATCGGTAAATGGTTAAGTGTTGGGGGAACTTGGCAGCCACAGGCTGATTAACTCTCTTCACCACCACTGAAGGTCGGAGAAATAGGGTATATAATTGTAAAACAATAGAAGGTGACTGAACTGCATCTAACAAGAAAGAACAGCGTTTATGAGAAAAGACAACAAACATAGAACAAGAAAAAAATTGTTGAAAGCATATGTGTGGAGCACAGCACAGTATGCCTATGAAATACGGGCAGTCTGAAACGCAGACAGAAAAACGGTAGCAGCCTTTTGAAATACTGTGCTTCAGATGTATGAGGACGATAGCATGGCCTGACAAAGATAATAACAAATAGGTTATAGAAATAGTAAGGGAACAAGGATATCTGGGGAAAAGATAAGAGAAATAGAAGGGCAGAATACGTTCTAAGGCATTTTGGGGAATAGTATGGGATATATTACAAGCAAGATATAGGAAAAAAGAGGTAGATTGTAACAATTTTATTTTCCATAATAATTGTTTGCATATAATTTCAAGAATAGTGTAACAATTTTATTAATAATAATAATTCTTTGCATATAATTTCAAGAATAATGTAACAATTTTATTAATAACAATAGTAATTTGCATTCAACTTCAAAAGTAATACGCTAAGCCTGCATCGTTCTTTAGTAATCTAGTTATATTCAGATATCTGTGTCGTATAAAGCTATTTACAAGCACATATCTGTTTGATTGTTTCGTTCCCCTCCTGACGGCGCGACCGTTCGAGCTGGTTATAAGATAGTCGGCGACAGGTAATAGAAATATCAACAAGTACCCTTGGCTGGAGGCTGGCAATCTACGAATCCATTTTAAATAGTGAGGATATCTTCGAATAACGGTCGGTAATGTATATATTGTGCAAACTTGTGTAATTTGAGATAATTTATTTAGCGCGACAAGTAGGATGCAACTTTGAAAAACACACAAGGACACAGAAAAACACATGTAAGATGCAACCTTTAGAAGGTGACGTAATTCAACTTTGAGAGTACGACTGCTGTAGAATGTAAGGCGACAGGATATGATTCGACACGTGAAACGAAGGAATTATAGAAGTTGATTTGGATGAATTTGTTTCAAATTGCAAACGCTGTTATCGATGCTTGAAGAACGGTGATCCCGTCTTCCTTTGTTACAATGCGACAATTGCAGTTTTGGTTCGTAGATAGCTATAAGTTTTTTTATGTGTTTCAAAACTTGGAACACGTTAACTTGCTTTGATGCGTAATACATGTACATTGTAGAAGTTTTAACTAATTGTTGAGCTGGATTTACCAGTAGTAAAACGAAAGTTCATTGATATAGTGTTCTAAAAAAACATGCTTTGCTCCATATGAATCGTCGGTAATGTCAACAGGTGTTACTGACGTCATATTTTTCTACTATGTACAGCTGACAGATGTTATTCTAAAAGCAAATGCTTTAAACAGCTGTAGTACAATATATGTAAACATGTGTATTGTTGTGATCAGCTTTATCTACACTAAAATTAGTATACGTTATTTTAAAAGCTCAAATGCTAATATTGTTAGAAGCTATTAATTTGTTATCTACCTGAAAAGATCTGCCCAGGTTAGAATCCTATTTGTACAACAAGTTCATGTTTTGAAGTAAAGTGCTTGATGAATAATAATAAAGACAAACAGTAAAGTTAAAAGTTTAAGATTGATGCAGTTAATGATAAAAAATTTTTTGTTAGAAGTTATATTATTTTAAAAGAGATCTTTTAGTAAACAATTGGTTCAAAATTAAAGATTTTTTATTTTGATCAAGTGTGATCAAATCTAAGTACATAAAGCTAAAACCCTTCTGAGTAATAAATTGATGCCAATTTTATATTGGAAATACTTTTTTATTATTTCTTTATGTATTTTTGCAGGACACAAATGGTGTTCCACTTTTTTATTTATTTAACAATCACAATTTCTTACAGGAGCTGCGTCTTATTTTATTAAAACAGGTTTTTGTCAGCGAAGGCGATCATTTTTTTTCTTTGGGTCTCCGCGTCCGCCCTTAGAACTATGCTATGCAATTATCGTAATTACATCAGGACTTGGTGGCGCCTATTTAATTTAGCTTAAGTTTGATCTGCAAACAGAATTCAATTTTCCCCCCACCCACTTCTCATTACTCTACCCAGGAATAGACCCCTAGTTGTGTCGGAAGATTTTTGGAACAATAAGTATTACTTGCGCCAAAACAAATAACAAACAAAAAACGTTTCAAGATGTAGACCTAGATCAGATAGTTATAGATGCAGACTGCAAACTTTAGCGAAATGTGTAGGTTAGTTCAGAATAGGAAACAATGATGGTACGCGTCTAACCAGTTCCAGGACTGAAGACCTAATGATGATGAGATCAGGCTATATGTGTCTGTGTAGAGAACATGGCAGTCATCAACAAAAATTGCATTCATGTATTTATAGTGAAAATCATAGATTGTTAACTTGGCTAGATTGGGAATGCACATACTCACATATATCGACTTATTAAAATAAACTACTTAAGAGATTCTACTTCGCCAAGATTTTCTTTAAAGGTATTTATATTTTTGAATAGAGGGTTGGATATTTTTTCTTCAGCACCATATCTTCCTCCCCGGCTTCGCATAAATTTCACATTACGTTTTCGGGTATTCTCCAAAGTTTTTCCAAGAAAAGCATTATTCGTCTGCTTTAATAAGTTTTTTTTTCAATTTATTCCATACACATTTTCAAAACTTTGTTTTTAGATCAATGTAGGTTTTTAACCAGCAGCTTTGTTTAAATTTAAGCACACGGTGGATTGTTTATAATTTAGGACCCCTAGTTAAAGTTTATTTTAGGTTTCAATAGTAAGTCGCATATCTTCCTTTTGTACTTGATCTAGCCATTAACTTACGGTCCTCAGCTTTCGATACAGGTGGTTATCCAGTCTTCAAATTAATATCCTAAAGATAAAACGATATGAGTGTATGTAAGTCATGGATATCCTCGACATACTCCAAATCAACCTCAAAATATAGTTTTCTGTAGCATCATTATTATTATAAGCTTTTTCTAAACGCTTTGTTAGCA
This sequence comes from Platerodrilus igneus, assembly GCA_036346225.1. Taxonomy (NCBI): domain Eukaryota; kingdom Metazoa; phylum Arthropoda; class Insecta; order Coleoptera; family Lycidae; genus Platerodrilus; species Platerodrilus igneus. Next base: position 2,618,098 of record JARFIW010000454.1, on the reverse strand, counting down.
GACAACACATGAGATTAGTGACAAAGTCGTTGCTGTCAACTTGGTAGGTTACAGAATACAACAAGTGGTTCTCTTTTTTAACAGAGTTTAAGTTGCCCAGTTTTCCTTTTTGCGTTTTTTTTACATATTTTGATACTCAAAATACTAAGAAGACTAATTTACTTAAAAATTATTTGTTAAAATAGTAGCTGCTTATACTGATAGATAGATGTTGCAAGAATTATGTACACTGAGGAAGATTGAACATCTGGAAGTTTTAGCGTAAGCGAGTCCGCAAAGCTTAACACTATGTTACAATTTTTACAAATATATTGAATTTTGGCTCCTATTTAATAACATTTTCTCTCTAACTGAAGAAATCTGTTTCATTTAGTTGCAGGAGCTGCGGTTCATGTTAAAGGGATTTATATGATCCGATAGCTGTAATGTTGGACTAAATTGTTACTTTTACTTTAAGTAATTGGATTATTGACCTTAATGGTATAACATTTTTTGTTTTCTTGAGTTAAACTTGAGATAGTTATTTAATCTTTGGAAATTTGTGCCGTTCAAAAATTGTACTTTTATGTCGTAAAGGTTTAATAAAATTAATATATTATAGGCTAGAGTTCAAAGACTAAGAACTATTACAACTCAACATCGTAATACCAGCATGAACGACTTGCCCAACAGCTTTACTTTGCCCATTTTCCTTTTAACAATGTCAGGATTGTACTCCAAAAAGAATGTAGTCCGCAGCATAGCTGCAGTGGCGTATGTATCAGCACTACTATTCATTACTGTTAATATCGCATTTCAATTTTTTGGCGTTAAAGGGAATATATTCAGATTTGTCAGCAATCTTGAAGCATTTTGTGCATGCCTTCAGGTAAGGATATATTATGTAAGACCTACAGTTGCACTTACAAAGGTTTTTCAGTTCATCGGAAAGATACTATGCTTTTATTACTATTATGAAAGATTTCGAAACCTTATTGAAGCTACTCGTGTGTTTCAACCAGTTACGCATCTGGATATATACGCGATCAAAAACTTACACTTTATTCAAAACGCAAATTTACTATTTCAAAAAATATTCCTATTTACAGGAATTGTAAGCCACTTTTACAGATCATTACTCAGTCAATATGGACAATCGTTGCCCTGGGGTATTTGGAACAGCGATACCTATGGCTTTTTATATAAAACAACGTATTTCCTGGAAATTATTGTACCATTTATGATGTGTTTTATTATATGTTCGGTGGATGCAGTATTTCTATGTTTTTGTGTAGAGTTGGCAATTCAATTCAAATATTTAAATAAATATGTCAGAACTTTGAAGACAATCAAAAGCTGCTCACAAGAAACACTAAAGTCATCTATAGATAGCAATGTCTTTCTTTTGAGGTTGTTAAATGATATATTATAGTGAACTATAACAATAAAATTTTAGTCTATTAAAAGAAGTTACAAAGATATATTCACCCATTCTGGCTGTGGAGTATATGACCATCACGCCCTTGATATGCTCAGAAATGTATGCAGCGTGCGAAAGGTAAAATATTTTAAATTCTTACTTATTTTAACTACGTCCTAGAATTGTGAAGAATTTGTATTTAGTTTTAACACATTTATTGAGATTTGAAGGATCCCCTTAGAACTATTTATTACTAATACCAGTAGGCTGCTAGTTATGGGAACTTGTGGAAATTATATAGAACAAAATCTGATTTTTATTACTTGACATATTGTTGTATATAGCGAAGCCATTATTTTAGATTACTTTTAGAAATGCAACATTGTAACAATCAATACATTGCGCATCCTGTATTTTAGAAAACTTTGCAATCGACGTTGTTATTATTTTGTTCAAGCCAAATCTTAATGTTTCATGTTCTTTCCTCTTAATCTGTACCATATTGGTTAGTTACCTTGTATTTTTAATAATCAGTTTTTGTATAAGATTATTACAAATTAGGAAGTTTTGGCTAACCCCTATACTGTTTATCACATGCCAAAACTTTCTATAAAAACCAGTATCTTTGAGTCAACATGTATAAAAGGCTAAGACACCTTTCCACTCATCGGTAGTTTGTGGACAGCTAAGCAGCTAGGCAAGTCATGGGTCGTCTGCTGTAGAGCGAGTTGGCTCTCATTGAAATGGTGACTTAACCTTTTCTAGATGCTGAAGAAACCCTAATCAAGATGGTCACGCAAGTAATTCTTTATTATTATAATTGTTTAACTCATATACCGCTTCATATATTGTTAACATGTCATTTAGCTTAAGTTTATTTATTATTCATTAAATACTGTTGTTGATTTCGTCATGTTGTTACTCCACTCGTTACTAGATCCAAAGGTCTCTAGGACCTAAGTTAAGTACCACCTCTCGCTACTATAGATTCTACCATCACATCACCTAGCTATGCCATCACGCCCGAGCACATTTCACAGTATCAAAAGTATCATTAACAATCAACAAAAGTGTACTTAACATTTGGTGGAGGCGCCGTGTTCGAAGAACCATATTTAACATATGGTGAAGTGTATTACGCCACGATTAACATTTGGCGAAAGCGCCGACTCCTCTATTTTAACATTTAGTAGAAATGACATGCTTAATTTTTTTTTAAATTTAATAGACGTATCTTAAAACAAAATGCGTTTCAAATCTTTGTTTCTATAAATATTTATCGAATTTAGAAAGTAGTTTATTACTAATTGAGTTTGACAACGAAAACAATAACGAGGATCCATATTTAAAGTTATTCATTATTTATTTCTTATTATTTAAATTTCAGTGCAATCGTTTTTTTTTACATTGACTTCATCAAGGCTACTAAAAGCTACATCATTCTCTATTATTTCTATTTTAGTTTTATTCTAATTTGTTATCAAATATTAAAATTGCATTAAAATAATGGGAAGCAGGAATTTCAGAGAATATAAAACCGACAGTAAAATTTCTCATCTTGCTTATTTTTAATCTATAGTTATCATTACCAAAGTTTCCTAAAATACAGGATGCGGAATGTATTGATGGTTACAATGTTGCATTTCTAAAAGTAATCTAAAATAATGGCTTCGCTTTATACAATACATGCCCCGCCCATGAAAAATTTGGACTCCAAATCTTAAAATAAAAAAACATAAGGTAAAAGTTGAACAGAAAATATAAAGGAGTTTGGCAAGGAAGCAATTGTATATAAGACGGCATTTACATCAAATCAATTTAGAGCAAATGGTCACTGCAAAAAACAAAAAAAAAAAATTGTAAAAAGATAAAATTGCAAATAGTTAAGTTTAAAAATTTTAAACCTAAAAGAATTATACAAACTTAAAGGTGTTGTCCATGTTAATACAAGTTAAAGTATTAATCAAAAGTAATTTTAAATTGATTAAACGTAAAGGAATTAGACGTTGTTCAAACACTTAGAATAACTAAAAATATAAATGTAAAAGTAAAAAAAAATAAAACCTATGGAAATATACATAAAGTAAGAATATATAAATGAGTACAAATACAAAATACTTAAGATAAAAACCAATTTAATACAATATACAATATAATACAAAAAAAAGTAAACAAGTGGTAAATGAAAGCGAGCGTATAAAGGCGTCACACAAAAAAATAATTTAAAATGTCAATGCATGATGGCTTAAAGGTAAACAGATAAAAAGTTCATACCAAAGTCGGTGGTGCTTGATCGGGGCACGCTGGTGACAAGAGGTAGAAATGGCTCGTTAGTGACTAAAGAAGTCTCAGGATGATTACAGCTGTTGAATGCAAGCAGTATGTATTGCTTGATATTGATGAAATGATGATTGAGCTCACAAAAGTTGAGGAAAAATTGATTGTTGAGTGGTATAGTATATAATTGGTTCTATATTGTTTAGGTGAAAGCAGTAGTACGTGACTTTTTTCCAAGACAAAAGTTCCATAAAAACATTTACAGTGCATAGATTTATCAAGAAAGTTTATTTATCCCCACATTGTGAAATTTTGTGTTTGTATTTATATTAAGGGGTATTGTTTAAAAACAGAAGGATTTCTCGCATGTTCATCTCCATGATTAAATCTTAATTTGTAACTTACACCTTCTAGATCATTCAGTAACTTTATAACCCAGTTAGAATTTTACAAACCTTTTTAACCATTTTGCTTAATTTTTTGTCACTTACTAAACCTTGTTGTCATTAGCACTTTCCTAAATTTCATTTTATTTTGCATCTAGCTGCTTTCTTGCGATTTGTTCTTTTTAGCAATTTTACGAATTTTTTCTTATTTAATTTGTATTAAAACTGCTTCTTTTAGAAAAAATTTCGCTGTTTGTATTGTTACTCCGGATTAAAGGTGAACAAAGCATCTAAGGCTTTATACAAACGTTCTAAAGAAATAGTATTATATGCAATGTATGGCAAAATAGCAGCAGGTGGTCTGTATGACATCACTACACTGCTTTGTGAAATGGACCATAATATAAAATACACAGGATGATTCAGAATTCGATGATCAAATTCTTACTAAGAATTCTCCTAATAAAACAATGGAAAATTAAGTAGGGTGTTAGTTTCCGGAAATGTACTGGTTCAGATATACACAGTGTTAAGGTTAATATTTAAAAAATGTATTTCCCTCGCTTCGCTCAAAATTCTCAAAATATTTCAATGAAACTGTATCAGTAACTTTTGTGTCTAAAGTGCTTTAATTTCTTGTAAGAAATAATTTAATATGTTAATGCAGTGGTGGTACATAAAGGTAGCCATTCCTTTCGTTGCCTCATTTTTCTACGCAACTGATTCGATTTTCATTTTTCAATTTTTGTCGATTCCCATATTAAGTTTTGTTGAAAACACGCATGACACTTGAATATAAAAAAGAAATGGTTATGGAGATTATTAGACCTGAATGTAAGTGTGCATGAATTTCGATTCAAATTATTTGGTACTAGGATAGCGACTAAAAATCTATTTGTAGTTAGGAATAGGTAAAATAACTTATTGCAGTCAAGAAAAACAATTATTATAACTAAAATTCAAGCAAGTACATACAGGCAATTGAAGTAGTAGAAAAGCTAGAATACACGAAGACAGTGGAACAATAGTATTTTTATGGTATCATCACAAACACCATTTAATTCTTATATAATACGTTTGGCAAGTAAATACCTTCAATACGTACCTATACAATATTTATCTATAAACCACAGGCAAGGTTTTATCTTCTTTTTACTTGACTGAATAGGTTGGTATAAAAATTAAACTTTAGCGAAACACATTTGTATTACATTGTAAGGCAATTATAAATTCTTGTTTTTATTAAGAAAATACTTACTATACTCTTAATGTTTAATATATATTCTCATTTTGTTTGTTACAGTAAAAGTATCACTGCCATGGCGCCATCAGCTACATTTAGTGTAGTAATTTTTATGCAGTTGGCTTTATTTTGCGTTCCAGCGGATTATATAGCAACTGAGGTAATGTTTCAAAAATACTTAGAAAGGTATATTGTATATATTTCACTGTTTGTGGGAGTGAAACCTGGAACATAAACGTAATATACTTATTAGGAACAGTTTCCATGAAAAAGTACGAAACAAGGGAAATTCTTGAGAGTCCAACATGAAATATTTGGAACGGTGAATTGCAGCTACTTTTTTTAAATTGAGGATGCAGCATAGACAGCTGGGGTTATTAGCCATTACTCTCTTAGAAAATTATTGTCCAGGGCCCAAGTAGTTAATAGCTAACCCCGTTACGAAATGTCAAACTTTAAATGTATTTTTGACGTTATGTTACGTCAAATTTTTTATAACTGTCAGTCCATTACACCACTAGTAGTGTAATGAAATTTTACGTAACTAAATACTTAAGCCTTTATCTAGGAAATAAATATTAATTAGAACTTACAAATTAGTTAATTGATTTGTTTGTATATACGTTAACGACAAAATTATAACAAACACAGTTACTAAAACCAAGCCCTGAACCTAAGGGCACATTTATTTCATTTCTCGAAATGCCTACTTAAGAATGTCCCTCCTTATATACTGAACCCAATGGACCCGATGGATTTACGTGGGTTGAAGCAGCTACTTCGGAATGTTCTCTTAGTATACTATTTGCAATTCTTTTTTTATTGGCCAAAGAATTTTTGACGTCACCTTCTGCCACGGTACTAGATTTCCAGTCACCATGTTGCTTAATTTTTAAAACGTCAGTCCGTAAATTTGCGAGCAATGATGCAGATGACGGTCGGAAACATGCCCTGTATAAGCAGCAGCATTTGCTAGACCAAGATGTAGAATAATTAATTTTGGTAAACTATCAAATGTATTTACACGTACGGGCTGCACTCCACATTTGCTACTATAATATTTAACAAAAAACGGTTGCGCTTTGTAATTTGTTGTCGAAGGTTGACGTATTTTCAAATAATATCAATTAAATTTTCTCTATCCAAAAATATTACCATTTGTGATCACAAATTCTCGTATCATATTCGATTTGTGTTTGAAATAGTGGTTTTAAGAAACTTTCCCTCATCTACAACGTCACTAATACGTATGTTAGTTAGTTCCGCGTTTCTACATGCACCGGCAACTCCAATAATCATTGCCACCTAAAATAATCAATGTATCAAAAACGATATATTTTTAAATATGCTGAGAGCAAATTATACCTTTGCGAATAAAAACGCATTGTCATCGGTCTCTCTAATAAACTATTCAAAGTTGTCCTTTGTAAAAATCATAGATTTTTAGGCGTGATAACTCGCAGATCTCGTTAGAAATGCTACTAAAGTGGTGTATTTGTGGATGTTAATATTTCTTTTAAAATTAAGCTCCGCCCATAACATAGAGTAGGTATTCGAGAGTGTAGATGTTTTATAGTTTTTCAGCGTTTCGAAGTATGCTAGTAGAACCTTTCAACAAACATTTTAGACTCCTTTTTCTTGACACCATTTTTCAAACTTCCTATAGGTTTCTTCATACCTGTTTCTAGACTTGCTTGGAATTATCGAATACATAGCTAAATTCGCAGACTTTTCTATTTCGGAAGGTATATCTAATTCCGAATCGCTCATTTTCGATGTAATTTGTAATCAAAAATTTAGCACTGACAAAAGTTATTTACATAAATATCGATTCCATAGTAACGCTCAGGTAAAGCTACGAAGCTGAACTTTTTACATTTGATGGAATCGCACAATCTTTTTATTATATTTTAAAGCGGGGTTGGATAAAATATTGTACTTAACACATTATGAAATCCTAATTTTATTTCACTCATGTAATTTGCAAAACTTGCTCACTGCGTTCGCTTGTTTTGGCAAATACTACATTCGTCAAATAAAATTAGTCTTTTCATAACTGGTTACGTAAATATTTATTGTAGTATTTGTTCCTAGCCCACACATTTTAAATTTGGTTTTCAATTGTGAGATCAGATATAAACTGCAGCACTTTTTTAATATTAGAGGTATTTTGTCCAAGTATATTTTGTATACCACCGTCGAGTCCAATTTTTCTACGGGTATTGGTGTTTTACTGTCAGTAGGCTTGGGGATTTGAAGCACAGTGATATTTTACTACTTCTCAACGTGTGTGACGTAGAGCTGCTGGAAGTTAGCCCCCGAAAACAATATTTTCTAAAAACTCAAGCTGCATTCGAATGACCATCGTTTGACCACAAATGATCAGTGTTTATTTTATTTGATCACCTCTACCTTGTAACTATAAATTGTCCCCTCGTGAATATCAGGTAGCAAATTGGACCTCCATAAAACATAAACGACTACCCTGATATCACAAGGTCGAGAATTTCTTATTAATGAAGGAAGCCCAAGGTAAAGTTGGATGGAATACGGCTTGAGGAAAAGAAAAATTTTTTAGAGATAAACGGCTAGTAGAGTGTTAGCTCTGGGTAGATCATGAACTTGGGTCATGGGTTGTCAAATGACCAAAAATATAGATAAAGAGCGCCACCGTATTTTTCAATACAACAACATACGAAGATATCTGTACTTTGTATTAAGGGAATGCGGAAACCTGAAATCTACGCCGCTTATATAGCCACAAAACCTATGTATCAATCTTGCAAAGCACTTACCAAAATATCAATTGCCAGATGTATTACAGATGTCTCGGCTTAACCTGTGAACAAACAAATACACAACATGGACACCGTTTGTGTCCTTAAAAATATTCACCAAAAAAATAATATAATTGATTTTAAGTTCCAAAAATATATACAACCAGGGTACTTGTTATCGTTAGACACTGTTAACCTTTTGCTTAGTAAGAACCAATAAATTTCACTTGAATTTTTAATAATAAAAGAGTTAAACAAAAATAAATTCTATTCAATTAAATTGTTTTAGCTTGGTACGTTTTCAACAAAAATTTACATGAAAAGAAACTATTATGGTTCTGTCTTCAAAAAAAACCCACAAAGATTTCTAAATTGAATACTTCTACGTAAGTTTACTGTAAGGTATATGCTTTCTTAATAATTCATATTTCAAATTTTAATTATAGTCGGTCGACTTTACAAGTGAAAAATTAGATTATTTTACGTCTTATAAAATTTTATCATTCAAACAAAGAGTTAGCTTTACTTTATATTTTACAAAAAAAATTCATCATGTTCTTTAAAATTAAATTACATTACCTCAAAATAACCAAAGATATTTTTAATGTAACGCAAAATAACATGTTGTAATTATGTTGAATAACTAGATATTTTTGACATCATATGTCAATAACAATTTTTTTAGTGTAGTCAGCACTGTCTGCTTGTGAAACAAATATGATAGGCAGACTACGTAGCAATCTTTAAAATTTTGTAAAGTTACAAGAATAGAACGGGATCTTTCTTACTAAATGAATTTTAAGATAAATAAATCAAAGTAAAATTTCAACCTTCGATCATACGTAAAACAATTAAATAAATACAACTTAGATTAAAAGTTAAATGTCACTCACGTGCCAAAGTACAGTTCCATAAAAAAACTTTAACATTTAGACTAGAACTAAATAACACCAGATGTCGACAAATTTATGCACATCTGCGATGCACGCAATCTTCAGAACGAAATACCATTATGCTAAATTTTACGTTGGAATTTTCAAAAACCTTCAGAACGAAATATTATCCAACCAAACAAAATCTCCATTAAGTATGCCCAATTATTTTCATGTTTCCTAAATTTTAACTAAATATTGATTTCAGTGGTATTGCACTACGATAAACGAATTAATTAATTATTCCAACTTTTTAATGATGGAAGCTTCAATCTTCTTCGGTCTGCAGGAATCAACTAACTTTGCTGATGGTGGAATACAGAATAAAACCAACATCAAAAGCTGTCAGGAACTACATTCAGACACGAAGGTATTCGCTAATCAGCTTCTTTTACGAACTCTATTGCAGGCCACGTGCCTGAGCATATTGAGTTTTCTATGCTCCAAAAAACTGCTTACTTCTTCAAGCGCTGATCGAAAAGTGAAACGAAATGACAGACAAACAACTAGGATTGTAGAAACTTAGACATCAAAAGTGAAGAAGCGCATAATCCATTATATACTTTATAAATTATTTTTAGTGATTAGACAATTATATATTATATTTTTATCTTATTGAAACATGATATTAGATTAATAAGGAAAGTGTAACTGAGTAAAAAAATATGTTACAACCTATTAAAAATCGCAAAAATATAATCCTGTTTTCTTCACATTTTTGAGTCAATTAAAAAAATCCAATTTAACTGTTGCATACGATTGACCACTAATGACCAATATTTATTTTATTTGACCATCTATATCTCTTAAGAAAAATCGCAAAAATAAGATCATGGGGTTTTTTAACACCTTTAAGCAAAATAAAAAAATTACGTAATCGTCCTATTACAATGTGATGTAAACAAGCGGTCAATTTACATATAATACACTTTTCGCATAAACCTTTAAGCACATATCTTACAAACTAAATTACCATATACTGACATGGTTTTTCCACCCCTAAATATATACATAAGAAATAATACAGTATGTACAAGAAATATTAAAGTAATATATGCAAGAAATAATACTGTAATATCTACAGTAATTTTATCTGCTTTGGGAAGTGCACCTCGCAAAACCTAAGAACGTAACATGAAATTTTAAACAAAGTAATCAAGTATTAACTAACAAAGTTGTTAACGTTAGCATTAATGTACACGGAAAAGGAAACAGTAGAAGTGCTCTAACACAAGATCTGGGTTAACTAGTTGCAACTATAAGAATAATTGTATAATCGTTCGTGTATTGTGAACTTGAAGTTGGTAACGTAGGGTCTGTAATTTAATGCAGAATCAACCAAAAGGGGTGTCTATCTTCCAAAAAAGCAACACAAGTAAAACCAACAGATTAACTGTATCTTGAGCTATCGGCCTCTCTTGTACCATCTTAGAATGAGGAAATGCAGCCTGTATTTGTCGATAGGCTGAATGTTGGATGACCCAATTTAACTACAGTAGAATACTACGTAAAACATTGCATTTTAAAATCGCGACTTACAACGCTCAAAGGACGTTGTATAGAATTGGAATCAAATACATAAGAAAAGAGTCAAATACATCACAGAGCCTTTCTATAGTTTAACTTATATTTATACAGATTGAAATCGAAAGGGTAATTAACAAAGAAGCATTCGCACCGATATTGGTGTGCAATATTTTGCAAACGCAAGTAAAAATATATTCCATCCGACAGCGGCAAAATCTTCCTAGAATGCAAGCAATAAAGAAAGCAAAAAGCAAAAAAATAACACGCTAATTAATTGCACTGAATTTCATGGTTTGAATGGGAAAGCAAAATCGAGATCGACTGATGCACTCTAGCATAAAAGTAGTTATTATCCTAAGCTACCATGTGCATTTAGTTTCAAACGAGCAAAAATTTCTGACACTAATGATGCTATTTAGCTTCGTATTGGAGGTACTTAAATTGAGTGTGGTAATCAAAATATAGCTAGTTATACATAATTGTAGGGGTTAAAAATTGGCCAATTGGATTTTTTTTTAAATTTAGCGTAAAAGTGTGAAGGTATACTTCATATCTGGTTTTTACGATTTTGTTACAAGTAACAGTTGCCAAATAAAATAAATACTGGTCATTGATAGTCGAAAAGTGAACAATCATATTCAACATATATATTGGATTTTCTATATTTGGTTTATAAGCGTGAAGAAATCCCCGGATCTTATTTTTGCAATTTTTTTAATATGTAGAGGTGGTCAAATAAAATAAATGCTGGTCATTGGTGGTCAAAAAGATGCCAATCATATGCAACAAATAAACTTGAATTTTTTAATTGGCGTAAAAGTGTGAAAATTCTCATGATCTTAATTTTGCGATTTTTTTAATAAGTAAAGGTGCTCAAATAAAATAAATACTGATCATTGGTGATCAAAATGTTGTCATTCATAAGCAATAATTAAATTGAATTTTTTTTAATTGACGTAAAAGTGTGAAGATAGCTTCGAATCTTATTTTTACATGTTTGAATAAGTTAAGATGGTGAAATAAAATAAATACTGGTCATTTGTGGTCAAACGATTGTCATTCGATTGCACTTTGAGTTTTTAAGAAATCTCATGTTTGGTAGTACTTCATGCACCTGTGACGTAGTCACTTTGTTATGTCTAATACGGAGTTTTGTGTGTATCACTTGTTCTTCACGACAGAGTAGACGTTTTTGCATCTTTGTATGTTGGGTTATACTTCATAAAGTTTGCTCCCTGTGGTCACCCATTTTTGTCCCTTTTCTAGTTACCAAGTTTTGACTGTTGCTTGTAAGTCTATAACTGTTGCCCTACGAAAGTCGAGAGTTTCTTTTGCTGCAGCTCTTTTGGCTTCTTTGTCGGCGGTTTCATTTTTCGGGATACTCATGTGTTTTGGAACTCTTAATATTACTACGTTCTTTTCCGTAGTAAGCGGCCGTGTATTATGCGGATCGATTAAACTAGTGGGTTTGTTGGAAACTCTTCTTTCGATGTATTTATTACATTTAATAGATCGGAACAACTGAGTACCTTTTCATGTTTATTTTGATGCACTATGCCAGTGCATGTCATAGTCGTGACAATTCTGCAGTATAACTGCTAGTCCCTTTACAAATTTTTTACTTAATGTTTCTGTTTGTTCTAATAGAGACCAACAAACTCCTGTTTGTGGCTTTGAGCCGCTTATATGGGTAATGAGTAGTTTTTAAATTCGAGGTGGATGCGTTCATTATATATTGCTTGCTGTAATCGTGGCGAAGCTTCAAATTGTTCATACCTCATTAGATTTTCTAGTATTATTCGCATGGGTACAGTTGCTATAACCTTAGTAGTATAATTGCCGTGTTATCTATGGATTGATATGTTTATTTCGTTTAATATTGGCTTGATACGTATTGTCATTGGTTAGGCAATGGTAATTTTCCACTCATATCTTTTCCATGTTATATTGTTTATAGCAATACTGTGGTGTGGGTGTGTTGATTTTCAATGGGTACCTCACCATTACTAGTTTTCAACGCCATTGAAATTGTTACGTTAACCTTTTGAAACGGAGCGATTCTGCATTGGTTTTCGACTACCGTAATTAAGCGCCTCCTAAAAACGTTAATCTAAACCCCTTTTCTGTTATTCTCAAATTATACAAGCTTAACAAGTTCAATAAATATGTATTAAACCGTTCTGTATAAAAATTTCCCTCTGTATAAACGTACCTAAAATTTACTTTAAAATAGTTTCTAAAATTCTCTGAACTGTTTGAGTATCATTAAAACAACTTCGCTTATTTCATTGAAATAAACAAGCATTTGCTCCTCCTCAAACCACTTCTAAAAGACTTGAAACTCGTCAAATCGACTCCCTGTAATATATTCGCACAGTTTCTTGTTATTTCCGATAGTTTATTGTACAAAGCATTTTGAAATAAAAGCTTTTAATGGTTATAAAACCTATTTCGTTATATGTGCAGACGTTTGAGCTTGCTCAAGTTTTATGTGTAATAAAATCGGTCTTACAACTAAGTCGTTCCTGGTAATCCCGTAGCGTAGATCGATAATAACACGAATCACTATTTATTTCTAAAAGTCAGACAACCAATTGTAAATTGCATTGCTTTTACCATTCTGCAAGATTGCGTATTTGCTTGGGGATGTTTTAAAATATATTTTGCTTTTCCATGCGAACAACGAAATTCAATAGAATTAATTACCGTATTTTGCTTTTTTTATTGCTTGCATTCTAAAAATTTGTAGCAGTTGTTGTCTGGAATATAGTATAACTTGCTTTCGCGAAGGATTTAACATTATGTTGCTGGGAGTGGTTTTATGCTACCTACCTTTGTCGTTTTTAAGTTGTATAAATACAGAAAGGCTCTGCTAATCATTCGACTCTTTTTTAATGTATATGATTTTAATGCACTTCAACGTTTTTTGAGCGTTGTAAAGTCGCGATTGCTAACAAAAACAAAAGTGCTCATGGTTAGATTAAAATTTAAACCGGTAAATACAGTAATAATACAGCCTACATGCCCACCTCTAGCTACAGTGTAACATGCCAATTTGTCATTACGATGGGAGAGGGGATGGCATAAACAAAGCACGGAAAAGCTGCTGGACGTAGCAAACTTCGCCGTGGCTCGTTAGCTGCAGTCGCGGTGGGAGTGGGTAAAAACGAAGAAAATTGTTGGGGTTAAATAATAGAATAATAGTGACACTTTGTCGTCGATCAAGAAATATTGCGGGCACCACCCTTATTTTTAAATCGGTTCTGCCTGAAATGGAATGAATCCTTTGCTTTTATGGAGGGATTCAAAATAATGGAAAACTCGTCCTCCCCAGAAAAGAACCCGAATGACGCTACTTGAATATTAAACGGATGTTAACTTACTCTACAGCCAAGCTGATTTGCTCTTCCTGATTTCTGGTACTATATACATATAATTACGATGCTTACAAAAATGAAGCACCATAAAAGCCTCTCACGTACAACCGATTAAAATTTACTTCCAATATTTTTGTTAAATTAAATAACTCTGCCGTCTGAATCCCTGTTCACAATTTCCAAACTTATCAAACAACTCTATTGTAATCAGGTTGCTCAGCTGCTATCCTCAATACCCGACGAGGAAGTAGAAGCGATATATAAAGATATCAAACACATACCAAGAATTGTAGAAAGACATGAAAATTTAATAATTACGGCAGATTTTAATGCAACGGTAGGCAAGGGTAAAAAATGAGCGGTAGTTGGTTTATTTGGTTTAGGTACGAGAAATGACAAGGAAAATAGGCGTGTAGGTTTTTGCTACAAAAACAGTTTAACCATCACAAACACATTATATCAACGTCACGCTAGAAGACGAAACACGTGGAAGATATCAGGAGACCTAGGGCGATATCAAATAGATAACGTTCTTCTACAACAGTGGTTTAAAAATCAAGCAAGAGAATGTAGAAGCTTCCCAGGAGCAGATGTAGACACTGATCACAACACGCTAATTATAAGAGCCGTGATTAAATTAAAAATTTGAAAGGACGGAACAGAAAAAGGCACTGCGACTTCAAGAAACTAAAAGATAAAAATATCTGAAAAAGATATGAGAAAAAGTCAACGAAATTACTGAAAGATGTTGGAAAAATTTCTGATACTAAGATAGTAGAAACAGAATGCAGTAACATTAAATCCAGCTTAAATATGACGGCAAGAGATATTCTGGGGCATAAACAAAAAGAACATAAGAATTTCATGGGTAATAAAAAGCATTCTAAATTTAATATAAAGAAACCGAAAATAAAAAAGCACACCACACGAAGTTGGAAAACAGATACAAAGTCAAAAAGTGGGAAATTATTCCCAAATGCAGAAAAGGTACAGAACAATGGATTGATGAAAAGTGTAAAAGGGGTACAAACTAAGATAGAAATAGTAAAGACAGAGGAAGCGCACAAACTAATTGGAATGAATTTCAGGGATATAAAAACTTATACCAAAAATGTGGAGTAAGTGGTTAGATTGGAAGAATATATAGAGAATTTATATGCCGGACAGGAACTAGAAGCACTAAAACTGATCAGACAATGAAAGTACGACTTAGAATATTCTATAATTAGAGATGAGTTTGAATTAGCATTAAAGAATCTGAAAGATAGTAAAACACCTGGTATAGATAAGATGAAAGCAGAAATTCTAAAAGCTGCAGTATCAGAATGTTTCATCCAACCTGTAAGTTATATGTATCAGACAGGCGATATGCCCAAAGATTTCACTATACCAAAAAAGACAGGTGCGGATAGATGTGAAAACTTTCGAACAATTAGTTTGACAGCACACCTAGCCAAAATATTAACTAGAATTGTACAAAGACGGATGAAAAAACGGGCCGAAGAAATATTAGGAGAAGATCGATTTGGGTTTAGACGAAACAGGTAAACACGGGAGGCCATTTTAGATTTAAAGGTGTTAATGAAGAAAACAATAGAAAAAGGAAAAAGTGTATATGGGATTTGAAGATCTGGAAAAAGCATTCGACAATGTAAACTGAACGAAAGTTTTCGAAATACTCATAAAGATTGGAATGAGATATAGGGATAGACGAATAGTATATAACTAATACAAAGAGCTAACAGCGGTGATAGAATTAGAACAGGAACCTAATAAAGTAAATATTAGAAAAGGAGGGAGACAGGGGTGTGTTCTATCCCAATTAATTTTTAACTTATATATCGAAGAATCAACGAATACTGTCAAATGCGGAACAACATTTGGAACAAACAATTGATATGCTTAGATTTGCAGATAATATAGTGGTATTACTGTCTAGCAAGGAAAAAGCTCTTATTGAAATGCAAATAGTACTAACATTGGACTACGGTACGAAAATTAACAACAATAAAACCAAAGTATTAGTGTGTAACGGAGGGATAAATAGGTCAAAAATCTGAATTCAAATAAGAAACGAAAACGTACAAAAAGGTTAAAGACTTCTGCTACCTAAGAAGTCAAAAAACACAAAATGGGAAGGCTGCAAAAGATATAAAACAACGATTTGCACAAGGCCGTGCTGCATGTAACAAAAGAAAACAACTACTATGTTAAAGACAACAAACTTAGAAACAAGGAAAAGATTCCCGAAAACATATATGTGGAGCACTGAACTGTACGGCTGTAATGTGGTACTGCAAACGTATAATGAAGATATCATGAACAAAGTTACAAACAATGATGTTTTCGAAATAATACAGGAAGAAAGAACTATGTGAAGAACGGTGAAAAATAGGAGAGATAGGATGATGGGATACATACAAAGACGTGAGGGAGTAGTACGTAATATATTAGAAGCAGTGAAAGGAAAAAAAGGGGCAGAGGTAGACCTGGATTAGGCTATTGCACAGAGATAGTGAAAGATGTAGGCTGTGGGAATTTCAGTGAAATGTGTAGGTTAGTTCAGAATTGAAAACAATGAAGATACGCGTCCAAACAGTTCTAGAACTGAAGACCTATTGATGATTAGTTTACCTTTTTTAACATGTTGCTTTTTTTCCTTAAGGGTTTGTAAATAAAATTTCCAAGTTGATGTTTTCTTTATCTTTTTTTGTGGCCCACGCTACTTTATGAATTTCTAGTTAGCACAGCAGTCTTTTGATTCCTTTTTTGTTGCAGTACTCGGTGCAGGCAATTTTCTTTGTTTACTTTTTTTTTTATCTTGTTTGCACGGAATACTGTAACATGCAATTCTCATCGTCAACATTAGAATAAATATTAAGGGTACCTCATGTAAAATCTGAAAAACCTAACCTTGTAGAAAGGAACACCACACAAATACTGTGTGTAAGCCGTTTAGAACTACAAACTAAACAGAAATCAGTTCATCATAAATAATAAACCGTAAGGTTAGTCTTTGCTAAATATTTAGAAGGGTATATTAACAATCAAACATATATTCAAACTATATCATAAAATATAGAGCTATTCATAAAGAAATGGTATGATGAGGCTAAATACTTGATACATTGCATGTTCTCCTAATTGATCGTACAATGAAATGTAAAAAATAAAATTAAGGAAATAGCATTTAATTACTTACAGGCCAATCACTACTGCTTTACAAGTGCCTTCTGATAATGCAGAATGTACGTTTTAATATGGAATCAATAACAGCTAATTTCTTGTTAATATTTTGGTTGTGTCGTTATAAATATACTATTATGCCTAATTCTAGGCTGCAAAATTTGGAGATTGTTTGTTCAATTCCTTATGGTATGGCAAATATGATCGACAGATTTGGAAGTCTTGTTGCTTTGCTATACAGAGATCCCAAAAACCAATCAAGTTTGTTGCGGGAGGACTCATAACCTATGATGTAAAGGCTTTATTAACGGTAATTATAGCAACTAAAATGTGAGCATTTGCATAAGTAAGTGCATGCGCACGCAAGCATGACCTAGTTGTGCGTGAACATGGGCAAGCTTCTATGGTAGCGTACGTTTATGTGAGTGTACACATGTGTGTATGCTTGCAAATAAACGTGCACATGTCTTCACGCATGAGCGTGTGCAGTGCGTGTGCGTGTTCGTGTTTTTAATGATACAGATACGTGTGTGCGTGGTTTCATGCATACAGGTACGTGTGTGTATGAGTGTGCGTGTGTGTACGTGTGCGTATACACACGTGTTTGTAAACATGTGTCTATGCGTTTACGTGTACGTATGCATGTACTTAAGAGCGTATATTGCAGTGTAAGGGTGTGTGAAAGTTTCAGTGTGAATATGTACATCCCTGTGCATGTACAATTGTCAATACAGTTGCGTATGCGAATGCATTCTATAAACGTTTACATGAGCGTTTGCGTGTGCATATGTGCATGCGTGTGCATGTGCGTAAACCTGCGCTTGTGAGTAAGGAACCACAAGCTTTTATATGCGTTTGTGTGCGTTGAGTGTGTATGGCATGTGCGTTTCGTGTGTATGCACATCCACTTTCACAAGTGATTAAATGCGTTCTTTTGTATGATGGGGTGGCCCTGGTGTTTTTCGTGCCTATGCTTTGAATAGCAATGTACGCTTATGGGTACACACGTATACGTATGTAGGTGCGTGCGAGTCTGCGTGCATGCGTCGTATCTACAGGTATCTACGATGAGTGAGTAGTGGAGTGTGTAAATGAAGGAGTGTGGGGTAAACTAATTCGTCGTACGTTTATGCACATGTGCATGCCTCCTTGCATGAGTACATTCGGCGACTATAGCAGAATATGTTGCTTTGAGCGATGTATACCTGCAAACGTTGTGTAATGTATATGTGTATATGCGTACGTGTTATATATCTCGCGATGGACGTGCGAGCGTATATGATTACGTGAGTTGGCGCGTATAAGATCCTAAACGCATGTTTACTTGTAGGGCAATGTAGGTCCATTGTAAAGCAGTCTAAAGTATGTCTCTGCCTGTCGAAAAGTATCAAGAATATATAAGGAATGCTAGTTTTCTTTTTTTAGGGCGGTGGTAATCGATTATAAAACCATATAAGGAATTTCTTTTCCCGCCGAAAAGTATCAGAAGATCGTAAGAGATATTAGTTTTCTTTGTTGAATTGTAATGGTAGTGTATTGTATCTAGAGCCTATAAGGGATGCTGGTCTTTTTATTAGGCCAATGAAGATTGACTGTGTTACGTTATTCTGCGGACGCCACGTTGGGCGCCAAAGTTATGTTACGTTGGCTCGTAGCCGTGCGTATCAAAAAGAAAAGCAAAGAGAAAAAAAAGGAAAGTGACCGGGCTCAATCGGAGAGTAGGGGGGGTTGTAGAAAGCAGACTGGCCTATGATGGATGAGACGGTAAGGAGTTAGTAACAGTACCTGCAATAACAGAAATTGGAATAGTAAACCTGCAAAGAAAACAAATTAGTCCTGCAAACCTGAAACAAAGAAAAAGCATAGCATACGGATCAAGTATAAATTGTTCAGTACTTTGTAGAGAAAAAAAGAAACTGTTTGAATAATCTATATAATTTACCAACGTTAAAAGCAATATAACAAATCTTTAGTACAAAGTGAGGTAATATTGGGGAGTAGCAGAAACGTTTCCTCACACACCAATTAAACATAAATCAGACAAAATGTAAAAAAAAATAAATAGGTAAGACACAATTGATAAGAGTAATTCTGTAAAATTTTTAACAAAGAAATAGATAAATAGATAAGCACAATTGTTATGAGTCATTCAGTATGGTTGATTGTTCTCTTTTTTTTTTTTTTAAAACAGCCTGCAAGTCTATGTAAAAAGGTATCAGAACGACAAAGAATATTGCAAAACAACGTATAGATATTTAAAGTGACAACAAGTAGAAAATAGTTCAACTTACACAAGGTCCTTCAGTCCCGCTTCCTTGCCATTGAAATGTGGGATTCACGATGTCTGGCACTAACGAAGCACTTCACCCTAGACTGTGAGGGTGTTGATGGAACTTATTACAAATTACCCTAATCACACCGACTTATTTCACTGGGGTTAGCAGCGGACCTTATCACGCGAAGGAACTATGTATATTATTTTTATAAACATACAAAAAGCAGCGAGGAACTTCAACCACTACCTTTGTAAGCCAGTAGTCTGTTATGTTTTGCCAATAACGAAAGTTGCGCAGGCAATGTTCTATTTTAGATTCGTTGGGGTTAGCAAATTTAGCAACTACAGTATCAACTTATTTGGAATCACCCAAAAGTAGGCACTACTCTGATACAATAACAAAGAAACCGCGAAACTAGATCGCACACACCGTTTAACTATCAGAAGACAAAGTCATCAAACAAACAACCACAATAAGTAAAGCACGTGTACCACTAAAGCAAGTTCGTCTAATCTGTTCCGTAAAACACTTGTGTACAGTTAATATACAATTTTTCTTTCATAAGAAAACAACTAAAAACAATTAGTAAGACACGCGTAAGCACTAAAAGAACATACCTCAAATGTTCTTAAAACACACGTGCGTCGAGTTTAACCAGCTCTACTCCGTTTAGGTCCAACAGATAATCACCTCCAAAACATGCCGCGTTTGTTCAGGAACGATACGAAAATTAAGCGCGCCTTAATTTTCACTATTTTTAAACGCAGAAAAGTAGTATTTGTATTTTAAAGAACACTTTAAAAGTTAAAGCGCGCATTAATTTTCACTATTTTTAAAAGCAGAAAAGCAGTATTTGCATTTTAAAGAACATTTCGCAAGCAAGAAGAAAACACGACTCTCTATCTGTTTATTCAAAACGTTCAATTACAACTTCTTATCTACACTTGTTAAACCACATATTAATTACAGCGGTTTTATTTATTCTTGATAAGTTGGAAAGTACTTTTATGAGTATTCCAATTTACAATTAAAATTATCTTTTAAAATTAATACATGCGAGACGAATTGCATACCATATGAAAACTATTCGGACGTATTTACTTGATAGAAACAGCGATTCAAAGGAAACGATGCAATCTGTATTTAATTACACGATGCATTCGCCTAAGGAGTTAATAAATATTAAATATAGAGATAGTAATTTGTAGAAAGGTATTTATGAATTCAAGATAGCGTAAAATGTTAAAATATACATGAGGAACACCATCAAATCAACAACCACAACCAAGCTACAAAAATGCCCGTTACAAATTCTTTCGTGCCAAAGGGATACTAGTTCTTTTTGTTGTGGGGCGAAGGCGATATATTAGTAAATCATTCAGAAGACTTCTTTCCCGTCCAAGCGTATCAGGAACCTATAAGGGATATTAATTTTTTCTCTTCTAGGGCATGGATGATTGATAGCAATACCATCTAAATAATTTATAATTCTGCTGAAAAGTGATAGTTAGTAGGGCGATAGTTTGTCACGATCATAGTGATTACTCGATAAAGTATAGAGTTCCACTAGGCGATTCGACGACAAAGTTCGCTCCAGCTGTAGAGTTGAGTTAATCTCAGGGTTAGGAGATTCGATCTTAATTCTGTACGCCGTGAAACAAGAGCTTAGAAATTTTTTTCCAGTATTTAACTTTTATTTTGTATAATATTCCCGTAAGATTCGTGTAACACATAAGTGAAAATCCCATGTAAAATAACACGCTCTATAGTGTTGACACAAACGGTTTAAAAACGAGGCCCAATTTAAAAATCCGTCAAAATACAAAAAAATTCATTCGTCCGTGTGTAAATATTTATTCGCAATAAAGTATGGAAAACTTTTATAATCGTCATAAATTTAAATTGTCAGGCCATTAAAGATAATAACACACGAAATTGAGGTTAATTGTTACATCAAGAGGATGGCTCACAATTCGAGAATATGGTCGAAGTTCGAGTAAAAATGATGTTGTATTAAAAATGTGTTTATAGAACAAGCCGAATTAACGAGAGTGTTTTGTTTAAGATTTGTCATTCAAGATTTCTACAATCAAAATTTGAACATAAGTGCTTCGACATTAGATCATTAATAGATAGTTAATGAAATTTTTTTTATGGAGTGCAACGACGATTAAATTATTGCTCCAATATAAATGATGAGTTACCCTGGAACAAGATCACTAGCTAATTTAATCTACAAAAGTACTTTTGAAAATTGATATTTCGACGTAAAAAGATTGAGTAAAATGTAGTTCTTAAAAATTTGGAACCAGAGTTTTTTCGATGCAGTTAGCTCTGATGGATAGTGTTATAGTTACTGTGTCATCCCTAACAACCTTAAAATATTTCTAGTGTTAAGTTATGTGCAAATACTAATATACAGACTTTATGCGCACCACCCCTTATATTATGGACTGGTCTAAGTGGCGGTTGTTACGTTCTGATCCGTAAGCAACCCGGGGGTCAGTAGCTCGAGAACTGTCATTGAGGGTGAAGTGCGTTGTACGAACTAAAATTTAACGGTAAACCATTAAATGTTAAATTTCGCTTTAAGCGGGTGAATTCTGTAATTAATCTATTAATCGCAATAAACTAAATATGTATATCGACGTGCATTTGTTTGAAATCATTATTTTGCAGTTCACTAAATCGAAGGAATTTCTCCGCAGCTATTTGGCCCTATATCTGGCTTACTGAACCCACCGCGGTTACTTTGCCGCCTCAATAAATAGGTAGTCTACACAATCCAACTTTATTATGTTGTGCTATCTACTAATCCATGGTCCTTCTTTCGCGGGATTACTAAGTGCTAAATAATGGATATTAATTACTTAAAAAACTAAAGTTCGAAATAAAAGCATAATAGTGCGCGTCGGTCGTAGTGTACAGTAGTATAAACATCTCTCCTTCACGCACGTGTCGTTGTTGTCCAGAGAGCTGCATATCTTCACTAAGGGTTACTGATTCATGGCCAACAGGTGAATGGATGTTAGCAGCTGCACCAAGGTAACGTACCTGCATGCTATTTCTAAAGATTAGGATTATCGCTCATTCCTAAAACTAACAATAATTCTCTATGGAATTCAACGAAGCTTTCAGTTGTACTCACAAATTAATATTACTCTATTTAAATGTGCCTATTCGTTAAAAAAATTAATTTAATCACTATAATAAACTAGTACTAGCTATTGTTTGTATTGTCCGTCTATTTACAAACAAATTTACTAATTAACTAGTTACTGAAGGTTGACATTTTCGCTTTAGTACTCATTCTAATAATTTGAAAATCGTGCTCTTATGCAAACGTAGCTTTAAACTAAACAAAATATTTTATTTACCAATTATAGTAATTAAGTCTTCGTTTTCCGCTACAATCCAAACATTAATTATTAATTTGGATATTTTGAACTATAAAAATGCCTAAGCAAATTTCAGCTAAACTATTGCTAACAAAGGTACAGTCGTTAATTAACGAGCTGGCAAATTTTGAAAAGTATTTGAACAAAATTATTGACGTTCCGCTGACCGACATTATTGCAACTAATTTAAATTTAAAACTAGATACGATTAAGCCATCAGCGATAAAATGCAGAGAAGTAAGTGTAGAGCTTACAGCTAATTCAATTGAATCTGACGATGTTATGACTGAAGAGGAATATTTTGATAAACTTATGGACCTTACAAGTAAAGCTATAAGTTTATTGAAACGGGCTTCTGAATCCTGCAGGGCGAGTTCCTCAGAGTCTTTTACCTCGGCAGGGAGTTTGGGTGCTACTAACCCCACTAAACAAATAAATGCCAAACTACCAAAATTGAGTCTACCTAGTTTTTCAGGCCAATTTACAGAGTTCCCATCTTTTCTAGAGATTTTCATGGCACTTGTACACACTAACACTAATCTAAGCGACGTAGAACGCTTTTTGCACCTGAACGGTAGCTTGAAGGGTTCTGCAAGCGAACTGATCGCAAATATCGCGCCTACGGGAGAAAACTATCACTCGGTATTTGAACTACTTTGTAAGAGATTCAATAATCCCAAACTAATTATTCAGAATCACATTAAAGCTATCTTTGAATTAAAACCTATTGCTAAGGCTAATGCGTCTGAGTTACGTTGCTTATACGATAACTTGTTCAAGCACGTCAGAGCATTACGAAAATTAGAAACGTCCATCGACGAATCTGGAATGTTTATTTCACATATTGTGATGTCTAAACTAGATGACAATTCCCGAACTGAGTTGTCAAAATATAAACCCAACAATATACTAAGCCTAACGACTTTCTAAGAAATCGTTGCCAACTACTTGAAGAAATTTAACATGACAAACAAACATCTACCTGTTCCGCTTCTCCAAAAAATCAACAGCCTAAATTTAAGCCGCCAATCTATAAACAAGCATTTGTAACTAGAAGTAAAGGCACTATTTCATGTCCTATCTGCAAACTAGGTCATTTCATAACACAATGTCCTGAATTTCTTCAGCTAACTGAAAAACAAAGGTATGAACAAATTTCTAATACCGACTTGTGCAAGAACTGCCTCCGTCACTCCAAGAAATTAGCTTGCCGATCTAAGTTTGGCTGCAAGGTTTGCAACAAGCAGCACAGCACTTTATTACACTTTGACGCAATTGTGCGTGATTCTTCCACTAGAAATGGGGGTCACGCTGAAAACCCTTCCACTGAAAATGTTTCACCTACTAGTACTGCACTTTCGTGCTTCCCTGCCAACTTGCAGCAAGTTTTGCTAGCAACGGCGTCGGTAAGGGTAAAAAACATTCATAATGAATGGCAATCGGCCAGAGCTATTTTGGACTCAGCATCACATGCAAATTTTATAACGGATGAGTTAGCGAAAAAACTAGGCTTAAAACTAACTCCGACTCATACTAAAATTGTCGGGTTAAATTCAAGTTGCTCCGTCGCTAGCTCAACGGTTAACTTACTACTAACTTCTATAACTTGCGGCTACACGGTGAATCTAGAATGTTTGACTATACCAAAAATTGCCGAAAAATTACCTCTGGTATCCTTTGATAAGGCTACGTTTGAAATTCCTAACGGCATTAAGCTTGCTGACACAAACTTCAATCAATCTCTTCCTATTGACATTCTGATTGGTGCTAGTAACTTTTACAGTTTGCTATGTGTTGGTCAAATTTCATTAGAGAAAAATAAGCCCGTCTTTCAAAAAACCCTACTTGGTTGGGTGCTCTCTGGAAACTGTCCAGCCCCCCGCATAACACAAATATAGTCTGCGTAAATCTAGCAATTAATCGTGCCAGGCCTACCATTACGGACTTAAATAATTATGTACAAAAATTTTGGCAGCTAGAGGACGTACAACCTCTTAGCGAGTTATCCAAACTGTCTGCCGAAGAACGATTTTGCGAAAATCATTTTCCCGAGACAATAACCCGTGACGATGCTGGTCGTTTTGTGGTATCTATACCCTTTAGTTCAAATTTAAGTAAACTAGGGTACTCCTGTGATCTAGCTAAGAAAAGATTTTTCAATCTAGAAAAGAAATTCCTTTCGAATCCCAACCTCAATACTGAATACTATAAATTCATGCAGGTATACATTTCCTTAGGTCACATGTCCAAGGTCTCGACTCATTCGAAACAGACAGACGCAACCTCAGTAAATGCTCTCGACGCTAAAATAAATATTTCTACTATACCCCCCTATTATCTGCCCCATCACGCTGTAAGAAGATCGAACTCGTTGACCACTAAGTTGCGAGTTGTTTTCGACGGTAGTACACCTACGCACTCAAATATATCGATTAATGACACCCAGCTTGTTGGGCCCGTCGTGCAGAACGACTTGTTTTCAATTTTAATACGCTTCCGTCAACACAAAATTGCACTGACGGGAGACATCGAGAAAATGTATCGCCAAATACTGGTTCGGCCTTCTGAGCGTAAATTTCAGCGCATATTTTGGCGCGACAATCCAACTTCTACGTTAGACATTTATGAACTAAACACCATTACTTACGGAACCGCTAGCGCTAGCTATCTTGCTACAAAATGTTTACATCATCTTGCTACTCTCTGTGCTAATATTATGGCTTTGACATCAATATATTTGAGAAATATGCAAGGAGTATTTTATGGTATGTTACTAAAGTCTTAACGAAACTTTAGCTAAAAAATCATTATCCCATAACTGTCCATACATCAGGTACAATAGTTATAAAACGGAATTGAATACAATGTGAATTATCTGTACCACTTATGCCAGAAAAACTACACTAAAGCACTCTGAAGCTAGACGTGCATCTTTGGTGACCCATTCGAAAATATTATTCTTTGTCCAACTACACCCCAGTTGATGGAACTTCGTGTAATGGAGAGTCGTTTAGATTGTGGACATAAGTCAACACAAATATACACAACAGTTATAATCTTGTCATTAAACAGCTAAATCGTCAAACATACTGCACTTGTACATAAAGAATTTTCTGAAAAATACAGGGTGAAATTTTTAATACCAACCAACGTGATTAGTTTAAAAAGTATAAGCTACAGAAAAAAAGTTCAGATAAAAGTTATAACCGGAACATGCCGTTCGAGAGACAGTTCTGAAAATTTTTTTAATAGTTTTTTCATGAAAATACAAAATTGCCTTTTTTAAATAGAAAGGGGTAGTTTTAACTATCGTACCGGATAGCTCTTTAAAAATGCTATTTTTCAATATAACATATCGCTACACCTAAAATAAAAATAAGCCCTCACAAATGCATTAATGTGTATGCATGCTTAGAGGTGATCCTGTAGCAACAGGCATCAACTCTTATCGTTATGGCTGTGATTTTGATAGAACTTTTTTTCTGCATCGTACCTATCAGACCGAATTAATTGAAATGGCTCGTCAACAATTAAATAATTCTGACTTTTTGAACTAACAATTATGTATGGTGAATGCGGTCGAAATTTAAGCGAAACGATTCGTTAATTTTCAATAAGATATCCGTTGAAGGCCAGACCCTCTTGCCAAGATCTTCACTCTATTTTTCATAACATGAAGAGTATTGGGTCATTTAAAATTAGTAATAAACAATGTTGTTGATGAAAACCTTGAAATAACAGTAATGGCTTTCTTTGCTGTTGATCCTAATACTTCTACACGACAAGTTGCATCTCAATGCGGAATCAGTCATAACACCGGAAAATTTTGAAAACACATAATATGCATCCATACAAATACAGATTAGTACAAGAGTTTCGTGAAAATGATTCTTTAAAGAAAATTCAGTTTTGCAAATGGAGCATCATTAAATTACAGGACAATACTGTTATTGTTAAATATCTTATCACAAGTTTTAAAACCGTCCAAGAAATGCAATCCTTTCAAGAAGAACTTACCGCGGTCTTAGCTGGTGTAGGCTTGCCCATCAGAAAATTTCTATCTAATTCCAAAGAAACGTTATCTGACCAAGTGAGTACTAAGTTCTACTATATTCCGTTGGGCAAAAGAGAAAACACCAAAACCTTGGGCGTTGGTTGGAACTCTTTACTAGACGTTATAGTATATAACGTACAACTTAAGGCTAATACAACAAGAAACACTAAGCGTTCCATTCTATCAATGGTTTCGCAAATTTTCGACCCGCTGGGCATTCTATCGCCCACTACCGCCATTGAAAAGCTCCTTATACAAAAACTATGGCAACTCAAAACTCCAGAAGACCTGGATTCCGAATGGAACAGCTTTAAAATGCAACTAAACACTCTAGAAAACTTACATATCCCTAGATGTGTAATTCCTACGAACTTCTTTTCTATAGAGCTTCACGGTTTTAGTGATAGCAGTAGCTATGTATATACTTACGCGTGTCCATACCTGACGGTAATCACTATTCAAATTTACTGTGTTCCAAATCTCACATTGCCCCTTTACAAGGAGCTACTATACCCAGGCTAGAATTATGCGCAGCTGTGCTTCTTGCGCAACTTGTGTAGAAGGTAAAATTTACTCTAACTGTTCCTATTTCAAGAGCTTACTGCTGGTCTGATTCCACTATTGTGTTCAATTGGATCAAATCTGCGCCAAATAAGTACAAGGTATTTGTGGCCAATAGAATAGCCACAATACAAGAATTAACTAACATAGACGGTTGGTATCACGTACCTTCTAAAGAAAACCCCGCGGACTTAATTTCCCGCGGCGTCTCTGTAAAACTACTATCAGACTGCGACCTGTGGTGGAAGGGTCCAAACTTCCTCATCAAAAATCAAGACGCGTGGCCTTCTCATCCGTGTGTTGACTTCAATACTTCAATTGATGTCGAACTAAAATCAGCGTCAAATCAAGTTGTTACTCTACTAAACCTCAACACTTCTGATAAATTCCAGAGATTTTCTACGTTAAGCCGGTTGCAACGTATTGTGGCATGGATGATGCGTTTTATGAAAAATTCTACACCCAAATCTATTCCAACCTCTGGACCTCTAAGTACAAGGAAGCTACGAGCTAGCCGCGACGTTCTTGTCAAACTTTGTCAAGCTGAGGCCTTCGGGTCTGTAATACTACAATTAAAATCTAGTCGGCCTATCAATGCTGACTCTAATATATTATCGTTAAATCCCTACCTTGACGAAGAAAATATGCTTAGGGTAGGTAGACGGTTAAAAAATTCGAACTATCCCTTTGACAAAAAACATCCTATTTTGCTACCCAAAAGCCATACACTAACCAAATTGATTTTTCAACATTTTCACACAAGCCTTATGCATTGCAGATCGCAACAACTGCTAGCTTGCATTCGTGAACATTACTGGCCAATAGCTAGTCTCACTACGGCAAAACAAATCTGTCACTCCTGCTTTAAATGCTTCAAGGTCAATCCAATTTCATATAATCCCTTAATGGGAAATTTACCTCGTAAAAGAGTTGAATTTAATACTCCTGTGTTTTATAATGTCGGAATAGATTATGCTGGACCCATACTAATCAGAGATCGCAGAACTCGCGGAGCCAAACTTATAAAATCTTATATTTGCCTATTCATTTGTATGACAACTAAGGCCATTCATTTGGATTTGGTGACCGATTTATCAACGTATGCCTTCTTGTCTGTTTTAAAAAGATTTATCGGCCGTAGAGGAAAGCCCAACTTAATTACTTCTGATAATGCCACAAATTTTGTTGGCGCGTCCAGAGAACTAAAACAACTTTCTCAATTTTTTACTAATGATGATACTAAGGCGGAAGTTTCCAATTTTCTGTCTAGCCAAGGAATTAATTGGGAGTTTAGTACCCCTCGCTCTCCTCATCAAGGAGGCCTGTGGGAAGGCGGTATCAAATCTACCAAGACTCACCTTAAACGAGTGCTAGGTAACACCAGTTTAACCTACGAAGATTTGCGTACTGTCTTAGTGCAAATCGAGGCTACGCTGAATTCTCACCCTCTCTCACCACTGTCTAACAATCCTTCCGATATTAATCTTCTGACACCTGGACACTTCCTAATAGGCAAACCATTATGCCATCCTCCCGAGCATAATCTGCTTTACCTATCAGATGGAAAATTATCATTATACCAACGCATGCAAAAAATTACTCAAGACTTTTGGAAAAAATGGAGTCTACAAGTTGTCCCTGAGATGCAGCGTCGGACAAAATGGTTCAAAAACTTACCTGCACTTTTAAGGATTGGCTCGATGGTATTAATCAAGGAAGACAATTTACCTCCACTTCAATGGTCCCTCGGTAGAGTTGTGGAACTGCATCCAGCTGCCGATGGAGTGCTACGAAATGTAACTGTGCGTGTGTCTAGTGGGAATCTGTTAAAGCGCTCAGTGCATAAGCTTTGTGTCCTACCCGATTCAAAGTGAGTTTTGTTTTAGATGTTCCTTAATTGTTACATGCATTTTTTTTAACTTTAAATTTAGCAATTTGAACATTAGGTTTTATAAATTGTATATATGTTCACTAGTTAGGTACTTACTATTTTTCTATTTTGCTTATCTCATTATCTTGTCAATTTAATTGTTTTTAAATCTTGGTGATTTCAAGGTGGCCGGTATGTTATAGTTACTGTGTCATCCCTAACAGCCTTAAAATATTTCTAGTGTTAAGTTATGTGCAAATACTAATATACAGACTTAATGCGCACCACACCTTATATTATGGACTGGTCTAAGTGGCGGATGTTACGTTCTGATCCGTAAGCAACCCGGGGGTCAGTAGCTCGAGAACTGTCATTGAGGGTGAAGTGCGTTGTACGAACTTAAATGTAGCGGTAAACCATTAAATGTTAAATTTCGCTTTAAGCGGGTGAATTCTGTAATTAATCTATTAATCGCAATAAACTAAATATGTATATCGACGTGCATTTGTTTGAAATCATTATTTTGCAGTTCACTAAATCGAAGGAATTTCTCCGCAGCCATTTGGCCCAATATCTGGGTTACTGAACCCACCGCGGTTACTTTGCCGTCTCAATAAATAGGTAGTCTACACAATCCAACTTTATTATGTTGTGCTATCTACTAATCCAGATAGTAGTTATAAACAAATACTGGTGGTCACTGAGATATGAATACCAGCAAGAATTTGATAAACCAAAACGCAAGTATACCTTTGTTTTAAACCTAGAACCACAATTCGTGTATTATGATGTAGATTAAACTAGTATAAGTTTCTATTTTACGTAGAGAAAAGTATTTGTGAATAGATAGTATTCGTTTTAGCAATTTTGAAATCAAATGTCGAGCAAATTACAAAAATTTTTTTCTTAACGTTGCTGATCAACTACACCGTGACGGGGTAATGCAAGAGTATTTAAATTACCCATAAAAATTTTAAAATTTGGTGACTCAGTTATGAAATGTTTTGGAGTTTTCTGGTTATTAAAAAAATTAGGTGAAATTTGTAATATATGGGCAGTAAAAAAATTTTGCTCTTTCTAAACTTAAGCTGAAAATTGTATTTATAACCATTATTTACCTTTGAGTACGTAGGTAGTTTTCTTTGATAATGTGTGCAGTAGAAGGATATTTTTGAAAGTATCAAGGATTGAGTATAATATTTTCTTCTTTGTTTCATTTCAATTTCGTAAAATGCACAGCTTATTTACCGCTGAGTTAGCAAAGGGAAACGGGCAAAAATATGGTAGAAATACACTTCATATCATTTTATCTTTTCAATTAATAGTCATTGCATCTTTATTGGTCAGGGCTGCAGTAACCAAATATTCACAGCAGTATGTGTGTGTGTGTGTGTGTGTTGTGTCTGTGCGTATGTGTGTTAGTGTTGTGCAGGTGTGCGCATGCGTGTGCGAATGTGTGTCAGTCTGCGTACACCTGTGCGCGCGGGCGCACATATGCGAACTTGTGCGCGCGTATGCATGTGTGTGTGTGCGTACGTGTATGTGGTATATGTATTCATGTAGTACCATATTCGTTTAAAAATTTATTCAAGCACTTTTACATCCAAATATTCCTGTATCTGTAAAATACCACTTGGTAGTTTGGTTTTAAATAATTAGCTTCACAAGCTTATTCTTTTAAATACTTAATTAGTTTTTGCTAAAACTACACAATTAATGTTAGTTGTTCCTTATTATTTTGAAAGCGGTTTTTAACCAAAGACCAATTGTTTAATTCTTTTAGGTCGTGAAGGTATCATGGTCAGTAAACGCGGTTATGAGATCAATGAAGACCAAAATACAGAATCCAATTTCTGCTTAGGAAGAATCTGGAACCTGCTTATTTCTACGCAATATTAAGAAAAATCTGTTTGTGCAAAAACCAATTCTTATTAATTTATTTATAGTTAGGCACATTTAGTTAAGCATGCTTAATATCACTGCTTGTAAATCCTTCTATGCTAATATAATTGTAAATGAATATTAATAGTTGCCGATTTATCTTAACGTTCGATGAGTTCAATCAGATGTGGCACATATTCAAGATTTCCTGGCATTTTAGAGTATTTAAACTTTTAGTTCACCACATATGTGAATTTAATACATGTTTCAATATCTTTCTATGTTATCCAACGCTCAGTATTCATTCCAATATGCAATGCTGCATGTCGTATGAGTAGAGTATAATTGGGGCGACTGTGACCACATTTCCCCCAGAATCCCACATTTCCCCACACATCTGGACCAAAAAGTTTTCTTCGACTAACCATTTTTCATCTTTCGAGATAAATATATCTTAAATTTTTCATCTTTCGAGATAAATGAGCATCCACATTTCCTCCCACTTCTGAACCAAAAAGTTTTCTTCGACTAGCCATTTTTTTATCTTTCATCTGAACCAAATAGTTTTCTTTGTCTAGCCAATGCATCTTTCGAGATAAACCTATCTTGTTTGGTATTAATCAATATTAGAATTTTCTCAGCTACCCAAATTTCTAGGAATTTTTCAGATTGCATCACCCCCAAGAGAGCTACCCCAATTTTAAGATTTCTTACCTGTAGCGACTTTTGAGCGTTCTTATAAATTTTTTTAGTCATGCGATACATCTTGTTAGCTTAGAATTTTACGCACAACCCGAATCTGCAAACAGATTTAAAATCGGGCCACGCCCTGCAAAGTTACACTTTAAAGTCCGGAACCTCTAAATTTTGCTCCTTGCTCTATAAGCAAAACTAACAAATAGTTTTCTTTGTCTAGCCATCGCATCTTTCGAGATAAACCTATCTTGTTTGGTATTAATTAACATTAGAATTTTCTCAGCTACCCGAATTTCTAGGAATTTTTTAGATTGCATCACCCCCAAGAGAGCTACCCCAATTTTAAGATTTCTTACCTGTAGCGACTTTTGAGCGTTCTTATAAATTTTTTTAGTCATGCAATACATTAAATTAGTCTACAATTTTACGCACTACCCGAATCTGCAAACAGATTTGAAATCGGACCACGCCCTGCAAAGTTACACATATACCCTCTGCGAGATAAATCTTTCTCCACATTTCCACCCACGAGATAAAACCTATCTTGTTTGGTATCAATTAATATTAGAATTTTCTCAGCTACCCGAATCTCTTTAAATTTTTTAGATAGCGCCATCCCCCAGAGAACTACCCCCATTTTAAGTTTTCTTACCTGTAGCGACCTTTGAGCGTCCTTATAAATTTTATTATACATGTAGCACATCTTGTTAGTCTAGAATTTTATGTAGAATCCGAATCTGCAAATAGATTTAAAACAGGACCACCCCTTACCATTTTACACACACCCTCTAAATTATAAATTTCCTGAAGCTTATACCTAAAGAAAATCTAAAACCATTCTTAAAGCTTTTATTACAAACAATTTTTACTAATACAGTTTAAATTTGTAAACCACATTTCTAAATACATATTCACAATTTTTTATTTTCAACCTAGAACTTCTCATATCGGCTCATACTTATTAATATTTATTTCTAAATAGAGCACTTTTCCAAAGACCAACCGGACCCACATGTTTCAAATTCCTCTGATTTTGTTCTTATGGTTTCGCTTAAGACCTCGTACATATTCTCCAGATTACTAGAAGACGTTATAACCACATTTTTGTGTTAAAGGATTTCACATCGGTAGTCTCTTCCCCATTTTGGTGTAAACGCCGTAGAGTTCGCAATAGACTTTTACTGCTGTATGTTGTATTCTTTTTTCATTAACTAATCGAATAAATCGCTCTTTCTGCTTCCAAAGAAACTCGGGCACTCCATCGTCGACACTGGCGTTCTTTATGCGATAGCTAGCCATACGGTTGTTAAACGCTGTGCTAACCATTTCTACACAATCGTCGCTAGTAGCGGTAACTGATGCATTTTTATGTTTGTTGCTCCTTAAGTGTGCGGCATAGGTAGTTTTTTCCATTTCGAAATCGCATATTTTACACATAATTCGTGGTTGTTTCGTACAAGGCCCTTTAACAGCTGGCGGAGCTGAACGTTTACGACTTAATGACATACCGTGCTGTTTTTCCTTGTGTCGCTGTAAGTTACCCATTCTCGTAAAAGCAATACCGCAAGACCCACAGTTTAAGTACTTTGCTGCGGACGGATGTATAAGCTTAACCGTAGACGATGTTACACCACGACATTTGTTCTGGTGCCGTATGAGAGCATTTTTCCAGGTATAGGAAGCACCGCAAGAGTTGCATTTAAAAACGTTTGCAGATACCATTTTAGTACAAAACAAAATCCGCACTATAAGACTTGACTTGTAAGCGAACTAACTTATAACTAAAGAGTTTACTCTTGCGTACCTGCTTTATGTACCCTATATAATGCAAACCGAAGGTTTCCGAAGATACCCGAACGAAGTTGAGGATTCAGCGGGGGACTAAATGACGTCATAATCCTTGCTGCTCGCCCAATACATTTAGCGCCAATGCATACACCTGGTTCGCTTCGTCGATGGTGCGAATGCCATTAGTAGAAACACCGGAAAACGTCTTCCATGTTATACGGATCGCGTGCATATTAAAAATCCAAAAGGGCGGTAGCACACGCACACAAATTGTGTGCAAGTCGTGCTAAGATGCAATGCTACTATAACCAAAAACACTTTAAACCATTACTAAGGAAATAGCAACTTGTTGTCTACAGGATACTTACTAATAAAGTAATTTAATTTTAAATAGCTTCTACATCATATTTTCGGAGATGCCAGGCGTGATTATTTTCTTTGGAAACAATCGAAGATTGCCGAAGACACTCGAAGAGTGCACGAGCGCGGCCACTAAACCAATTAGCGTTAATACCAAGTATTCCGTACTTTCGTAGGTTGCTCATTTCCTAGAACCAAATCTTTCGCATAGCGGTCGGCCGCACGTAATGATTTCTAGAACCGGTAAGTACTCGATATCGCCCAAATAGAGAATTAGATGCTCGATGTTCGTCAACTTCCGATTCCCTCGTAAAGGTAGAAAAACTCGGTCAATCATCCATCTAAAAACTTCGACTCGCTCCCGTTCTGATAAATTTCAAACATTTTCAAACGACAATGGGCTGAAATTTTTAAACCTCAGGATCTTTAAGTCGTGATCAATTACACATCCGAGCTACGCGTAAACTAACATATTTTGTAGCAACTGTATAATACATGCATACCCTTCTCTGCGCTACTGCTATTCTTGTAGTTGCTTGGAAAAGTCAGTCGCCCTTTTTCGTAGGGCCGCTAAAAGCACCATTCCATACTTTCTTTATAAGTGTAGCACATCGCGCACTTTTTGTCGGATAATTAAATTTTTGTTTATGTAGGCTTTACACTTTCGCTTATTTAAACATCTAATACGACCGATTAACCACTTTCGATTATTCTAACGGGGAACCACCATCCCCCCGCACCGTTCTTTTTGAATTCAACGATCCTATGGGCCTTCCCACTAACACCTGACGTATCTTTCCTACTATTTGTTAAACAAAAACTACCGGTATCGCCATTGTGGACGTAAACAGATGTTTGTGGATGTGTACGAGAATATAAACCATATACATTAACCAGTCTAAGCTATTTTATTTAGTCCACGAAAACTACTATTTTTCTAAACCATAATTAATAATCGCCTTTATAGGTTCCACATTTCGACCATTTCTCAATGACTGGTGCTGCGTACATGGAAACTTTAATTTCTTATTAGAAATTCTTATTCTCCACGCACTGCTGCGTAGTTGCATCCTACCCCTTTTGATATATGCTCGTTATAGGTTGTAAGACCTCGGTTTTTTAACTACAATTCGTGAGACCCTTTAATCTTTTAATCGTATCTTTCTCGCCTGCAATACAGTAGGACTTAACATTACTACCACAAATTCTAATACTGGACCCCCATTAAATACGTCTTTAATTTTCCTACAACTTTTTGTTGACAAGTGTTATATTGTATTTATTATACGCGGGGTAGTCACTCTTTTAAGATAAATATATTTTGCTAGGTATCAACTAATATTAAATTTTCTAGGGACCCCAAATCTGTAAATAGATTTTAAATAGGACCACCCATACAAAGTTATGCGTTTTAAAGACCCAAATCACTAATTTTGCTCATCTTTATTTAACACCATTTTTAAAACCTTTTTCGCTACCCAAGACATATGCCTTAAACCATCTCCCGAAATCTAAAACCGCCGTGTCCCGCGAATACCACGTGGAGATAACACGTATACTCTGTCAACCAGGATAGAAGCCGGAAGGATTTGGAAGGTGGGAGAAGAACTTAAAATTATGGAATCTTAAAACTAATATATACAATAGATTTACAAAATCCATACAAATATAAACAACTATCTTATATCTTTACACCCCATGCGTAGATTGTTGTACTATTAGGAATGATGTACCTTTGTCATCTTCCCTCGATAAACTAATTTTATTAATAAACTGCGTATGCAAATCGTATTCTTTTACTCCGGATACATACGCAGCAAGTACCGATACCATCAAATAAAATTGGATGCTTGGTGACTGTTAACATCCGCTTCCCTCGTGTACGCCCAGACATCCAGCATGAGCACCCATGCGCATGCACACCTGCCCATGCGCACCCTGCGCGTCGCACCCTGCCTGCGCACCCTCTCTGCGACTGCTATTTCGGGTAACGTCACAACCTTTTATAAATAAAGACAATGTAATACTATTTAAAATTTTATTCTGACATTATACATAACAAAATTTAAAAAATGTAATGCCAAGCATGGAGTCATTTAAACTTAATTTTAATACAAAGTTATACACAGAAGACAGTCCTTTCTTTATGTTTGTTTGGGTGGCTTTAATTTTATCTATTTTATTCCAGCTTAAAATTTAAATCGATACCCAAGTCCTCTATCTCCTTTTCTACCAATAGTTTGATACATAAAGACCGTCTAGGTTTTCAATGTAAAATGTACCGAGCTTGCCTCTATATTTAAAGTCTTTGATTCCATCACCAGATCCATTCCTTCGTGTAATTCTTGCAGCTTGTGACAATCTTTTAATCGCAGCTTTCCACTATATCCTGCATACGTATCTTGTTAGCTTGATCGACTTCTTCTTGTCGGTATTGGAGAAATCTTTTCTCCACACACTGTTGCGTAGTTGCATGTCCACCACTTTTGGGAATATATGGTTGTTATAGGTTGTAAGACCCTCGGTTTTAAATGATCCAAAGGTTCTTTACTAGGTAAATATACAATGTTTAGCGCAACCTCTTTGCGTGTCTGTACGCAAGATTACGAAACCCGCATTCCTTAGTTCGTCTTTGTTATCTGCCATTTGATAAATACGTTTT
Source organism: Platerodrilus igneus (assembly GCA_036346225.1). Classification (NCBI taxonomy): domain Eukaryota; kingdom Metazoa; phylum Arthropoda; class Insecta; order Coleoptera; family Lycidae; genus Platerodrilus; species Platerodrilus igneus. The sequence continues at coordinate 2,581,448 of JARFIW010000454.1, read as the reverse complement.
TAGAATAACCTTTTAAAATATACGGATTTAGTCCATCCTTTTCCGCAAGAACGCCTACATAACTAAAGAGTCTTTCTTACTAACCCAAATGCATACACTTGTAGAAACCAGATGTATCTAAGTCAGTCCATCGGCACATAAAATAATCTTTTAATTCTTCCTCATTTTCTCTAATAAGATGTTCTTTGTCTAACACATCTTTGTATTGATCGCGTATTGTCGCAGTGTTTTCCATGGTCAATTTTCGCCTTTTGCATCCATTTCCTCTAATTCCAGTTGTCTTTTCCTTCCACTTACAGCGTATGGTATACATAATGGGGTAATTTCCTTTAGCGTAAACGGATAGAGTTTACTACCAATATTTACGCGTTGTCGTACAACCTCTGGACGAATGTTAGGCGTATCTATCAATCCCAATTCCGAAATACTATTTCTTTTGGAATTGTAGAATATGTGTTGCAGATTGTGTAAAATATGTACTACCTGCTTTAATGTAGCACTTGTGTAAGATTTTATTTTATCTTGGCTATCTTCCTCTACTATCTCCAAATAATTTATAGGTAAATAGTTAAAACTAAACAGCACATACTTTATCAATTTTCCCTTTCTTTTGGTTTTCGGACAACAATTTGCAAGCCCGTCAATTTCTTTTATTCATCCCCAATAACTCCTTTGTGCGGTTATTTAACAAACCGTATTTTGTGTTTCCAAACTTATCCCTTTTGGCAATTACCGTAATTGGCGCCAGGAATTTTAAATACTTCCAATAACGTTCGTTTTTAAGGGATTATACCCCCCTTTTTCCAACATTTAGACAAAAGGCGAATTGGTGTTTAATCCCCAGTACATTTTTCGTCTTGCAAACAAATTTCCAATTTGTACCAGTTATTGTTCACATATTTTCTGCCCAGCCATAATCCAAATCCTCATTTTCGGTTTATTTAAAGTTGAGAAACGTTAATCACCGGAGACGCTCGTTTCCCAGCTACCGTCAAAACAAATTAATACTTTGTTTTATTCCTCGAGTGGGGCGTATTTCCGAAAATAGTCGAATAGGGACACCGCCATATCGCAATTCTTGGTTTAGGAACTGTTTTGTTATCCATTCGGCGGGCCGACATATGTCCGGAAGAATGGTTAGGGAATTTACCCAAAAATCCCCTACATACCCAAATGACCATATGACCACATGAAATATGAGTAATTGCTTTTTAATGGTTTTCCATTCCCATTACAATTTTTAATGAGTTTTCCATTAAAAAACCAATTGGACCAGGATAGATAAAGGAAAAATTAATGGTTGGCGCCGCCGGCCCAACTATTGGTTTCGAATATGGGAAGTAGGAAAAAAAAAATGGGTTGGTCCACTTTTTCAATGGAAAAACTCAAAAAGCAAAGTGTTTGGGTTTTTAAAAACCAAAAGCCAGTCGTGGTCATTGGGTTTGTAATTTGGTATTAAAATCCCCTACCCTTGCGATCCCTTGGGGTCAAAATTCCCCGAATGAAGTTGGTGCTTTCGCGATATAGTGGGAAAGCTATTAAAAGATTGTCACAAGCTGCAAGAATTACACGAAGGAATGGATCTGGTTGTCGGGGAATCAAAGACTTTAAATATAGAGGCAAACTTCGGTACATTTTACAATTCGAAAACCTAGACGGTCTTTATGTATCAAACTATTGGTTAGAAAAGGAGATAGAAGACTTGGGTTCGATTTAAATTTTAAGCTGAATAAAATTAGATAAAATTAAAACCACTGCAAACAAACATAAAGAAAGGACTGTCTTCTGTGTATAACTTTGTATTAAAATTAAGTTTAAATGACTCCATGCTTGGATTAAATATTTTTTAAATTTGTTATGTATAATGTCAGAATAAAATTTTAAATAGTATTAACATTGTTCTTTATTTATAAAAGGTTGTGACGTTACCCCGAAATAGCAGTCGCACAGAGAGGGTGCGCATGGCAGGGGAGGCAGGGTGCCATGGGCAGGGGTGCATGCGCAGGGGTGCTCATGGGCTGGGATGTGTCTGTACACGAGGGAAGCGGATGTTAACAGTCACCAAGCATCCAATTTTTATTTGGATGGTATGTACTTGCCTGCGTATGTACCCGGAGTAAAAGAATACGATTTGCATACGCAGTTTATTAATAAAATTAGTTTATCGAGGGAAGATGACAAAAGGTACATCATTCCTAATAGTACAACAATCTACGCATGGGGGGTAAAGATATAAGATAGTTGTTTTTTGTATATTTTGTATATTGTATTAAGTTTTAAGATTCCATAATTTTTAAGTTCTTCTCCCACCTTCCAAATCCTTCCGGCTTCTATCCTGGTTGACAGAGTATACGTGTTATCTCCACGTGGTATTCCGGGACACGGCGGTTTTAGATTTTCGGGAGATGGTTTTAAAGGCATATGTTTTAGCAAAAAGGTTTTAAAGATGGGTTAAATAAAGATGAGCAAAATTAGTGATTTGGGTCTTTAAAACGCATAACTTTGTATGGGTGGTCCTATTTAAAATCTATTTACAGATTTGGGGTCCCTAGAAAATTTAATATTAGTTGATACCTAGCAAAATATATTTATCTTAAAAGAGTGACTACCCTGCGTATAATAAATACAATATAACACTTGTCAACAAAAAGTTGTAGGAAAATTAAAGACGTATTTAATGGGGTCCAGTATTAGAATTTGTTGGTAGTAATGTTAAGTCCTACTGTATTGTAGGCGAGAAAGATACGATTAAAAAGATTAAAGTGATCTCACGAATTGTAGTTAATAAAACCGAGGGTCTTACAACCTATAACGAGCATATACCTCCAAAAGGGGTAGGCATGCAACTACGCAGCAGTGCGTGGAGAATAAGAATTCTCCAATAAGAAATTAAAGTTTCCATGTACGTAGCACCAGTCATTGGGAAATGGTAGAAATGTTAAACCTATAAAGGCGATTATTAATTATGGTTTAGAAAATAGTAGTTTTCGTGGACTAAATAAAATAGCTTAGACTGGTTAATGTATATGGTTACATATCTCGTACACATCCACAAACATCTGTTTACGTCCACAATGGCGATACCGGTAGTTTTTGTTTAACAAATAGTAGGAAAGATACGTCAGGTGTTAGTGTGGAAGCCCATAGGATCGTTGGATTCAAAAGAACGGTGCGGTGGGATGTATGGTGGTTCCCCGTTAGAATAATCGAAAGTGGTTAATCGGTCGTATTAGATGTTTAAATAAGCGAAAGTGTAAAGGCCACATAAACAAAAATTTAATTAACCGACAAAAAGTGCGCGATGTGCTACACTTATAAAGAAAGTATGGAATGGTGCTTTTAGCGGCCCTAGCAGTAAAAGGGCGACTGACTTTTCCAAGCAACTACAAGAATAGCAGTAGCGCAGAGAAGGGGTATGCATGTATTATACAGTTGCTACAAAATATGTTAGTTTACGCGTAGCTCGGATGTGTAATTGATCACGACTTAAAGATCCTCGGAGGTTTAAAAATTCTCAGCCCATTGTCGTTTGAAAATGTTTGGAAATTTATCAGAACGGGAGCGAGTCGAAGTTTAGATGGATGATTGACCGAGTTTTTCTACCTTTACGAGGAATCGGAAGTTGACGAACATCGAGCATCTAATTCTCTATTTGGGCGATATCGAGTACTTACCGGTTCTAGAAATCATTACGTGCGGCCGACCGCTATGCGAAAGATTTGGTTCTAGGAAATGAGCAACCTACGAAAGTACGGAATACTTGGTATTAATGCTAATTGGTTTAGTGGCCGCGCTCGTGCACTCTTCGAGTGTCTTCGGCAATCTTCGATTGTTTCCAAAGAAAATAATCACGCCTGGGATCTCCGAAAATATGATGTAGGAGCTATTTAAAATTAAATTACTTTATTAGTAAGTATCCTGTAGACAACAAGTTGGTATTTCCTTAGTAATGGTTTAAAGTGTTTTTGGTTATAGTAGCATTGCATCTTCTACAGCACGACTTGCACACAATTTGTGTGCGTGTGCTACCGCCCTTTTGGATTTTTAATATGCACGCGATCCGTATAACATGGAAGACGTTTTCCGGTGTTTCTACTAACGGCATTCGCACCATCGACGAAGCGAACCAGGTGTATGCATTGGCGCTAAATGTATTGGGCGAGCAGCAAGGATTATGACGTCATTTAGTCCCCCGCTGAATCCTCAACTTCGTTCGGGTATCTTCGGAAACCTTCGGTTTGCATTATATAGGGTACATAAAGCAGGTACGCAAGAGTAAACTCTTTAGTTATAAGTTAGTTCGCTTACAAGTCTTATAGTGCGGATTTTGTTTTGTACTAAAATGGTATCTGCAAACGTTTTTAAATGCAACTCTTGCGGTGCTTCCTATACCTGGAAAATGCTCTCAAACGGCACCAGAACAAATGTCGTGGTGTAACATCGTCACGGTTGCTTTATACATCCGTCCGCAGCAAAGTACTTAAACTGTGGGTCTTGCGGTATCGCTTTTACGAGAATGGGTAACTTACAGCGACACAAGGAAAAACAGCACGGTATGTCATTAAGTCGTAAACGTTCAGCTCCGCCAGCTGTTAAAGGGCCTTGTACGAAACAACCACGAATTATGTGTAAAGTATGCGATTTCGAAATGGAAAAAACTACCTATGCCGCACATTTAAGGAGCAACAGACATAAAAATGCATCAGTTACCGCTACTAGCGACGATTGTGTAGAAATGGTTAGCACAGCGTTTAACAACTGTATGGCTAGCTATCGCATAAAGAACGCCAGTGTCGACGATGGAGTGCCCGAGTTTCTTTGGAAGCAGAAAGAGCGATTTATTCGATTAATTAATGAAAAAAGAATACAACATACAGCAGTAAAAGTCTATTGCGAACTCTACGGCGTTTACACCAAAATGGGGGAAGAGACTACCGATGTGAAATCCTTTAACACAAAAAATGTGGTTATAACGTCTTCTAGTAATCTGGAGAATATGTACGAGGTCTTAAGCGAAACCATAAGAACAAAATCAGAGGAATTTGAAACATGTGGGTTCGGTTGGTCTTTGGAAAAAGTGCTCTATTTAGAAATAAATATTAATAAGTATGAGCCGATATGAGAAGTTGTAGGTTGAAAATAAAAAATTGTGAATATGTATTTAGAAATGTGTTTTACAAATTTAAACTGTATTAATAAAAATTGTTTGTAATAAAAAGGTTTAAGAATGGTTTTTAGATTTTCTTTTAGGTGTAAGCTGCAGGAAATTTATAATTTAGAGGGTGTGTGTAAAATGGTAAGGGGTGGTCCTGTTTTAAATCTATTTGCAGATTCGGATTCTACATAAAATTCTAGACTAACAAGATGTGCTACATGTATAATAAAATTTATAAGGACGCTCAAAGGTCGCTACAGGTAAGAAAACTTAAAATGGGGGTAGCTCTCTGGGGGATGGCGCTATCTAAAAAATTTAAAGAGATTCGGGTAGCTGAGAAAATTCTAATATTAATTGATACCAAACAAGATAGGTTTTATCTCGTGGGTGGAAATGTGGAGAAAGATTTATCTCGCAGAGGGTATATGTGTAACTTTGCAGGGCGTGGTCCGATTTTAAATCTGTTTGCAGATTTGGGTTGTGCGTAAAATTGTAGACTAATTTAATGTATTGCATGACTAAAAAAATTTATAAGAACGCTCAAAAGTCGCTACAGGTAAGAAATCTTAAAATTGGGGTAGCTCTCTTGGGGGTGATGCAATCTGAAAAATTCCTAGAAATTTGGGTAGCTGAAAAAATTCTAATATTGATTAATACCAAACAAGATAGGTTTATCTCTGAAGATGCATTGGCTAGACAAAGAAAACTATTTGGTTCAGATGAAAGATAAAAAAATGGCTAGTCGAAGAAAACTTTTTGGTACAGATGTGGGAGGAAATTTGGATGCTCATTTATCTCGAAAGATGAAAAATTTAAGATATATTTATCTCGAAAGATGAAAAATGGTTAGTCGAAGAAAACTTTTAGGTCCAGATGTGTGGGGAAATGTGGGATTCTGGGGGAAATGTGGTCACAGTCGCCCCAATTATACTCTACTCGTATGTGTACTTGCTTTAACAGCTTTATGCACTCTCTCATCAAAGAATACTGCTGCGACCTGATTCGCAGATACTAACAAACGCAATTGTGGATATGGGAATTACCACACTGACCATCACGATCACCATTACCAACACATCTACCAGTTACACTATCACTTCGACCACTACCATCAGTTTATACCAGCAGAAACTCTCCTGTACTATCATCATTATTAACATCAAAAACTTTAAGAAGTGTCTAGCGAAAAAGCCAAAGGAAGATCTACTAAAGTAAAAGAATTTTGTGAAGCGTAGCTGAAGTTTTAATTTTGTAGAAATTATCGTTTATTTTCAGCTGAAGGTAAGTAGAACCTTCGAATAGGCTTTCGTCCTTTTCAAAGTGCAGCACGTGTAACTGAATAAGGTTTTGTCACAGGGAACAATTTAAATGATGGTTTGGATGTCTCATATTTTCTTGTGTGTAAAACTCTTCCCAAATAGCACATGTCATAAATTTTTAGTAAACTTGTAACATACTGTTTTAATACGCTCTAATAGTTCTATTATTTCAAAAAATAGTTATTTTCTAGTTTAATTTTAGCATTCTAATTATTAGAATAAAGGTCTTGTAGCATAAATATGTCTGCAATTGTAAGCGGCTGCAAGATCACCCAAGTAGCTTCCTAGTTAAGTTCCAGGAAGATATAATCCAAGAATTAATTAATTTTTCTAAAGGCACTTTACTTCAAAGGCACTAAACATGTCAGATTAGTTGCTATCTATGATTAGATGTCAATCATGTGCTAGGATCCTATTTATGTCAGGGTGGTCTGAAGGAATTTTCAATTAGGAGTACTCAACTAAAATTAGTTCCGAGATCTACTTGTGTGGCTATGTTAGTGCAATTGGCAGTTTAATTAATCTTAAAGATTTACAACCGGCGTATCTAAGTTGAGTATGAAGCCAAGAAAGGGTTATTTTCAATTAACTTAAATGTATATAAGGATGCCAGCCGGTGGTAATCGGGTTGTTGTTTATTTCCAGACGCGTTAGAGGTTGAAGCTGGCTGTTTTGCCAGATTGAGTGAAGTGTTTTATTTCTCTGAAGTCAAGTGCGTGCCGTTATGTTCTAAGTTAATTATTTCTCTGAGTAAGTAATTAGTATATGTGGTATTACCATGAACTCAAGGCTGTGTTATGCAGCATAAGTCAATTATTTGTTTAAATGCAGTATTTGTGGACTTCCATAAAATACAACTCCGGGTTAAAGCTCAGTTCAAGTAAATTGATCCGTTAGATGATTGTTTTGGAGACCGCATCGTTTTAGAAGGGTCTTCTATTATATTGTGTTTCGACGGTGTCAGAGGTTGTTAATCACTAAGCCACGAGACTACCTGAGTATGCAAAGCTCAGGTCAGGAGTCACGTTACTGTATTTGACCCTTGAGAGGTCGTATTTTTCCTGGTGTTGATGACCCCGTGGTTAAGGAGGTCGTCGCCATAAGCAAGTTAAGTAGACTACGGTAGAATTAATTAATTATTGTATTGGGGTGGTTTCACCCAGAACTGTTATTAATATTCATAAAATAAGGATTTTAGTTTAGTTTAGTTAAGTTGTGTTTGTGCTAGCCGGAGACTTTAAAGATTACCCTGTGAGTGACTTATTTTCTGTCCTGCAATTTGGGTTCATCGCCCACGAACAAAGTGCGACGAGCTATTACCGCGATTGGTCCATGGGCCGTTTAATTCCATGGTGGCGCCCTATTGTAAATAATGTTATTACTGTATATTTTGTTATGCATATGTAATTAGTTGAAGTTTTAGTTAGTAGCCCATTTAATAAAACAATCGGAATTTCGTCTCAGTGTGTTTGTTTAATGAACCCCCTCTCACCGACTGCTGCAGCTTGCGAGGCAACGTCCCGAAACGTGAGGGTACGATAGTGCTAGAGGTCCTGTCATTTATTATTTATTGTTAATTGGATACCCTCACGCGGTAGGTAAATATATAAATTACACTGGGACGAAATTCCGATTGTTTTATTAAATGGGCTACTAACTAAAACTTCAACTAATTACATATGCATAACAAAAATATACAGTAAATAACATTATTTACAATAGGGCGCCACCATGGGAATTAAACGGCCCATGGACCAATCGCGGTAATAGCTCTCGTCGCACTTTGTTCGTGGGCGATGAACCCAAATTGCAGGACAGAAAATAAGTCACTTCACAGGGGCTAATCTTTTAAAGTCTCCGGCTAGCACAAACACAACTTAACTAAACTAAACTAAGATCCTTATTTTATGAATATTAATAACAGTTCTGGCTGAAACCACCCCAATACAATAATTAATTAATTCTACCGTAGTCTACTTAACTTGCTTATGGCGACGACCCTCCTTTAACCACAGGGTCATCAACACCAGGAAAAATACGACCTTCTGAAGGGTCAAATAGTACAGTAACGTGACTCCTGACCTGAGCTTTGCATACTCAGGTAGTCTCGTGGCTTAGTGATTAACGGCCTCTGACACCGTCGAAACACAATATAATAGAAGACCCTTCTAAAACGATGCGGTCTCCAAAACAATAATCTAACGGATCAATTTACTTGAACTAAGCTTTAACCCGGAGTTGTATTTTATGGAAGTCGACAAATACTGTATTTAGACAAATAACTGACTTATGCTGCATAACACAGCCTTGAGTTCATGGTAATACCACATATACTAATTACTTACTCAGAGAAATAATTAACTTAGAACATAACGGCACGCACTTGACTTCAGAGAAATAAAACACTTCACTCAATCTGGCAAATAACAGCCAGCTTCAACCTCTAACGCGTCTGGAAATAAACAACAACCCCGATTACCACCGACTGGCATCCTTATATATATATTTAAGTTAATTGAAAAATAACCCCTTTCTTGGCTCTCATACTCGACTTGGGATACGCCGGTCGTAAATCTTTAAGATTAATTAAACTGCCAATTGCACTAAGATAGCCACACAAGTAGATCTCGGAACTAATTTTTAGTTGAGTACTCCGCTAATTGAATAATTCCTTCAGACCACCCTGACTTAAATAGGATCCTAGAACATGATTGACATCTAATCATAGATAACAACTAATCTGACGTGTTTAGTGCCTTTGAAGTAAAGTGCCTTTAGAAAAATTACTTAACTCTTGGATTATATATTCCTGGAACTTCGCTAGGAAGCTACTTGGGTGATCTTGCAGCCGCTTACAATTGCAGACATATTTATTCTACAGGACCTTCATTCTAATAATTAGAATGCTAAAATTAAACTAGAAAATAACTATTTTTAGAAATAATAGAACTATTAGAGCGTATTAAAACAGTATGTTACAAACTTAACCTGACTAAGTGAAGTATACGTTATTTTCATCTTTTTTTATAATCTACAAGTAAATTTTGGTAATTTTTCAGATAAATATAACTTTGAAGGTTTATCAGCCCAGTAGGTAATTACAGTTAGTAAAAATGGGTCAATTTGTTGCTTTGAAATTGACTTGAAGGTTAATTTTACTTCTAGGTAAATACTGGTCAATATTTTAGTGTAAATTTACCAAATATTTAAACGTGAATTAACTATTAGGTAGATATTTCTTGTAGGTATTATTAGTATATTTTACCAATATCTAACTTAACATTTTACTTTCAGGTAATTTTATTTACAAATGTGAAACAAGTAAAAATGTGTACATGGAAGATTTATGTATTTATTTACTAACAAATTTAATAGACTTGCGTAGTCAAATTCGAGGTAAAATTAAGGGCATTTTTACCCTAAAGTTTACTTTCAATTAAATTTAGTAAATCTGTGAACAAACTTACCAGAAAAAAATTCCTATTAGTAAAATTTCCTCTTAATCTCAAAAATCAACTTGACCTGATAGAAATATTACCTAATTATAGTAAATATTTCGTTAAAGTCTGGTACAAGTACAAAGAGTTTTTTGCATTGTGTATGTGAGGTTGTAAAAATGTTATCAAAGAATTTAAAACCCTATCACTACACATCGAGTTACTATAGATGTTCCACAATATTGAAACCTTCGAATGAATTAGAAGTGTATCCCACATAACCTCACAAAATATAATAAATAGCAAGATTTTGGAAAGTGGTTCTACTATAAGCCACGTTGTGTATTTAAATTATGAAAGAAATGAAGGTGTGCGGTATCTATTGAAAATTAGCACTAATCTATTAATTATCTATATTTGAAATGAAACGTCAAAATTTGATTTACCAGACCAGAATTAATATTAACCTGTTAGTAATATTCGCCAATTGGTCAAATTAACTACTGGAAGTTAAATTTACTTATTATAGTGAAATTGACTTGTTTTTGGTTATTCTTCTAGAACGGGGCCAAATAGTTAAATGATAAATTTACTAATAAGTAAATATAACTGGTACAATTATACTAGACTGCAAAATATATTTATTACTTGGTCAAAGTACAAGGTAAATTTGACCAACAGGTAAAAACCTTTCGGAGCCTCCATTAATCACGGCAAAAACTACGTCGCCACTGTATATGGAAACCTAACATTATTTACAAAACACAATGCAAGTAGTGATGCCGCGAGACGAGAACGAGACGAGAAATGCTTACTTCTCGTTCTCGTCTCGAAACTCTAGACGAGAACTTGGTTGAGCTCTCGTTCTCGAAGGATGTTTCCCGTCTCGTTCTCGATTTCGAGTCAAGATTTCACGAATTCTCGACTTGTAGAATGCTCTGCAAGTTGCAACAACCTTTTTGAACCACCAATTGCTATGTGAGCAGTACATTCAGATAGTACTTATATGCGGTTTTAAATATTGAAACTGGAATAAGTTAAATTGCTTTTGTTGTGAATGGCTAGTAACTGTAGCCCGAAAGTTCGAAAGCAACCAAGCGAAAGTTACCTTAATATATTTGTGTTTGAACACTATGGAAAATAAAAGTAAATGCTAAAAAATAAATTATGCAATCAGTTTATTTTCTGTAAGTACTAAAAATTGATTGCATTAATCAACTGATAATATAAATTTAATACAGGTTGCGTTTTAATTGATTACTATCTCAGGCATTTTCTTTAAATCGTTTCTAATATTACGAACTGAAAATCTTTCATCTGAAAGCAATAAAATAGTAAGAATGCCCTTTAATTTCAACATTCTTCTTATAAAAATAAATGCAAATTACACGCATTCAAACCAAAAGATTGTATACCATACTAAAAAAAATCATTTATTATTATGGCTAAGTGGCCGACAAGTCAGGGTTTAAAATGGTTTACCATAGTTTTGCAAAATCTATTAAATTTCAAATCACTGTTTTCTGCAAGTACTTAGTCCTGGTTAAAATTGCAATTTATAACTAGGTATGTACTTGGTTTATCTATCGCATGCTACAATAAGTTATCAGCTATAAATGCAGCTTATTAACAAAATCGTCTTGGGAAAATGTCTTCTCTTGTCTCAACCAAAAATAGTTCACTGAACGTCGCCCAATATACGCTCGCACATTTCAAAATCGTTAACTATTGCACGAAACTTTAAAATACCCCCCCCAAACTAAGTTTACAAATATACATAAACCGACGGCGATGTAACAAAATTTGGGATTACATTTTTACCTAAAGATAAATATTTTCTAAGAAACGTTTAGAAGATGCATATAAACAAAATATTGTTTGAAATTTTTATTATCTTTTTATGGTCCAAAATTCTATACCCCATACATCACTTCATACCTTTCAAAAAGAATAACCATCCTTAACATAAGAAGCTAATCAGTAACCTCTAGATACTGTTTCTTTCAGGGATTATCGTGACTTCGTATAAACCGTACTCAGTGTTTTTGACTTTTCTTATGTATGATTCATATTTATTTTGCAAAACCTGTAAACTTCGTTTAACAATGTACTTGTTTAAGAAACGGTGACTTCTATACCTAAAATTGGATACCGAACTCTGCTTTCTAGTTGAGCGGTACGAAATGTATAAAAACCTTTTGTTTTCTTATCTAACTTTTATAAGTTTCTATAATATTATTTTTTTGAAATCCATTGTTATAACTGCAACGTCCTGTCTAAGGATCTAAGACTATTTAAAAAAGGGTTGGCATTTGAATGTATGTCTGAAGAACAACAATTTATTCTACAACAAATACCTGTCATCCTTAAAGTACAAACTATAAATATATCGAAAACTAAAAGTTTCACTTTAATATTTTTCTGTTTTGCTACATATATAAATTCTCTGATCTCTGAGTTTGCTTATTTATTCATATTAACTTGAGGTTGTAACTTCTGTTAAAATTTTAAAGTGAAAGATGAAGCGATCAAAAGTAGCCTTTTCATATAAACAGTAAGATCAAAATGAAGGAGTTTATAATCCTGAATTATATAGCAGCGATGATAGTTTTTCTGATCAAACATATATATGTTCCAGTTCTCTCAAGTTGTATTGCGAACATCACCCACTTAGATGAGGATAATCAGTACGACTACGATTCCGATATGACTTTCTTTTCCATAACTGAATCATGGTCATCAACATCATCAAATGTACAGGAAGATACTTTTATACCTATTGCAAAAATAGCGAAAATATCGAAAATAAAAGTGAGCGACTATTACCACATAAATGTGGAAGACAGGAATAATAAAACCCGGACATGCAACCAGTGCTTAGAAAAGGAAATCATAACGGTTATAAAAATGAAGTGCTCTAATACCAGCGGCTTAAAAACACACCTAATGTTTAAACACGCTGCAGTCTATAACAGTATTTTTTGTGATACAGGAACGTCTACGCTAAACCGAAAAACAAATCCCGTTTTGAAAATGATTAACAACAACAGAAGTAACTCACTTAAGGTAAGTTATAAAAAGGGTATAATTATAATCGTTACTGAATTAAGTCATACTAGCTATTTCCAATTTTAAAATTTACTTGGCAGTTTTCTAAATCGCTTTAATTTCTTGCCGTTCTAGCCTTTTTTACATATATCTTTTGTTTAGAGTTTAAACTTTTGTAATCAGAACGTATAAGTAACGTAGTATTGTAAAACCTCATAAGTATCATGTTTAATTGGTTATTCATGTTCTAAAACTTATTTTCTTATTTCAGTCAATTGGCAAGGAACAGGAATTTGATGAAATGTTGGTTGGATGGATAGTAACCAAATATTTACTCTTTAGTTTTTTTGGAAACGATGCGATTTTTCATGTGTTAAATAACACCGTAGTACTGCCTAAGCGAACGGCGATGAAAGAGAGGATGCTGAAAGAGTTTGCTATAATGCAAGAAAAAATAAGAGTTCTTAGTGGCGCAACCTCAACTTTTTCAATCTGTAAACCAAATGTATTTAGCTAACCTCCATGTGTAGTTTTGTGTTTGAATTGAAAATTAATTCTAGAAATAAATAAAACATGCAAATTATTTTTGTTTACTTTTACCAAACCAAGCTATAAATAAAATACTAATGTTGTATATATAATACATTATAAATGTATATGTAACGGCGTTATTCTAATAATTTATTATTGTGCCAAGAATTTTTACACAGTAGTGTCTTGGCTGATTCGTGACTTAATCTATTGCAATGTTTCCGAATAGTCAAACCAGCTTTTGAGAAAAATCTCTCGGCGGGTACACTAGTTGCGGTGACACTAAATAGATCGCGTACCATTGAAGCTAAACCTGGATAAATACTCCCTGTATGTTTGTTGTGGTTTGTTTAGTTGGATCTTCATCTCAAAACTGGTTGGACACGTACCTGCACTTATTTATATACTGAGTTAGCTTCCCTTCTATTGTTTTCTAATTTTATGTTTTATTTCACCAGTTTTGAGATGAAGATCCAATGAAGATGATGATGAAGCATATTAACAACCCCTGTAAAACAGCATTGGTATCTGACGAGTGTAAACCCGCAATAAGGTTACCTCACAACCATATACAATCTCCGTTAAACAGTATTGGTATCTGACAAGTGTAAACCCGCCATAGGGTCGCCTCAGATCCATATACAACCTTCATAGAACAACATTAGTATCTGACAAGTGTAAACCCACCATAAGGTTACCTCAGAACAATGTTAAAATCTACCAAAAAGGTAGCCTAAATCATAATGATTTCCCCTTCAAAATAAATATTAAAAAAAAAAAAACGACTACTTAAGCCTTTTAATAATGCAATTGCACACTTCTTTAATAACCATCCTCTAAATTGTATAAATGGAAACATGTTAAAAAATGTTTTCTAATTCCCAAGTTATTGAATTTTTACAATAAAAATTATTCAGCTGATTTCACGTTAAGCGTATTGGCTACCTAAAAAAGTCGGTCCCAGGCCGTAACACAAATTGAAGGCAATTATTTATTTAAACTTTAAAAATTTTGCTTAGTGTACTCAAACCAAATATTTCAAACATCAATAAATCAAAGTCACCTTCAATTTATGTCATAAATGTCAAACTTGAAGTTTTTATTATTTTGAAAACGATCCTAGGTTATGGATCGAAACGTTAATAAAGATAATTTTAAAAACTATGAGTGGTTTAATACCCAAAGAAAATTAAGAAGAATAAACCTGGATAAACAGATTTATAGTTCTTCCGCCATTTTAGTATATCTTCGCTTTTATTTTCCTGGGTCAATTTAAATAGTTGTTAATTTCTTGACACCAATTGTTATTCACGAATTGATTTTTTTCATAAATGGAATACACATCTAATTCACCACCGTCATTATCATTCATATCAGATTTTCGACTAAAATAGTTGGTTGGGGCTGCGACGGTACGTAGTACTTTTCTTTATATATATATATATATATATATATATATATATATATATATATACATATATATCTTGAAAGTTTTTATTGACGCTTCTTTCATTTCTTTCCCCCACGTGGTCAAATTGAATGTTTCCGTTTTATGTCGTGTATCTAAAATAAGGACGGCACAGTAGATTCAATTTGTTTTATGATAATGTTTTAACATTTTAGTATGTGCAGCTAGATAGACTAAAAAACAAATTTTTTTCGAGTTCAGATCACAATTAATACCTTCTTAAACCCTGAATAGCATCTTCTATTTTGTCAAGCAACATATTACAGTCTACTACTATGTGCGGTAAAGTTACATAATTTTCTCAACCAAGTAAAGTAGAAAGACTTTTAAAATGTTTTAATAAACTCTGAATTTTTGATTAAAGTTCCTATTCAGTTTTAGTGATTTTGAAACCACCTAATTCTTAGTTATTTTCACACAATGCATTTAATGCATTTTAATTAAATCCGATTGATGTTTTATAAGAGTATGAGGAAATTGAGATATATGTGGTGCTATGAATTAGAAAAGGAGGCGTTTATTAAAGGTACCTGAATTATGATATGGATTTATTATAAAACATTCCAGCGGATACTTACTGCTAAAATTAATATTTGATTAATGACAAATTATGACTTAAACGTATAATTGCACTAGAAAAGATGTGTGTCTTTTTAAAGTGATACACTATATCAGTTTTTAAAAACATTAGGGGTTATGTTATCATAGTAATTAATACAGCTTGATTTGTTTTGTATAGAGAATATAGAATAGCACCGATGATTTTTATCCATGTAAGAACAAACCAGGTCTTATACAGTTTTGTGGTGATTCAGATTACACGTAAAACCTCGAAATGTATATGTATATATTTAGGGCTGGAAACATTGTCTATGTATCGTCGTATGTATTATCTAGATTTTAAGATTTTGTAATCGATTCTTAAGTGTTTATGTTGATATTATGTTATATGCAAATTGGCGCTTTGTTTACATTACGTTTTAACAGAACCATTACATAAATGTGCGTTTTTGACTTTAGTACGTATTCCTTTTGAAGCTGTATGTTTAACTAAAAGTTTATATTAAATCTGTTTACTGAGGTTTCAATTTTTTTTTTCTGTATGACCCACCCCACTACGACATTTTGAGATAACCCGAAATCTAATTCTTTTGGATTTCTATTCTACCTTTTTGCCTGTTTTGTTACGGTATTCAAAGTAGGCGATTTTCTTCACTTACGTTACTGCTTTCTTTCTTGTCTGCACGGAATACCCCAACATTTGTTTAATTACAATTCTAAGCGTTGTAACGTGCATTTTTAATAATTTAACCTTTTTACGCTATCCTCAATTCATAAATACATTTCTACAAATTACTATTTCTATATTGGATATTTATTAACTCCTTAGGCGAGTGCATCGTATTTTAATAAATAAATTGCAAGAAACGAATTGTAAATAGGATTATTCATGAATTACCTTCCAATGTATCAAAATGATAAACAGCTATAATTAATTATTAGATAAGAGTGCTGCATTTACTTTATGGATATACAAGGCTAGATAAGAGACGATAAGAAGTTGTAATAGAACTAGTTGAATAAACAGATTTAGCAGTCGTAGTTCGTGCTTGGTTGCTATATAGTAATTACGTGAAAAAGACTGTTTCTTTTTGCTTTGACAAGAGTGAGAATTAATGCGGGATGAAATTTCGTATTGTTCCTGAACAAGTGCGGCACGATTTTAATTGTTTTTCTTGTGAAGTAAAAGTTGTATACGGTTTTTGTGATGCGCGTTGCTCTACTAATTGGTTTTTTTGGTTGCTTTTCTGTTGTAAATAAAAGTGGTAGAACTTGTCGTGCGTTTTACGGAACATTACTTTAGTGATACACGTGCTTTACTCATTGTGTTTTTCTGTTGGTGCTTTGTCTTTTTATACTTAAGCTGTGTGTGCGATCTCACGGCATGTTTTTAGTTGACTTTCTGTTGGAAATAAAAGCGGTAAAGCTTGTAAACGCGTATTTTACTAATGTGTGGTTTTAGTTGTTTGTCTTGTGAAATAATAGTCGTAGAACTTGCTAAACTGACCGATTCTTTCTTTAGGATTAATGTGTGTGCGATCTAGTCTAGTGTCCCTTTGTTTTATCAGATTAGTGCATACTTTGGTTATTTAAATACAGTGATACTGTAGTTTCTGAATTTTCTAACAACAAAGAATTTAAAATAGATCATTGCTTGCGTAAATCTCGTTATTTGCGAAATATAACAGATTACCGGTTTACAAAGGTATTGGTTGAAGTTTCTCACTGCTTTTTGGGATGTTTACGAAAATAATATACATTTGGTCCCAGTTGAAATTAAACTAGTGCTACAGAATATTTCGAACTTATTGTCTTAGGAAATAGAATTACCAAGAAATTTATCAAGGCTACATAGTTCCGTCGCGTGATGGTGTCTGCTGCTAACCCCAGTGAAATACGTAGGTGTGATTAGTGTAACGTGTGATAAGTTCCATCAACACCCGCACAGTCAAGGGTGAAGTGCTTCGTTAGTGCAGGACATCGTGAATCCCACACTTCAATTGTAAGGAAGCGTTACTGAAGGACCTTCTGTAAGTTGAACTATTTCATACTTGTTATTACTTTATATCTATCCGTTGCTTTGCCATATCTTTGTAGTTCTGATACCTTTTACAACAGACTAGCATGCTATTTTAAAACATAAAAAAAAGAAAGAAAGAACAATCGATACTACTGAATTACTCATACCAATTGTGTCTTATCTATTTACCTTTTGTTAACATTTTATCTAATTTATGTTTAATTGGTGTGTGAGGAAACGTTTCTGCTACTCCCCAATATTACCTCACTTTGTAATAAAAAAATTTTATAATGCTTTTATCGTGATTATATTATATAGTTTATCTAAACCGTTTTATTTACATTCTACAAAGTACTGAATAACTGAGACTTTTCGTTACTGCTATGCTTTTTGTTTATTTCAGGTTGGCAGGACTAATTTTTTTTATTGCAGGTTTGCTATTCTAACTTTTCTTTATTGCAGGTATTGCTACTAATTCCTTACAGCCCCGTACGTTATATGTTGGTCTGCTTTCTACAATCCCCCCTAATCTCCGATTGAGCCCGGTCATTTCTTGATATCTTTGTGTTACGCACGGCTACGAGCCAACGTAGCATAACTTTGGCGCCCAAACAGGGACTGCCACGAATTACGTAACGTAACATTTTTGGCGCCCAACGTGGCTGCCACAAAAAAAAAAGTAACAAATTTGGCGCCTTACGTGGGCCTCGATAAACGTGGAGCTCGATTTTTTTTCTTTTTTTCTTGGCTCGATTAACGTGGGGCCCGATTAACATGGGGCGACCAACGTAGTGCCACAAAAAAAAACGTAACACAAATTTGGCGATTAACATGGGGCTCAATTTTTTTTCTCCTTTCCTGCTCGATTTTTTTTCCTCTTTTTCTCCTGCCCGATTTTTTTCTCTCACTATGTCTGTTCTTAAGTATTCTTTCTGTGGCTTATCGGTCTTGTGTTTTCTCTGATAAGCTTGTGTCCGAAAACACTGGCGCCCATTTCGTATTCCTATTCATCTTTTGCAGCTAGCCCATCCCGTGACTTATTCTTCTGGCTAGTTCTACCATTTGTTCACTATTTGACTATTATAGTCGCTTGCTACATCCATTCCTTGAGGTAGGCTTCAGATCTATTTTCTTTTCCTTTGGAAATTTCGACTTGGTCGCTATTGTAGGTCTGTTAGCCATACTCTGCTTGAGTAATCGTTTCATACGAATCTGTGTTACCTTAGTTGGAAGTATTCTAGATGGTGTACTAGTTTGCCTTTGCCCTTTTCTCTGTCTTGGTTCTTTCTTTGCTGCACACTTGAGGTCGACAGTTGTGTCGTTTAGTTGGTTTGCTACGAGTTTTCTGACTCGTTTTTTTTCTTTTCTCTTGGTTTCTCCGCGGGAAGCCAAAACTTTTCTTTGAGGTGGAAAACAGAAATGTCCCTTTTTAGGACATCCGTCTTTTGACGATTTTGAAAGTAGCTATAACCTTTAATCCTCATTGGGTGTTTACTTAATACTTTCTTTACCTATTCTGTCATTGTTGGTTACGATAGATGACTTTGTCTTCTTTTGGAAAAATGTTCTTTCTCTTATACTGGTGTTGGTCCTTCGAACCGGATAAAATTTTTTTTGTTTGGTTCCTTGTCTGTCGTTTTTTTTCTTTCACTCCGACGTCTTTATTTTGCTAGGGGGGAATTTGTAACGTGCATTTTTAATAATTTAACCTTTTTACGCTATCCTCAATTCATAAATACATTTCTACAAATTACTATTTTTATATTGAATATTTATTAACTTCTTAGGCGAGTACATCGTATTTTAATAAATAAATTGCAAGGAACGAATTGTAAATAGGATTATTCATGAATTACTTTCCAATGTATCGAAATGATAAACAGCTATAATTAATTATTAGATAGGAGTGCTGCATTTACTTTATGGATATACAAGGCTAGATAAGAGACGATAAGAAGTTGTAATAGAACTAGTTGAATAAACAGATTTAGCAGTCGTAGTTCGTGCTTGGTTGCTATATAGTAATTACGTAAAAAAGACTGTTTCTTTTTGCTTTGACAAGAGTGAGAATTAATGCAGGATGAATTTTCGTATTGTTCCTGAACAAGTGCGGCACGATTTTAATTGTTTTTCTTGTGAAGTAAAAGTTGTATACGGTTTTTGTGATGCGCGTTGCTCTACTAATTGGTTTTTTTGGTTGCTTTTCTGTTGTAAATAAAAGTGGTAGAACTTGTCGTGCGTTTTACGGAACATTACTTTAGTGATACACGTGCTTTACTCATTGTGTTTTTCTGTTGGTGCTTTGTCTTTTTATACTTAAGCTGTGTGTGCGATCTCACGGCATGTTTTTAGTTGACTTTCTGTTGGAAATAAAAGCGGTAAAGCTTGTAAACGCGTATTTTACTAATGTGTGGTTTTAGTTGTTTGTCTTGTGAAATAATAGTCGTAGAACTTGCTAAACTGACCGATTCTTTCTTTAGGATTAATGTGTGTGCGATCTAGTCTAGTGTCCCTTTGTTTTATCAGATTAGTGCATACTTTGGTTATTTAAATACAGTGATACTGTAGTTTCTGAATTTTCTAACTACAAAGAATCTAAAATAGATCATTGCTTGCGCAAATCTCGTTATTTGCGAAATATAACAGATTAACGGTTTACAAAGGTATTGGTTGAAGTTTCTCACTGCTTTTTGGGATGTTTACGAAAATAATATACATTTGGTCCCAGTTGAAATTAAACTAGTGCTACAGAATATTTCGAACTTATTGTCTTAGGAAATAGAATTCCCAAGAAATTTATCAAGGCTACATAGTTCCGTCGCGTGATGGTGTCTGCTGCTAACCCCAGTGAAATACGTAGGTGTGATTAGTGTAACGTGTGATAAGTTCCATCAACACCCGCACAGTCAAGGGTGAAGTGCTTCGTTAGTGCAGGAAATCGTGAATTCCACACTTCAATTGTAAGGAAGCGTTACTGAAGGACCTTTTGTAAGTTGAACTATTTCATACTTGTTATTACTTTAAATATCTATCCGTTGCTTTGCCATATCTTGTCGTTCTGATACCTTTTACAATAGACTTGCATGCTATTTTAAAACATAAAAAAAAAGAAAGAAAGAACAATCAATACTACTGAATTACTCGTACCAATTGTGTCTTATCTATTTACCTTTTGTTAACATTTTATCTGATTTATGTTTAATTGGTGTGTGAGGAAACGTTTCTGCTACTCCCCAATATTACCTCACTTTGTAATGAAAAATTTTTATAATGCTTTTATCGTGATTATATTATATAGTTTATCTAAACCGTTTTATTTACATTCTACAAAGTACTGAATAACTGAGACTTTTCATTACTGCTATGCTTTTTCTTTATTTCAGGTTGGCTGGACTAATTTTTTTTATTGCAGGTTTGCTATTCTAACTTTTCTTTATTGCAGGTATTGTTACTAATTCCTTACAGCCCCGTACGTTATATGTTGGTCTGCTTTCTACAACCCCCCCTAATCTCCGATTGAACCCGGTCATTTCTTGATATCTTTGTGTTACGCACGGCTACGAGCCAAAGTAGCATAACTTGGCGCCCGAACAGGGACTGCCACGAATTACGTAACGTAACATTTTTGGCGCCCAACGTGGCTGCCACAGAAAAAAACGTAACAGCGTATTGGGTCAATAAATGAACTTGACTTAAGGCAGTTATCAACTCGCGGTTGTTCAACGGTCTAGAGCTGAACAAAACCGGAAAAATTAAAAACCGGTTTACCAGTTTTACTAAGAATTGGTTTTGGTAAAACCGGTTTACCATTACCATTTACGATTTTCAAAAGCGATTTTACCGAAACCTGTTTTACTAAAACAGGATTTTACCAAAATAGGTTTTTAGCTAATCGGTTTTCGCGAAACAGGTTTTAACAAAACCGGTTTACCCAAACAGGTTTTACCAAAACCTGTTTTACGGAAACAGGTTTCTACCGAAACCGGTTTTATTAAAATCGACTTTACCGAAATCGGTTTTACCGAAATCGGGTTTGCCAGTTATCTAAAAAATCGACCTAAATGAAATAAAAATGAGTATTGTTGCAATTCTAAACAAAAGCGGCTTTGTCAAAAACAAAAACCGTATAGTTTTGTTATTGTAGTAAGGGCATCATGCAATTACTCAAAAAGTAAAACATGCTCTTTTTTCCGATTTGATATTTAATAGTGGTAAACGAATTATAAGATTCAAATCTTTACAAAAATGGATTATATTATTAATTACGAATGCTGAACATTACAGCAGGTTTATAGTGTTTAATTGTAGTAAACATTATAGTAAGCTTTTTATAAATAGGCAATCGTTTCCGGTAGATGAAGCGATGTATAACAAGTTATAAATTCGTTCTATTCTAATGATTTATACTGCGAGCGTGGTGTCTTATTTTATTAATGTAATTAACCTCTACCAATGCATAATTATTATTTATAGACAGATGCAGTTTGTTTATATTGATGTAAATTATAAAAATGTTAAACTTATAGACTTAGTTTCGCAGTGGTTAGATACGTCGAATTATTCTTTTTAATACTTTAAGTTGTTGTCATTTAAAATTTTTATTATAGCTATTTATGATTAGTTGAACATTTGTACTGTTGTTTAAAGTATGACATGAAACATCTCTTATTTTGTAATTTTGCATAAAGAAGAAAATAAAGTTTCAATCAGACTTTCAGAGTTGTCAAACAATGGCATGAACTTGATTAATTCTTCTTGATTTTATTTTAAGTAACTTTTTTATCTACAAAGGGTAGAATTTTAAATAGTGTTATATGCTTTAAGTATGACATCTGATTTCAATATTAGACTCTCACAAAATAAGTCTATGGTGTAGAGAGACTATCAGGGGGGTCGTTAAATAAATACGGATGGGTAGGGCGCCACTGTACTTAGGTAAGGTGTAAGAACAAGAAATATTGCTAAGAAAAATACAGGAACCTCAACGAATATATTTGGAATACAAGATTTTGTATTTTTAGATGGTACTTCGTTTATCCTGAAATAAAATAAGTAAATAAAATAATATTGCAGACAGCAGTTTGCGCCTCAAAAAAAAACCAATAAATCAAACAAGCTTTGTGCATTTATGGTATTTTTCTTTTGTGTATTGGTGCATGGACACTCTACTTATTGAATTTATGCACTTCTGGTTTATATATAATTCATAGAATCCAAAGACAAGTATGGATAGAATAACACTATTTCTTAAGTGCTTCTTTGAGTGTAATTAACCTTTTCTAAGTTTATAAAGAAATCAAAGTTCTTAAATATCAACACATATATTAACTGAAAAATATTTCTGATTTAAGTTGACAGATATTTACTATACGTTTTCTGAATGCTCTATCAATTCTATGACTTTATATTAATAATCTTGGTTATTTTAAAAGTCTCTAAATCAAATAGGCATTATAAGTATCATTAACAAAATTATGAGCTTTTTTTGTGATCCTTTCAGTACTGACTAAACGACGCACATAAACGCAAAATTAGTTTTATAATAAGATCTTTTAATTAGTAAACTTAAACTGTGGCAAATAGTTGTCATGTATAAGCAAGTATTCGACCATATTATTCATAATGTAAATTCATGAAGAGTTTGTTAGGTAAACAATTTGATAAAACATAATTTTAATCTAGAGCAAAGTTTGAAAATCTAAATTCATAATTAAATATTATCATTAAGATGTTAGTTTGTATGGGTTCAAACTACCAAGGTTACGGTTTAGACACGACGTTGTACGTCAAACAGATGATTGTCTTAACAAATGAAAACCACTTACCGACCTTGAGCATAGAGTACGGCTGGTTACAAACCAATTAGTAAAACAAACTCAATCCATATGTGGACTTCCAACGTTGAACAAACACAGGAAAAACCAGTTGTCTACATTGTTATAATAACGCTTCGTAAATTAGAACCATAATGATGAAGGATGAAATCCTTGTAAGTTTCCAATGCGCAAACGTTTTAGACGCCATAAATTAACTTCTTCCTATAGCCATTAATCAGTTCTTTAGGGTTGTTCAGTATTACAACAAAACATGCATGTTAAAAATGAGGAACGTATTGTAGATGTCAATCCGTGCTGTGCACGAAGAAAGACGGGATACTCTTAAATGATCTCAGGGTTCGGGTTAGCAAATATACAACGACAGATCGAAAGCAAAATAACATTTACTATTAACTGCTAAAATACATACAGGAATTACTTTACACGTCGTACCGCTGGTAACAAAAAGCCAACTTAACAATGTTTAAAACGTTTTATAATAGCCCAATTAAATACCCTTTAATGCAAATCGTTTACGGCACGTGCTAGCGCACAAATTATCTGATTGAAATAAAGGGCAAACACTTATGTTCTAGAAGTCCTTGCAGGTGCAAGTGTATAAATACCTGCCAGTACGCCGGGCGGCTCCACCACAATAATCCTTTACTCTACCTACCGTTTACACATGCAGTTTACACAATCGTCAATTACCCTAAATTACGCTACAAGAGCATCTTTGTTACCCGTAACGATTTACACAATACTTCTCGCTAAATCTCAAAAATACAACTAGCAAACATCTGCAAATTGTATTTACCGAGTAAATATCAATATACTAGAGGTATATGAACATCCCACCAAAATACATTATAATTAATAAATCTGATACCCTTTGTCGTAGGTAGCTGGCATAGCCACCTGTATCCACGCGCGTCTAAACATAAAACTAACTACTCGTCCCTCCAATTAACCTTCTTGGCTAAACACTCTATGTTTTATCAAGCACGGCGGGAAAAACCAGGCTCATGTAGTTATCGCGCAGCGCCCCTATTTTAAATTAACTTATGAGATATAAGAGTAATATAAGTTTACATATATGGCGCGTTACAATACCCCCCTATTGAATTTGAATAACCAATTATGAGAAATCAATACAAAGTTGAAAGCGCAACTAAACTAAACAATTAACTTAAAAATTAACTCCTAGAAACAAGACATCCGCCTGCCTTTTCCCCACTTACAGAAACTGAACTGGTGGCACGTATTCCTTTAGGTTAAATACCTTATGTATACCTAAATTAATCTGCCCTTCATCTAAACACACTTCATAAGCATCAAGTCCCTTTTTAATAACAATGGTACAGGAATCCTTAAATAACAAGAAAAACTTTTTAATTTTACTACTCACAGACGCAGATTGAGGATGAGTACGCAACCAAACTTTTTCATCCTCGTCAAAAAAAGTTTGGAATTTATGTTTTATATCATGGCGAAAGCGCTTCTTTTCAGCTTTTGAAATCAATCGTTTGCGAGCCAGAAGCACCATTTTCTCACCGCTATCCCCCGATTTTTCACTTTCAGGAAAATTAATAAACTTTGAAAACTTCCACACTTTTTCTCTTCCAAAATAAAGCATTTCTGTAGTATAGCCAGTACTATCATGACATACACTATTCAGAAGCCCTTCAATCCTTTTTACACAATACACCCCCCTAGGAAAAATAATATGTCCTAAAACACAAACTGAATTTCTCGCAAAATAACATTTTTTTAACTTTACGGTAAGCCCCAGTCGCCTTTAATTTACGAAAAATAATAGCTAAATGCTCCATGTGACGGTTAGGATTCACAAAAAATACCAATATGTCGTCTACATACGGGATTGCAAATTCCAACACCTTAGCACCCACAACATTATACAAGGCTCTTATAAAGCTGCCCACTGATGTTGATAAGCCAAACGGCAGGACCTGAAAAACATGGATCTGCCCGTCAAATAAAAAACTCGTATATTTTTGATGTTCTGCAGATATGGCTACCTGCCAATAAGACACCGTCAAGTCAAGTGACAAAGACACTGACCTGGACTGAATTTATACCACAATTCACAAGGATTCGGTAGAATTGTCCCATCCTTCTCCACTCTCTTATCTAGATAGCTTGCCTCAAGGCAAACCCAAATGGCCCCATCTTTCTTTTTAACAGTTACCAGCGGACTGATATCTTCAGATCGGCGCATTTCTACGTCCCCCCATTCTTCCTTCTCTTTTATTTGTTTCCTAGCTTCCTCACGAAAAGCATAAGAAATTGGATATTGTTTACAGACAAAAGGGGAATAATCAGTTAAACTGATTTCGTGAATGTAACCCTTGATTAGTCCCGAATGATTTGAAAATATGTCCCTATATTCAAAGAACAAATTTTTTAACACCACTTTTTCTTCGACAGTCAATGACTCGGTCGTATCAGCAACTTCTGCAATGTCCTACGAAAGGTACAATACCGGAAATTTCTTTCTATTACAATGACTTATTCGATCCTCTTTTATCTGGCTGATTAAGATATGTACGCCCGAATTTGGTTCACCCACAAACTTTAACACTTGTACCTCGCCAAAAAATTTACCTCTCAGTGAACCCATGACAAAATCAATAACTACTTCATAATCTTGCATCCAGTCGCATCCCAAGATTACATCTCTTACCAACCCTGGAATCACCAAAAATAGGTAATCAATTACACCTATTTTTAGGCTTAAACAAACCTGTTCCTTAGCAATCACACTTCTTCCCCCATGCTTCCGTTAATTGAGCGTTTCTACATGGCACCCTAGGCATTGTAGAAGTATTCTGCACCACCCTCTTTAGAAAACCTTCCGAAATTCCCGTTATCTGAGACCCGGAATCTACCAACGCCTTTACGCCAATTCAACTGCACATCCTGCGCCTCTTCCTCAATAACTTCACCATAATCTGAATTAAAAATAGTCATAGCTTCCCTTTGACCCCTTTGGGTAGACTCAGTTTCTGATCGCTTATTTTCAGATCGGTCCTGCTCGACACGATTTTTCTACGCCAGTCTATCTTATTTTGACTGCTATTTCGAGTGACATTATTAACATTGCTCGAACGACAATTAGCGTTTCGATAAGAACCTCCACTATTCGAACGAGGAGCTTGACCCCTGTTATTTAGGAGTACCTCGTACGAAGCATCAATTTTTCTCAAATGAGCTTCTACCTCTTCGATAGTAGCTAAACCCGAATTCAACATGCCCCGTTTTGTTTCCATTTCAAAATGGTCCATTACCTAATTAATAAGCTCTCTCTCTGACAAGGTGGAGTTAAATATTTAGCTTCTTTAACTATCTTAAGAAAATAGTCTGCACGAGATCCCGTTTTGTAAAATCCGTATCTAACACTGAAATGTGTCTCCTTTTTCTGTTCTACGCTCCAGTAGCGCAAGAGAAATTGCGATTAAAAATTTTCAAATGACGAAAACTCTTTTATTTCATCCCAATCCTGAGCCGAACTACTTAAACAATTTATCGCAAAAAATACTCGCTTTTCATACGGTACCCCTGCCTCGTTAAACATACTTTCCAATCTTTTTATAAATAGCACCGGGTGTAATACCCCGTTTGGTGACAAGTGTAGGTTCGTGCCCACACAACTTTCCAAACTGTAATATATCCTCGATTCTGAATCGCTACCGACGCTCCTGCATTTACATCCTCTAAACCCTCTACATTTTCCGTCTTTTCTATCTTCTTGTTTCTAAATTCCATTTTCTCTTCTAAGGCCGACGAAAGTTAGAAAAATCCCTCGCTTAAATTTACGTTTAAATTTTTCAAAGCATCGCTTAAACAATTTCCGACTACTGTCGACAAACTGTTATTTACTTCGCCCATTGTCTCCCGCAATGTCTTCTAATGCACTTTCCTTTACGTCATTTTCTACCACCTTGGTCTTCTTTCCTTTTTCTCTAGGCATACTTAATTTTATCACCGCAATTCTGCGTTATATTAACAACTCTTTCCACTCACTAATGAAATTATCCGTATTTCAACAAATGTTTATACCTCAGTAGGTCTCTCACAGTTGTTTATTCGCTCCACTAGTTGGCGCCATATTGTTGATGTCAATCCGGGCCGAGCACGGAGAAAGACGTGATACTCTTAAATGATCTCAGGGGTTCGGGTTAGCAAATATACATTGGCAGATCGAAAGCAAAATACATTTATTATTAACTGCTAAAATACATACAGGAATTACTTCACACGTCGTACCACTGGTAATAAAAAGCCAACTTAACAATGTGTATAACGTTTTATAATACGCCCAATTAAATACTCCTAAATAAGAACCGTTTACCACACGTGCTAGCGCACAAATTATCTGATTAAAATAAAGGTCAAACACTTACATTCTAGAAGTCCTTGCTGGTGCAAGTGTATAAAAACCTGCCGGTACGTCGGGTGGCTCCACCACAATAATCCTACACTGTACTGGCCGTTTACACAGGCAGTTTACACATTACAATCGTCAATTACTTTAAATTACGCTACAAAAGCATCTTCATTACCCGTAACGATTTACAAAATACTTCTCGCTAAATCTCAAAAACACAACCAGCAAACATCTGCAAATTATATTTACCGAGTAAATATCAAAGCGTTTATACCAGAAGTATATGAACATCCCACCAAAATACATTATAATTAATAAATCTGGTACCCCTCGGTGTAGGCAGCTGGCATAGCCACCTGTATCCCGCGCGCCTAAACATAAAACTAACTACTTGTCCCTCCAATTGACCTTCTTAGCTAAGCACCTTATGTTTTATCAAGCACCGCTGGAAAAACCAGGCTCATGTAGTTATCGCGCAGCGTCCCTATTTTAAATAAACTTATGAAATATAAGAGTAATATATGTTTACATATTTGGCGCGATACAGCATATATCTTATATGCAATAAATCAACGATTTCGTACAATCACTATCACTTCAGTTTTATAGTGTTGCGCTAAGGAAAACCAAATAGAAATCAGTTTGAATTATTTAAAAATAAAAATTACAAACCATGATGAGTTTCTAAATCTACAGATCGATGGACTGCATGAGAATAGATTGCAACTCGCAAGTCACCCTTTGATATCAGTTTCCCCATGTTGACGCTAGAATGATAAAAGGCCGACTGGTTCGACTTGACAACAACCGCGACCTCAACAACCAGATGCGCAAAATCACGCTATTTGATATTACCTTGAAGATACTTTATGCAAATTCTTAATAGCTTATTCGAGTTTTAGGATGGTTTTAAAATACAAACTGGAACATTTATAACTATGCACTTTATTTACTAGATAATTAGAATAAAAAAGGACAATAATTGGGGTGTTTAAAAATTATGGTACCTTCTTTTAAATTTGTATTAGTTGTAGATGTACGATTCATATTGAATTATAAAAGTAAATTTAAAATTTTTGTAACACAACACATAATTCCTGTGTTATTGTAGAAGAGGAAAAACAAACTGTTATATCTTCTTACATATCATTTAGTTTATAATATGTGTATATTTAATAATCATGTCTTTAGTTTGCGTTGTGGTTCAAATCTCCTATATTTATTTTTAGATTACTGGATAATTATGGGTTGGGAAATTTTGTATGTGGATATTATATTATAAATTATAATAGCTCTACTAATATAGTATAATTATCCACCACTAAGAAAAGGGACAGGTGGAGAAGCAAGCACAAAACCGGTTGAAGCATTTTGGAATGTTGTACTTCAGATGTATGAAGATGATAGCATGGACAGACCAAGAAATAACAAGGAGGTTATAGAAATAGTATGGGAATAATTATATCTTTGGAAAACAAAGAAAAATAGGAGTAATAAAAGAGCAGGGTAGTTTCTATTGCAGTTTTGGGATATGGTACGAGATATACTACAAGCAGAGATAGGAGAAAAGAGGTAGAGGTAGACTTAGATCAGACTATTGCACGCAGATAGTGCAAGATGCAGACTGTGAAAATTCTAGGGAAATGTGTAGGTTAGTTCAGAATAGGAAACAATGAGGGTACACGTCTAACCAGTTCCAGGACTGAAAACCTAATGATGATGAGTAACAATAATTATAATCGCATTGCACAATAATAATGGTCAGGCTATAAAACTACAGTGTACATGGTCTTGCTTCGTTAAGATGGAACAGTATTTTTACAGTTACTAATAGCAATGATTAATAAGGGCACCTACTTACTGGCTCACTAATAAAACAGGCATGGTCGTTACTATCAAATTCATATACTACATAGAATGCTAGACAAAATAATAAAATGACTACAAGCAGTATACAATATTGAGCCACGTATTTGATCTCAGGAAACAATCATATTGTGAATAAATAACTACCACCGATATGGGCAAGAATACTATATAACTATTTATCTTATTAAAGTTTAAGTGCCTTAATGTACCACAAAACCGAGAAGAGGGCTACTCAAAGTACTAAAATAAAATTGAGATAAAGATAGACTAATTGGCATAAACTGCTAACTGGTATAATACTAAGACTAAATTAAACAAAAAAGAGTTCATGCCATTCCTATGCTATATTGAGTGACCAATATGCAATAAATCTAAAGACAATAATTATAGCAAAGCAAACATTATATAGCTTAAGAGAACAACCACATGAAGGAATTCTTATTTCGCTGATATACAAGTCCTGATTTGTATCTGTCTATCTGCAACCGTTTGCTTCCAGTAGACGGTTATTCAGAGATTTGGTTCTGCCTATTCCTCTTCATTGCTTTCATCACAGCGTTTGCTGACCATGATACCTTCATCACCTATAACAATTAAATAGTTAGAGCCTTGTTATGAACTAACTCTGTTTACAATAAATCACTCAAAATTAAAATAATTAATGCAAATACAAAGAATTGTCGACAATCATTTCAAATAACTTTCCTTTTATGTGAATTATGTACGATTGTGGAGGTGAACTTAATCGATGTGTTTGCGACTATTGAGTGCTTTGAATACACTTCTTAACGAACGTCCCTTCCTTACATGCATAAATGTATACGTATATTTATATATAAATATATATATATATATATATATATATATATATATATATATATATTAATGTCTTTGAATAATTACCTTGCAATGAGTATAATTAATATTCTTCAATTATGGGTTTAAGGTCAGCTGATAGGATTTAAAAGTAAACTGGAGAAGTTTAAAAGATTTAAAAGTTTAGGCATTTAAAAAGAGTTTACTTTTAAAACTTACCAGCTGACCTTAAACCCATAATTGAAGAATATTAATTATATATATATATATATATATATATAACTTAATTTTGTGTAAAGAAACACCCTGTGGAACATTTTAGTAGTGCGATAGGCTTAAAATATTTTATTTTTTAGTACAGAAAAACCTGTAAAGATACAAGATCATTCTTTCATAATAAATATCAATTAAAAACAGATTTTGAATCCATGTTATGTAGGTTGAAGAACCCGTAATTCTAATTTAAACGAGTTCTAAATTGCAAATGACTGTAAATCTCAAAAAGTACACCTCATTTTGCAACTTTATTTTTGCAAACGTTTAATAAGAAGTTTGAATGCTGCATTTATTTTTCAAGAGATTCCTTTCCATTTTAATGAATAACGTTAGAATTCAATTTTGAAAAAGCTGCTATTTTATATTGTTTTGATGTTGAAAGTTTCATTGGTAGCGATAATAAAAACCCATTAATCAATAAGCCAATGACAAATAATTATCTTTACTATAAAACAACATGAACGAAAACAGGCCAATTAGTTGGTTAAAAGTTTTTACAATCATAATTTAGATAAGGGGAGATGTTCAACGACCTACTAAAAGATAATAAAGCGATAGGAGCGAAACTATCCGTTCATTTCTGGAACGCTACGCCAATTAAAAACGATAGTAAAATTTTTATGACTTTATAAATTAGCCAACTTATATAACGACTAATATCGTTTTGACGAGATTGATCAGCTTTATGCGTCATATCAAATGGAGAAGCTTAAAAAATTCGGGAAATAATTATGTAGTAAAAATTTTATTATATAAAAATCGGTAAAAAAATTGGAGAGGTCATTCATGGTCAGTGGGTCATTCATCATTAATCGTTCTATTTATACAATACGAACTTTAATGAAAGTTACGTTGCGTCCAAAATGATGTAGATATTTTATACTTGTTAAAACAACGTGTGCTTAAAATTAAGGGATATTACGATCGACATATAAAACCAAATATTATTGTAGCGTTATTAAACGCAAATAGAAAATAAAATAGAAGTTTTTTGATAAAGTGGATTTCCATACGATGAAGGCATACATCATTGGCACATAAAAAAGAAAAGAATGAATTTTACGATGCATGTTGATGTCTTATAATAACCAAAATTGCTACCTAGCATAATGCAGACTTTAAATTAATTTTTCTTCTAAAACATGTATTACCTTGTTTTAGTGACATCTATTAACGTAACTCTTAAATGAAATATGGAACTAAAGATTCCATTGTTTACTAAAATATACCCAAATTAACTTAATGTATGGCTTTAATAATTGAATGACAAATCTTGGCAACTTTATAGTAATTTACCTTGGGTATACATTTTATATTGATTAATTTTTATTTATTTCTCTTCAATAAACTGTTTAGGAGATAAAAGTAACACACCAATACGAAATTTTTATTCCTATGGATATATGAATGTTCTAAAGAACATTTAAATCTGTTGAAGCACATTTGTATACTGCATTTATATTAAGTATGTTAAATTACATCAGGGTTTGACATATAAATATCTTGCTTTTCGAGAGTTAAAGATAAGACACCTACAAAAATGTACAGCAATGTAGCATATAAAGTGCAGTGTAGTTGTAATCGACCATATGTGGGACAAAGTAATCAGTGACTGAAGAATAGACTCACCCAACATAAAAGTGGCATTAAATTAAAAAAGACGATTTGTGCATTGACAACACACGTAGTGAACATCCACCACTCACCAAACTACGACAATGTTAAAATTTTAGAAATTGAAAACAATTATAAGAATAGACTATTTTTAGAAGCCTTCCATTTTGAACAACTAAATAACAGTATTAACATCAAACAAAACACAAAATTTAAACACATTTACACATATCTATACAGTTTTAGAAAAGTTCACAAAAAAAAGAATTCCACTTCTGTTCTTTTATAAAGTATTCTCTTATATCAACTAAAATAGTCAAATGTAATTTCTGAACACACACATCAAATAACTTTCAAAGCCAAAACACAAATGTATCTAGTAGTTATTGAATGACAGTTGTATAAAATATTTTTAAAATCGATACCGAATATAAGGTTTTTATAAGTATAGTTCAAGTTTTTATTGTATGTTTGACTCTGTAACTGTTTCCATTTGTAATGTGTTAGCTTATGATTATGGTTTTAAATAAACCGAAACAAAAACAATAACTGCAAATGGATTTTTAATATTTACGTATTCAATTAAAGGAAATACCCCAAAAAAGAATTACACCATTTTGACATTTTATGTGTATATATATATATTGCCGTGTAACCGGGATCAATCTCTGGAACTCCCTAAAAATCATTCGAGCCCCATCGTTGGGCCGTCATAAATTGTTGTGAAACCTCTCTAAATCGAGCCTCGCCAGAGTAAAAAAAAACATTCGATCCCCAACGTTGGGCCGTCATAATTTGCCGTGTAACTTCTCTAAATCGAATTTCAGTAACAAAAATACATTCGAAAATTTATTAATTTTCTAAAAATCGAAAATTGCACACAATAAAAAAAATTTTCAAAAAAATTATTTCTTACCCAGAATCCTCTCTCCATCACTTTAATTCTTCAACCGCTTTCCTGGCTAGCTCAATTAGACCTCCTTTTGGATACCTAGATTCACTATCATACTCTTTATCGTTCACGCACACTCCCAATAAAACCACAAAATAATACAACAATCATACAATATTTATTTACCACTATTTACACATAAAACTACAAGATTATTTACATTTTGGTGCTCAAGTTACACCTCAATAAATTCTATCTTTGAAAAGTCCAGTATTTTAACTAGCAATATTAAACACATTGAATGTAACCGGAGTAAATGCGCCCTGAATAATACTTTATTTTTCGTTCTTTATTTATAGTTAATTTTAATTAAGACACTCTGGAGTATGGTGAGCTCATGATAACCCAGTTTTTTTTTATGATTAATGTATGCTTTTTACATAGCATACGCTTACTGCAAACAAGAAACCCATGTACTTGTAACAATAAAAATTTAAATTCCTGATGGAACGTTAATAAGCTTAATATACACCTTTAGATTTATATTTAAATACCATAATAAAAGTTAGTTATACGTATTATTTTCAATACGTAAAATAATACAAAATACCTTCATAGTTCACTCTCACACATCACAACAATCTTCATAGTTTATAAAAACAACAAATTCTAAAGCGTTACCTGGAATTTCTTGAAGATCTCTACTCTTTTGACGATGTCGTTAAGTTGTTTCGCTCTCGGTTTCGTGGTTCTGCTCTGCTGGCCGCTTCTAGCTATTTGTAGATAAACACCATCTGAGTTGTGCTGCATGCTCTGCCTTTACGATGCATACAAATCCAAATCCAAATTTATTACACTTCGTTTATAATTGCGTACTTTAGTTTAATTTAATTGAATTTACGTTACTTCACGAGCTTGTTAAGATATATGTCGCACCTCAATAAAATTCTAGACTCGACACAATCCGCGTTTCAAATTATGAGGCCGACACAGTACTATTTAAATAAAAAATTTTTATATACTTACAAGCTCGTGGTAAATTTCTGTACGTAGTCTCAATCGATGAAAATACTAGGAGGGCGTTAAAAGAACGCGATGCTAATTCTTTTCGAGTATTTATACAATTCTGAGTGTAACCTCTCCAGACCCTCCTAACGCGAAATCCTTCACTTTAAATAATACTTCTTAAAATTTTGGTTCAACCGTTTTCGAAATCCTCAAAGTTTAGCGCGTCGTTACGATATTTTCCGAAAAATTAACATTCAATATTCCCGTGCTTGTCTGTTCTACAACTAACTATATAGACCAATAAGATATTTAATGATGTCTTGAAACCCCGCCTGTATTAACGCTATTCCTCTCTTATGCATATTCTACGTTTCCTTTTACCTTGTTTGAGTGGTAGAAATTGATATTACTGTCCGCGTTTCAAACTAACCCATGTGGACTGAATACGTGCGTTTTGAAGTGAACTGTTATTATGCCTGTCTCTTTCCAAAGCATTTTATTGATCGTCTATCCCTTCTGCGCTTTAAGAAAACTTTTAGTTAGCATTTATACGAAACATTCTACCGTTTACCCGATATACCTCGAATTTAGTCTTTTATCTACACAAATTAGAGGAACATGACCTTTCCAAAACCTGCAGGTGTTCAATAACGAACGTTTTTAAAACAACATTTCTAGGAGGTTGCGTTTCAAGGTATTTTATATTCAACGGCTGTTCGCCTGTTAGCAACGCGTTTCACCTTGGTATTATCGATTTTTCAAGCTCTTATGCGTATTAAACTTAATAACCCTTTCAACTAAACTCAATTAAATTAATTAATAATTTGCATTGGCTTCTACAATCTATTTCCTTTACCAACCTAACTAAATTTTAATCACTACTTGTAAAATTATAGTAATACTTGTTCCTTTAACTTAACTAAATGAAATAAATTTCGCACGTATTTTTTGGTTGTTTCCTCTATACAGGGTGTTTGAAATTGCCTTGTTTATACTTAAATTTAGCCCTTTAAAACCACTACAATATATATATATATATATATATATATATATATAAATATTTTAGGTAGTTAATTACACAAGGTAAGTTGATATATATATACTATCGTATTACAGTGAATAAGATGAAATAATAACTTGTAACGTATTTTTTTTCTAGTTACACTTCGTTCTTTAACACAAAATAAAGCAGCAATAATATAAAATATTTAATTTATAAATTTCCGTTCAGAAAAAATTAATACATAAAATTAATAATAGCATATAGACTCTTTTACCTTTATGGTCTAAGATTCGTTATTAAGCTTCGTCGAGTTGTCAATTTGTTCACTTCTTTATCAGCGTTCGAACGGGTAAGCTGCTCTGCAGGATAGTAAAGTCAAGATGGTCGTGTCTAAACACGTGGCCTGTAACACAGTCCGAAAAAAAGATAGATAATTGATTGAATCTTCGTGTCTGGAGGTTAAACCTAGCAGCTGTAGCGTGAGGATATTTTTGTATAAGTTCCACCTAGAGCGGTTCAGTTGATCCCTGCAGGCCTAAGGAGATGGAAGCCCCGCTTAATCATTAATACAGTTGGTATAAAATTATTTAAATAAATTTTTTAACATTTTCTCTATAGTGCAGTATCGGATATGATAAAATTTTATACAATATGGTATATGGTAATTTCATGTTATGCAGTTTCATATAATTCAACTTCATAAATAAATAATATCGAATAAGCAAATCTTGGATCTAGAAAATTTGTTGGAGTACTAAATTTAATACGATGTAAAATCGAGCAGAAGTTGGTTTCGTTAAATAATGGTTGTATTCAGAAGAGTTCTGGTAATTCCAGTAATAATTTTGTAAGTATTCACATGGTTTCTGTTTGTGCGTTGCGGAAAACCTATGGTTATGGAAATTTCCGACAGCTGAGGCCAAAGTCCAATTTTTTTCGTTCAGAGCAGTATTACTACACGTGAGTGTTCCTTAGAATTTAATCACTTTGAATATTAATTAACTTGCAAAAAGAAAATAGTACATTGAAATTTTGTAACGTAAAAAGCGTTTAAGGAAAGAAAGAATTAATTAATAAATCTATTGTTTGTCAGAATGTTTGCACATGCACACAAAGTTTACATTTAAAAAGTTGTGAGTGACATTTTATGTCAGATATAAAAAACATAGATTCAGTTGTCCTATTTAGACCTCACATGTCATCTTACGTTAATTTAAAATATGTTTAAATATTTTGAGGTCATGAACTTTGATTTTTAGTCAAAATGTGGAATTCGCGTTATAACTGTTAAGTAAAAGTAACTTTAGGTAAATACATGCTAGTTTATCAGCACTTATGTCATTAAATTTCATTGTGAAGGTCGAAGTAGTATTACTATGGCTTGGAGAAAACATGTAATATGAATAATTAAGACAACTCAAATCCTTACATTTAAATTTTTAAGAAAGATCCATTCAGAGATCTTCATATTATCGAATACAAATCTTTATAAGTATGTTTCTGTTCCATAAAAATTATTATAGTAATACGAATTGAAAATATTATATTAAAAAGAATCCTGAAAATTATTCAAATAGAATCTAATTTTTTTGCATGACTTTTTATTATTTAAAATTTAAGTAAAAATTACAAGTCATCCCTGATCAGAAATTGTGTGTAATGAAAACAAATTCCCTGGGTGTATACTTTAGAAACCTAAATTCTATTTTTTTATTTTTGGCAAATATTTTCGAGGACACAAATGGTGTCCATGTTGTACCTTTGTTTGTTCAAAGGTCAAGCCGATACATCTGTATGACATCTGGTGTTTGAGGTTTTGGTAAGTGTGTTTAAAAGAGTGAAATTCAGGTTTTATGGCTATGTTAGTGGTGTTGACATAAGGTTTCCACATTCCCCTAATACAAGCACAGTTAAATTTTGTTGGTTATAGTATTGAAAAATACGGTGGCGCTCATTAAATACATTTTTGGTCTTTTGACCCAAGCTCATGATCTACCCAGAGCTAACACTCGACTAGCCGTTTATGTCTTAAGAGTTTTTCTTTTTCTCAAGCCATTTTCCATCCAACTTTACCTTGGGCTTATATTATAATAAGAAATTCTCGACCTTGTGATATTAGGTTAGGGTTTAGGAAATTTAAAAGTGTAATTTATTAGCTGATAGTCACAAGGATAAATAAAAATATAATAAAAAATAATAAAAAAAATTTTTTTATTACAAACTTAAACTTTTATGCAAAGCCCAAATGATCATTTCAAATCGAGCTAGTAATTGAAAGAAGGAAAATATAAGGTCTGGGATAGGACTTGAACCTGTATCTTGGTTTTGCCGAAACCATATATCTGTGAGTGTGTGTGTGTGTGGGTGTGTGCGTGTGAGGCTGCTTGTTAGTGTATATGTGTTGTTTGAGTATCTATGCGAACGCATACATACACGTATACAACCACACAGACAGCTATACACGTAGAATTCGCTGTGTACACGCAACTACGCCCTGACGCATGTAAGTTAGTCTCTGTAAGTTTGATGGTACGTAAGCACAGCGTATCAAGATTCGATATTCATGTATTCGTGGTCTCTCGCTTGCACTTTGAGCCATAACCCTCCTCAATCTAGTACAAATGCACGTACGTTCGCACATTCGCGCCTGCAGTTCTCACTGAACTACATTCGCAAAACAGGTTCAAATGTCCATCAAAGAGCACGTACATAACCACAAAAGCACGTGTGGGCACAGATACATGTACTCGGACACACACACACACACGCACACGCACCTGCATAGAAATACACACAAACACTTACAAAGGTACACATACGCACCTGCGAGTAGCCATACGTCTAAACACAGAGTTACTCACGCAAGAAGCTAAGCAAACCCGAACGGTTAAACAAATAGGTCGTTACACAAGCACAGTATATTTACCGTTAATAAAGCTCTAACATTAAAAATGATTAGCCCTCCTGCAGAAAACTTGGTTTGTTTCTGGGACGTCTGGATAGCCAAGCAACAAGCCTTCCAAATCTTTTGATTGCATTTACTATACCATAGCGAATCATATAAATAGTCTCCAAATTTTGCAGCCTAAAATTAAGTATATAAGTATAGTAAACAGGTGACACTGTATAAACTAACAGGGCATAAATTGTGTGCGTATATATCAATATAGAATATAGATATTTTGTGATGTTGTCGTCTGAGTTTGCGAACTTTATAAGACGCGTAGCAAATAAAGTACATACTTGGTTTACTAATCGATATGTTCTAATTCAATTCTTTTGTCCTGATGAAGCCCCATACAAAAGTGCGCGAATCGTCGACTTTAGTTTATAAGATGACACGGTCCCAAACCGGAACCATAAATATTTATAATGCATTTTCTTTTGTTGGGTGGTACATAATTAAAAAGGTGAAGGGTTAGGTATACTTAAAAAAGGCCTCTGTGACGAACTGACAGAAAATGATTTCCTTAATTACGAGGAAAAGGTGGGGTAATTACATCGTTAACAAATATATATATTTATTGCTATGCTATTAGCGGAATTATCATGCCCCTACTTTGGGCGGCATCTCTATTTGCTATGATATTAAATACTCATCATGCACCTACGTTGGGCTGTTATATTTATTGCTACGTACTCTAAATTATTGGACCACCATTTTAATATTCACGATTAAGTGTAATTATCTCCTCCTCCAGCTGTTTTCTTAATATTGCTATCTGGACTTTATCTTTAAACAACTCTATCTACCAATGGCAAAATTCGATACGTTACCGCCTTGCGGGTTATCTCTTTCCTATTCAACTTGTGGCTCCGCCTTTCTACTATTTAAATCTTATGACCTCGGCTAGCATTTCTTTGCAATTATAAAATTCAGTAAATTTAGATTTTATATAATGAAACCAATATGTTATGTACAGCTTTTGAAATTATTTGTAATACATTTCTTATAAATTTCATTTATTAACAACCATCTAGTATGTACTCAAAAACCCAAAGTCACCAAAGATAATTTATTATCTTTACTAACAAAGTGTAGAATATTCTAAACCTGTTTTCATATTACTCATTCAATACGTATGCAACCTCTTTTGTTGACTTCTTCACAAGCATATCATATTTAGCAAATTCAATATTAAAATAAAATAAAAATCCATATAGAAAAACAAATATCTTATAACTAAAAATCTGACCTGGTTTTATCTTTTTCACATCGACGCTTCCAATAAAAATGATCTTCCCCAATTCTGGATTCCATTCAAATTATTACACTATGGATCACCACCATTAAATTATATACCCCAATTTATTTCAATTCTTCAAACTTAGACTTTCATCATTCTTGCTCCAGACTTAAAATTGTAGTTTGTTTCACCCCTGTACTTCAAGATTGTATTATTCTTCTTTCCCCTTGACATTTAAATTGTATTACTGTATTTTTTTCTTAACATCAGAATCCTAGTCTATTTCCCTCAGACCTCGAAACCCTATTATTTTTATGTCTTAGTTTACAATAAATTCATTAAAAACGTACTTACGTTTAAACGGCAATTGTAATCTTTATATTCGTACTCATTTTATTTTTCACTTTTATACTTTTTACGTACTACTCTGTTTAATGGCAATGCACTTCGGCCTTCATTGAGTTCAAAACTGACTTTCTTATCAAGGTGCTCGCTAATATAATCTCGAATTCCCACTCCATCCGTGGGTTTGGTCTAGAACTCGTCGCTTGTCTCTGATCAATCAAATAATTCTATTTCGAGCAGTTTCTGATGTAATGCTCCACGTTTTCCCATAATCACAACCTGCCCGCAGCTGTCTTACATTGTCAACATGCTGTATTTTGATAGATTACTTGCTTTTCTATAAACAACTGATGCAACCCGACTTTAAATTTTCATGTTTACATGCGATTCACGCAATTTTTAATCATTTCTCTTATCAAAATAGTTAGCTCTTTGTACGCATTTATATTAACTACCTGAAACTCTATTTCTGTATCCGTATTAATTTAATCGTCTGGAACTCTTCTTCTTAATGCGTGTCTAATTACACTTTATCATTTATTTCTCAATATACGCGTGCTTCTACTAAAAAATATCCTTATTTGTTTTACCTAAATTAACTAAACTTTATCTACAGGGTATTTAATATTTACTCTCTACTTAATACATGTATTTCTCATTCCTACGCCAACTATGCGTCTTCCTATGTTTACCTGCGTCGCCCAAAACTATCTCTACTCTATATACAGGGTGTTGACTACTTACTATCTACAAACTATGTCTATTTCTTAATTATCTCCTTAAATAAATGTAGTTTTCTGCTGACTATTCTAATTACTCATTCCCGAACGACCTTTACTATAACGTGCACCCTTAAGCAACCCCTTATCACAGCAATATATATATATATATATATTGAAAAAATTCGGCAACAATTTGAAAGGGAACGAGATGCTAGATTTACAGATGACAGAAAAATATATGGATATATTGATATTTTGTTCATGAATGGAGCTTTTTGGAGTTCGAGAAAAAATGTACATAAAATTTGAAATAATTCAAAAGGCGACGGAGTTGAATCATGCTATCAGTGAAAAACGTTTTTGATTTTTTATAAGATTGATGATATCGGAAACAGAATTGAAATAAGAGAGATGGATAAACTAGAGCCAATTAGAGATTTATTTGAAATTTTTATAGCAAATTTTCAAAACAACTTTATTCTAAATATGTTCTTGGCCGTAGACGAGCGCCCATTCTAGCAGTATATACCAAATAAACCTGCAAAATACGGGTTGAAAGGGTTAGTTTTGGCTGACCCTAAAACGTCATAAATGCTCAACCTTGAACTCTATATGGAAATACAACCAGAAGGGTCATACAAGCAAAGTAATTCTGCTGAAGGCATCGTTATTAGAATAGTGCAACCAGTAGAAGGAACTAATAGAAACATAACTGGTGATAATTGGATTTCGACTATACCACTTGTAAAAGACTATTTTCAGAGAAAAATTAACCTATCTTGGAACAATGAGGAAGAATAAACCCGAAATACCAAAAGAATTCTTACCCAAAATAGGAAAGAAAAATAAAATCCTGAATTTTTAGTTTTCAGGAGAATGATTGTACTATGGTATCGTACTGTCCGAAGAAAAATAAAGCTCTCATGTTAGTTTCATCTATGTACATGGACGATGCAATTGATTCGGAATCGGGAAGAATAAAAAAGCCAGAAATTATTACCAGTTATAACAAAACTAAAATTGGCGTTGCTTTGGTGTACCAGCTTTGTAGAAAATATAATGTAGCAAGAAACATCCGCTTGGTGACCATTGGTAGTATTTTACTACTTACTAAAAATACTTCTGGCATAAATGCCATTTGTATTTATATGTCTAAGTATGTCAGTCATAAAATATCAAAAAATGGTTTTATAATTAGTATGGCATGGCAGTTGATAAAGCCGCAAATAGAATTAGGAGAAATACACCATCGATACCCCGTTCAACTAAAGCGGCGGACTGGTGCACTTCTCGGAATTGAAGACGCCCCATTGGCACTTCCCAATAGCGTGGCGGGCTAATTACGTCAGGCGCTGCAATACTTTTTCAAGAAACCACAATAAATCAACAATCAGAGCATGTCTTCACTGTGGAAAATTTGTATGCAAAAATCACATGTGCGCATATGCACTTTATGATCATGGGTAAAAATTTCTTATGTTACTTCATTTTATACTTTAGGTATTTTAACAGGCTTTTGTTTTTTATTTTATGTCTGTATTGCTGAACAATAACACAGATAATATTTAATATTGTGCAAATTAAACGTTTAAAAATCTAATATGCCTTGTTTTCATTTTTAGCCCTAAAAAAATAATGTTATATTTTGTACACAAAAGAAATATAAACTAATCTAACGTTTCAACATAGGTATGGTTGAATGCCAAATTCTGTTATACTAAGCCCAAAAAATAGTATATACATATGTAGACCGTGCGACTAATAAATTCATCCGAAAAATGTGTGCTCTTACTGTAGGGCTAATAAAAATATTCAGGATAAGTTTATATAAAATTTGGGGTTAGGTGTAAGTGGAGTAAAGCGTCAGGTGGAAGATAAAATGTGGAAGTAAAACTACAGGAATCGTTGGATAGAAGGTGGAAAATACAAGGATAATTGCGAAAAGTAGAATGTGGAAGGTATGATGTGGAAGTAAAATATGGAAAGATAAGTGGAAGGCAGAATATGGAAGGAAAATGTGGAAGGTATGTGGAAGGAAAGATGTAAATAGTGGAAGTTGGTAGGAAAGATGTGGAAGTAAACTGTGGAAGAAAAATGTGGAATGTAGAGGAACGAAGGCGGAAAGTGGAAGTATGGATCTGGAAGGTGGAATGAAGGAGTTGTAAGGCGGAAAAAAGGAGGCAGAAGATGAAAGGAGGAAAGTGGAATGCAGAAGATGGAAGGTGGAGGTGAAACGAGGGAGGCTTAAAACAGAAAGAGAGAGGTGGAAAGTGAAAGGACTGGGGTAAAGTGAGGAGGAGGGCTATGTCCCTGACTTGTTCGTTCTTGCGTACTAGTAAATCTTGTAAGTGTATTAATTTGTTTCTGAAATAAATATCTTCTCCAAAAAGAAAATAGCAGTAATCTTTCAAGAGGGTGCAAGAACGTATTTCAGATTTAAGCGGCGATGA
Organism: Platerodrilus igneus; assembly: GCA_036346225.1. Taxonomy (NCBI): domain Eukaryota; kingdom Metazoa; phylum Arthropoda; class Insecta; order Coleoptera; family Lycidae; genus Platerodrilus; species Platerodrilus igneus. The sequence continues at coordinate 2,538,503 of JARFIW010000454.1, read as the reverse complement.
ATATTTAAAAGGTTAGGAGTCACTGTACTAGAGGGATAATTACGTTAAGTGTACTAAAATAGTATAGTTAGTAACTATGTATAATTACCAGAAGAAGTTCGCCCTTATTTATTTTTGTTCGTTACTAGGGAAATAATTTTATTTTTACTTTTGGTTCCTCTGATAGTATGAGACTTATAGTTTAGATAAAACATTATTTTGAATTACTTAGGTATAAGATAAGTATATCTTCTACATGTAATTTGACTAATTTATTAGTTGACATTGAAAATATTATGCTTGAAGTTAAAACAGAAAATGTACGAGATCTACACCTAGTTAAAATTACCAACAATACAACTAATTTTTTACAATATCTAAAAGACAAGCGGTTTAATAATCTACAATTCATGTACGTGTTTTTGCGATCGTACTTGTTTTAAACGCAAGGAATAATAATTCTGTACAACATAGGAAATAGGAGAAACGAAAAATAAGCTTGTCACAGTATACATTCGATGTGGGGTAATTTAAAACTTAATATGATTTATAGAGACTGGAGTCGATATAAATTAAAGTGTAAATGTAATGAAGTTATAAGTTAAGGTAGATTCGATAAAAAAATCGAACTTGGGGTATATACTTATACGCAGTAAGAAAGCAGATATAAGACACCTAAGCAACCCTGACTAGCTAAGTCGTTCCGTTTGAAAAACTTTTGAATCAACAACTCTGAATTTGACTTTGAAATAATAAAAGTAACAGCGGATAAGCTAATAAGTATGGCATAAGATTGCGGCAGTTTGCTAGAGTATTATAGTACAATAGCCGGTATCATTTTCTTCATTTAGTTATGGCATTGTTTCGGTGGTACAATGTTAGTAAAAGCAACTAAAATGTAGTTTTGATAAATATTTTTAGGATGTTCAGAAGGTTCAGGGTAAACGCAACACGATCAAGGATTTATTTCCATTTCAAACGCGTTCATGAAAATTGTTAAAAAGAGGTAAATTCCATTTAATGTAAAAAAGTTTTATATAAAACGTATTTTTATAATATTTACATATTTCGAAAACTTACCTCAGTTGCTATATAATCCGCTGGAACGCAGTATAGAGCCAACTGCATAAAAACAAATAAACACATTGAACTGACTGACGTTATTGTTTTCACACTGTTACTGCAACATACAAAATAAGAATATAACTTAGACATTAATAGTAATGCTGAATTGATTAAAACAGAAATTTCTTATAATTGTTTTGCATACACAACTGAATATACTTGCTTCGTTACATTTTAATTATTCTGCAATTTAATCCATACCTTCAATTGAAAAGGAAAACTAATAGGGTAGCGGCCAAATTGTTATCCATAGTTAAATTAAATTTGTTTATAATTTATAAATAATATTATACAAATGTCATCAAAAGATTTTCACCAATGAAATATATAAATATGTAATAATTAAATATAGCGTTTGCGATGAAGTTGTAACCGTTTTGTATGTAGGGTGGTTGTTCGGTGAGTGAACGCTGGGTTACTCTTTAACTATTGGATATATTGAAACCAACTATAATCATTATAACGACAAGGTGATTCATAAAAAAATGCTAACCCCCAAACATGTATTTTTTACATGAAACACTTTGAAATCTTTGCATATTCGGATTTCCCATAACATTTACAATTAAGTTCTAGGTGGCTAAGTGTAACCGTTGTGAATTATTGACACCTTAGTGTAGAAAAATAGTCAATATTGAAAACTTGCGGCCAAGTATTTTCAAGTTGTGATAGTGAAGCGTATTTTTTATATGTGGCTGGCCCCACGTTGCGGCGTCAGTGTTACAAATTTTTCTAAATGGGCGCCAGTGAACAAATATCTTCCGACGTAACTAGGAGTCTATTCCTGGGTAGAGCAATGAGAAGTGGGGGGTGGGGGGGTAAGTCGAATTCTGTTTGCAAACCAAAGTTAAGCTAAATCAAATAGGCGCCACCATGTCCTGAGATAATGACGATAATTGCAAAGCACAGTTCCAAGGGCGTACGTGGAAACCCAAAGAACAAATGATCGCCTTCGTTAACAAAAACCTGTCTTAACAAAATAAGATGCAGCTCCTGTAAGAAATTACAATGGTTAAATAAATAAAAGAGTAGAACACTATTTGTGTCCTGTAAAAATATATAAAGAAATAATAAAAAGTATTTCCAATATAATATTGGCATCAAATTACTACTCAGAAAAATTTTAGCTTTATGTAATTAGATTTGATCATACTTGAACAAAATAAAAGCCTTAGATTTTGAACTAAATGTTTACTAAAAAAACTCTTTTAAAATATTGGAACTTGTAACAAAAAAATTTCATAATCAACTACATCAAAATTAAAGTTTTAACTTTCCTTTTTTCTTTCATTAATCAAGCTAATTTACTCAAAACATAAACTTGTTATACAACTTAAAGTAATAATGATTGGCAAGCATAACAAAGTGAATTAAATTCTAGCCTGGACAAACCTTTTCAGGTAGATAACAAATTACTAGTACCTAACATAATCAGAATTTGAGCTTTCAACTTTACGTTTAATAATCAAAGTATAGATAAAGCTTATCACAAAAATAGGCATGTTTATTTTAATTGTATTACAGCTGCTTAAAGCATTTGCTTTCAAGACAACATCTGTCAACTGTACAAAGTAGAAAAATATGACCTCGAAAACACATGTTGAACTTATCGACGGTTCATATGGAACAAGCACGTTCCTTCAGAAAGCTAAATCAACAAAATTTCATTTCACAGCTTGTAAAACCAACTCAACAATTAATTGAAATTTTTACAATTTACGTGTACTAAACATGAAAGCAAGTTAAAGTGTTCTAAACTTTGAAACACATGCAAAAAAAGATCTTATAGCTATCTACGAACCAAAAACTGCATTAGTTGCTTTACAACAAACTGAAACGGGATCTCCGTTCAGGCAAATTTCTTATCAGGCAAAGTTTAAATTGACTGTTTTTGTCGAATTTACATTTCATCGTGGTCGTGTTCTAAAAGTTGCTTTACATGTTCCAAAGGTTGCATCTTACATTGTCGCATCTAGGGGTCGCTGTCCTACGTGTCGCATTTTTAGTTGTCGTATTCTAAGTTGTCAAATTCTAAGTTGTCATACTCTAAGTTATCGCGCGTTATTAGAAGATATCTCACACTTTATAGTTGATTCGAAGGTTGCCAGCCTCTAGTCAAAAATACATGTTAACAGAGCTGCTGCCTGTGGCCGACCATTCATCGTAACCAGAGCCGAGCGGTCGCGGCGTCAGAAGGGAAACACGAAACAATCAAACAGATATGTACTTGGAAATAGCTTTATGCGACACAGATACCTTATTATAATTAAATCTCTAAGGAACAATACATGCTTAGCGTGCGATTCAATGCAATTAAATTACGATGTGAAAAATGAAATGTTACACTACCCCTTTCCTAAAAGAAAAAAATCTTTTACAACAAAGAATTATAAGCAAAAAAAAACACAAAAGATTTTTTTTCTTTATACTAGCCTTTAATAAACTTCTAACTGACATTACAAATATCTACTAAACATCATACTTTATGAATTAGGGTTACTAATATATTCAATACCCAATATAACTACGAAAATTGTGAAAACAAGAGGGACAAATATATACAAATTTGAGTGTGTGGGTAACTACGTGTACCAACCGTCCATAGGGAGACAAAATCGGGGAGTCACAAGCGGTATAAGTCAAAATCGAGAGAAGTCAAATTGAAAAATCAAACACTCCACGGGACAAAAAAAAATTAATCTAAGCTTAAATTTAAAGGAACCCTTTTACTAGAGCAAGAACGTTCTCACTCCTACCAAGGCCAGTATCTACCAATTATAACTAAACACAACACAAATTATTTAAATTTCCCAAAAAAAACAACTTCACTTCCTGGAGCTCAAACAATTCTATCAACCAAAAAGGGGACGCTACCATATCAAAACAGCATCACAATTCAAAATATTACCCTCTCAAAGTGATAATCAAAACTACAATAATTAACCAACAGGTTACTTACAAAAATCGAATACAAAATATTGTCATCACAAAGTGATAATCAAAACTAAAGTAACCAACCAATAGGTCACTTACAAAAATTGGATACAAAATATTATCATCACAAAGTGATAATCAAAACTAAAGTAACCAACCAATAGGTCACTTACAAAAATTGGATACAAAATATTATCATCACAAAGTGATAATCAAAACTAAAGTAACCAACCAATAGGTCACTTACAAAAATTGGGTACAAAACCGAATCAGTCAGGACTGAAATCTCTTACACCCTACTGATTATCCTATCACTAATTTTCCAACATCAACACCTATTAGTGATGGCTGATGGATCAAATGGTGAGGTTCACCGTGCAAACCTCTGACCTTATCAAACAAAAACTAAAGAAAGGTCGAAAACAAGGGAAAGAACATGCCAATATTCTCTCTACCTAAATATGTAGAAATCAGGACTAACAACTTATATAGTGAACCCACTTCTACCTTCCAATAATATCTTCTATTAACACTCTACGAATTCAACTAGTATGTACCTTAATGTACACCACAAAACTACTATACAAAATTTTGGCTACATGTTTCAATCACCAAACAAAATTTTCAAACAAAATAAGTTGTAAAAGGACAGTCTTTATTTAGTATTAGTTAAAACTATACTAAATCAGAAATCAGAACAAAACGAAAGAAGCAACGATTGATTTACTTATAATCAAAGAAATGATTAGACGGTAACTAATCGTCAGGATCATCATTCTCATGTGGATCTGATGCTGCAAAGGGCTTCAAGTGCTTAACATGCCATTTTCCGGCTTTTGAGTACGAAATAATTTATACATTTAAAATAAATTAATCTCGATGATAGCTACCAAAAAATATCAGTGTTCACGTACACTCTCACCCTACTACTAACCGAACTGTCTAAACAACTACAATGCTTCACAATGCCTAAATTTGCTAGAGTGACAAACCCTCTACGAGTCTCACCTAGACTAACAATCAAAAATTACATTAACTCAAAAAAAATTAAGATGCAAAAATTCTAGAGCGACCAACTCACCTCGAGTCTCGTCTAGACTTACGTAATGCTGAGCGACCAACTCTTCCTGAGTCTCGTCTAGACTAACATACTGCTGAGGGACCAACCACGACAAGTTCCGCCTAGACTAAATTACGTTGCAATGCCGATCTAAATAAAAAATTTGCTAACAAAAACAAAAACGTGCCTATGCACAAGAGCAATTTTTAAATGATATGACGACAACTCAAATCTATGTACCCTTAAAAATAGAATCCGTAGCCTTATCATCAAATCCCGACAAAACGTTCTTTATTGACTAAAGCGAACCAAACAACCAGATTCTTTCACTTCCTTAGCTAATAGTCCTACTAAAATTTTTCTTTTCTCAAGAACTGGTCTCTCACTTATTACTTCTTTAATTTTCAGTTCATATTCCAGTTCCTCTTTAAGTAAACAAACAAATTGGAATTTTTCAGACATGTTTGTGATAGTCTAATATTTTAATGAAATTAAATTGATAAATCTAAATGATTTAAGCCTTACAAAAATTGTCAAAACAAATTCGGGCAACAAAAGGTCAAAGTCAAAAAGTGAATTTGGTAAAAATAGGTTTTTGCCAAAACCATATCAAATAAAATCTTTATTGGGTCAAAATAGAATTAAAGTTAAAAATAAATTTGACGAAGGTAATTAACTGACTGAAGGAAGGTCAATGTCTCAACTAAATTTGTGCCAAAACAAATTTCAAGAACATTAACAAATTTAAACAAATAAATTTTGAAACTAATAGCAAATTTAAACAACCAAATTTTGAAGCAAAATAAATTTTGAGCAAACAAATTTCGAAACTAAGTAAATTTTGAGCAAACAAATTTCGAAGCTAAGTATATTTTGAGCAAACAAATTTCGAAGCCCCACACGTTGTGGCGCCATTGAAGCGTTTTTTTTATATGTGGCTGGCACCACGTTGGGTGCCATTGTAGCGTATTTTTTGTATGTGGCTAGCCCCACGCATATTTTTTATACGTTGCGGCGTCAGTGTTACAAATTTTTCTAAATGGGCGCCAGTAAACAAATATCTTCCGACGTAACTAGGAGTCTATTCCTGGGTAGAGCAATGAGAAGTGGGGGGGGAGGGGGGGGGGAAGTCAAATTCTGTTTGCAAACCAAAGTTAAGCTAAATCAAATAGGCGCCACCATGTCCTGAGATAATGATGATAATTGCAAAGCATAGTTCCAAGGGCGGACGTGTCAACCCAAAGAACAAATGATCGCCTTTGTTAACAAAAACCCGTCTTAACAAAATAAGATGCAGCTCCTGTAAGAAATTACAATGGTTAAATAAATAAAAAAGTAGAACACTATTTGTGTCCTGTAAAAATATATAAAGAAATAATAAGAAAGTATTTCCAATATAATATTGGCATCAAATTACTACTCAGAAAAATTTTAGCTTTATGTAATTAGATTTGATCGTACTTGACCAAAATAAAAGCCTTAGATTTTGAACTAAATGTTTACTAAAAAAACTTTTTTAAAATATTGGAACTTGTAACAAAAAAATTTCATAATCAACTACATCAAAATTAAAGTTTAACTTTCCTTTTTCTTTCATTAATCAAGCTAATTTACTTAAAACATGAACTTGTTATACAACTTAACGTAATAATGATTGGCAAGCATAACACAGTGAATTAAATTCTAACCTGGGCAGATTTTTTCAGGTAGATAACAAATTACTAGTACCTAACATAATCAGAATTTGAGCTTTTAATTTTACGTTCAATAATCAAAGTATAGATAAGGCTGATCACAAAAATAGGCATGTTTATTTTAATTGTATTACAGCTGCTCAAAGCATTTGCTTTCAAGACAACATCTGTCAACTGTACAAAGTAGAAAAATATGAGGTCGAAAACACATGTTGAACTTATCGACGGTTCATATGGAACAAGCACGTTCCTTCAGAAAGCTAAATCAACAAAATTTCATTTCACAGCTTGTAAAACCAACTCAACAATTAATTGAAATTTTTACAATTTACGTGTACTAAACATAAAAGCAAGTTAACGTGTTCTAAACTTTGAAACACATGCAAAAAAAGATCTTATAGCCATCTACGAACCAAAAACTGCATTAGTTGCTTTACAACAAACCGGGACGGGATCTCCGTTCAGGCAAATTTTTTATCAGGCAAAGTTTAAATTGACTGTTCTTGTCGAATTTACATTTCATCGTTGTTGTGTTCTAAAAATTGCTTTACATATTCCAAACGTTGCATCTTACATTGTCGCATCTAGGGGTCGCTGTCCTACGTGTCGCATTTTTAGTTGTCGTATTCTAAGTTGTCAAATTCTAAGTTGTCATACTCTAAGTTGTCGCGCGTTATTAGAAGATATCTCACACTTTATAATTGATTCGAAGGTTGCCGGCCTCTAGCCAAAAATACATGTTAACAGAGCTGCTGCCTGTGGCCGACCATTCATCGTAACTAGAGCCGAGCGGTCGCGACGTCAGAGGGGAAACACAAAACAATCAAACAGATATGTACTTGGAAATAGCTTTATGCGACACAGATATCTTATTATAATTAGATCTCTGAGGAACAATACATGCTTAGCGTGCGATTCAATGCAATTAAATTACGACTTGAAAAATAAAATGTTACAATAGAATAAGAGACGTCAGTTGGCAACTAAATGTCATAACTTCTAAATAACCAAGAAGGGTCTAAAGTTGAACATTATATAAAAGAAATTATTTTGTATACATTTATTACCAAATTATACAGGATTGTGAGGACTTTTGTCTACCACTTATATAACAAACACTTCAAATTCTAGCAACATGGTGGTGATGAAAAAAACACGAGTAAGCCTAAACGAAATTTATGTCATTTTTTCATCTATTACCTAGTCATCAATATTTGCTTAAAAACTGCTGAATAACAATCATAATTTTGGTTTAGTGAGTAACAAACGTATCTAAACATACTAATTTACCAAAAATCCAACTTGTTCTAGCAAAATCGGTTGTACTATAACCTACTTCACCCACTAAAATTTTCCATCTGCTATCTAATTAATATTAAGATATTATAAAAAAGTTCCTTAAGAAGTTAGCTTAGCAATAAGCAAAAGTAAACGGAACGTAATTGATTTTATTGACCACTGGATATTTTATGAAGAAGACATTAACTTCTGGATAGAAAATAATGGTTCTGCTATATTACTCTCTCTACCAAAAATTCCATGCACTTTCTTACTTTTTTATGTTTGTTAACAGAGTTTTATTCTAACGGGTGGATGCGTAGTCTTTTTCCACTTAGTATATAACACGGCCGTTGGCTTATACACAAATATTAGACAAGTTCACTAAAAGCCTTAACTTTGATTATTTACTTTTTATTCAAAATCAATTTTATTAGGAAGAGTACTGATACGCACTTCATTTACTTTTAAATCAAGTCGTTTATTAAAGAACTCTAGCTAAATTTCAGTATGTACAAAATTGGAGAAGTGTCATTTAGGGTGTTTATTTCTTCATCAAGTAGAAGACATGTAACTCATGTTGCATTTATGAAAGGTTAACGGATAAGGTATAGTTGATTATATTTAAAAAATTGTATGTTTGATAATTGTGAAAAGAGAAGCATTACTCTTTATAAGAAGTATTGTTTTTGTTCTCCCACTACACCGATTAGAAATGTGATGATAATTAAAATTTTAGTTTTACATGATGTACGAACTTTTATTACAACTGTAATTTTCTGACAAATGGCGAATAACAAAATTGACTAATATAGTGTTGACTTTTCGTCAAAAATAAAGTTGGAGACTACTTGTAGAATAATTTTGCAAAATACCGGTAGCAAGTACTTTTTTAAAAATTATTGTATAACGCAAAAAACTGTTAAATTTACTTTTCAACATGCCAACCATTGTGAGCAATATTGAGGAGATAAATTTATGAGCAGTGGACGTAATTCATGATGTGATAAAATAGATATATTTTACCTCATAAATTGCGTTATATTCCGTCGTTGACCGCGACTATAAGAACGAGAACCATAACCAAACACAAATGTAACGCTGTTTCCTTTTAGCCATAGAGTAACTCTTAATGTTTGCTCAAAACAGAAAGAGTTTTTAATTTAACACGAATAATTCACTATTGTGAACACCGACCAACTTTTCTAAAGGAATTGAGAAATACATCTGCCGTACAGGTCGTAAAACCAGTATCATCACGGTTTTTCCTAATTTTGTATGTATTTTATAGACACATGGACGTGCTTTAAAACCAAAACAAGAATGCTGATCAACCAGAAATTGTAAATATAAAATGCATAATGAAGCAAAATAATAGTTTTAACCAAAATTATACATACTCTTCCTCTAATGAAAGCATCCACGCAAGCTTCCATGAACAACCGAAAATAGAAGAAAGAGAAAGAAAAGGAAATGGAAAGAGAGAATCATTGGCCTACTGCTCGGAGAGGACAAAGTTTAATCGGGGGCGTTTTATAACACCCTGATTTGTGCAAACTGTCGCAACTTTAGCAATCTGCTCAGTACCAAGATGGAACTCAAGGACTCGACCTAGAGTCCATTTACTAGGAGGTGAATTGTCCTGTTTTATGAAAACCAAGGCCCCGGTTTTAAAATGATTGTATGCCATTATTGGCGCTGTTGTAGTGTGTTTAAATATTAACAATGCCAGCGTCGCCAAATGCTTTGATTTAGGCTTTGAATTAGTTGCCAACGAGAAAGCCCATTAATAGAGGTGGTTCGTTTAATCTTTATCCAGAAAAGCTGAAACTGACTCCGTATTGATCAAATAATTGGGTGTCAGCGGTGTTAAATCGTTGGGATCGAAACTCATAGGCATTGTAGGGCGCGAATTGAAGACCGACTACATTTGCGCCAGAAGGGTGGTCATTACCTCAAAACTGAGAGCATGATCACAGGCTACTCTCAAAATATGGCCTTTGATCGATTTTATAGCGGCCTCCAAAAGCCCCCCATGTGGGTTGTTGAGGCAGGGTTGTAATGCCATTTTATGGCTAGCTGATCGCAAGCAATTTTAATAATGCTATGAATTGATTGTCAACACCGACGAAATTTGTGCCGGGATCGTTATACATCTCAGTCACCCTACCTTTTCGGACTGCAAAACGCCGGAAAGCAGCTACAAAGGTGTTTGTTTCAAGACTGGAAATTAGTTCCAGGTGCACATCTTTAGTAGCAAAACATACAAAAACACTGATATATGATTTTGCCCCACGATAACATTACATAGTTACTTTGTAGGGGCCTCCCATGTCGACTCCACAACGAGAGCATGCTCGAATTTGTGTTATACTGCAAGAAAGCAAATTTTCCATGAGAGGTGTTAATGGCTTAGGATTAGTTTTGAAACAATTATAACATGCTGATTAACAACGATTGATGGCGCGTTTTGCAGACAGGATCCAAAACTGTTGCCTAATAAGAAAATGAAGTGCTTGGGGTCCTGGATGCAAGTATCTATTATGAAAAATCCCGAATAATTAAGTCAGTAAGTCGGTGATTATTCGATAACAAAATGGGGTGTTTGACTCGTAGGGGAGTTGTAACATTTAACGTCGCCCTCCCACTCTAATTTGCTAATCTTTGTCAAGAAATAAAGCTATCCTTCAAATGGATTTATCGCAAAGCTTATTCGATTTAATAGAAACTATTTTACTTGAAAATACGCTACTTTGCACAAAACTAAAGTATATTTATAAAGTTCTGCCTGAGAAACACCACCCGAATAATGTTCAAGGTTGCATTTGAACCTACTAACGAATCTTAGGGTATAAGCCAGTACACCCTGAAGGTTGCGAAAGGAAAAAAATTTAAAAATGAACGTTTCCAGTATAAGGGCTTTCCCTCTACTATAGTAAATGCTAATTTAGCAGGTTTAGCTAATTCTAAATCCACCTCAGTCATACGTAGGTTAAGATTTAAAATTGACCATTCTTTCTTGTGTAGAAGCAGTCATGACAGACCATTCCACCAAAGTGGATGAATGATTAGGCTACCTACTGAGACCAGTTTTCAGGACTAATAATGCCCAGTGTGAAACTAAATCTATTGGCAATAAATGTCTTCCACCTGTGGTGAAGATTGTATCCAAGCAAATGTTATGGTCGAGTCGGACCATGCATAGGTATTGTTAAACTAAATTTTTTTTTTAAAAGTGCTTAAAACATATTTTACAGTTTTACTTAATAAAACCGCCCCACATTCGTCGAGACGTGCCAAAAAAATTTTCCTCAGTGTAGCAACGTTCGATTTGCCCCAAAGCAAACAAACAACTATACGACCATCAGAATGTACCGCACGTAGATAAACACAACATGCGTAGGTAGTCTTTTTACTACTATCGAAAAATCCGTGAAGTTGCAATTCTACACCTTCATAGTTAATATCTATTAAACGACCGATTTTGAAATTATTGAGGTATTGAAGTTCACTTTAGATCGCGTTCATTTATTATTGACTTCTTGAAATAGGATATCATCCCATTCAGCTCCAATAGACCATAAATATTGAATAAGATATTTGGCAAAGAATGTGATCGGGGTAAGGAACCCTAAAGAATCCCACATTACAATGGGAACCAGACATCCAATAAAATCCTAGCACTTTTCGAATATCTTTCTCAAAATCAAACTTGATCGATTGGCATTCATCTGATGAAAGATTTTGCAACAAGTGACGACTATTGCTTGCCCGCTTGCGCATCGTGAATTGTCCTTTAGCTAGCAACGCAACTAATTGATGCTGTAGAGATACAGCTTCTTCAAGGGTGTCTGCACTCCCCCAAGCAATCATCAACGAGTTTTAGCAGCTAAAAGAAAATTTGAATTTTCGTCTTTGATTAGTTACGCAATTGTGCGCATTGCCAGATAAGGTGATGACAAAAGGCTCAAAGTAAGCCTAGCTAAGGCATATTCATTAATTGAATAATTAGGATTAAATTTCGAAATTATTCTTTGGTAGTTTTGATGAACTTCAGTAAAGCAAATTTGCAAAAACATACTTTCGATGTCACCAATAGCTACAAACTTCGGTAAACGAAATTTTAACAATAGGTAGTTTTGGTCCCGTCAAAAGTACATCGTTTAATGATTTTTCGTTTGAGGTTTTAGATGAACTATCAAACACTATCCGTAATTTATTAGTACTACTTTCCGTGTGATTCTGGAGATAACAACTTGGTTCCGATTTAGACTTTTAGAGGACTGGAATCATATGGCACTCATCCAGATATTTTTTCATCACATTGGAGTAAGTCTCTTTAAGTTTTAAATCGGTATTAAGTCATTCTTCTAACAAATAGAACCTTCTAAAAGCAATTGATCGAGATTCACTTAACCTAACCGGCTCTGGTTCGTCGAATGGCAAGGCGTCCTCGTACCATTCGTCAGCATGACGGATAGTACTTTTAACACATTTTTCTTCGCAACAATTATCTTCAGGAGGAAGATGATCTGGAACCTGTTTGACGTCCCAAAAACTTTTGAGATCTGCTGAGCAACCAAAGAAATAACTAGTGATGGAAGAATGTTAATTCTATCCATCAAAACCCAACCAAAAACTTCTTTACTTAAGAATGCGACCAAATTTCAAAATTTGCATTACCAAATCAGCCCCTAAAATGATGTCTACAGGACGTGACTCATTAAAAGAGAGGTCTGCTAAATGGAGATGAGATAAATAATACCATGTAGACGTACCAACTGGTGTAAAAGGCACTTTTGAAATCAACGTCTGCAAAACTTCTACGTTTACTTCCCAAAGTGGTTTAGCAGTATGAGTGAGCATTATGATAAACTTCGCAATTCCTTGAGATACGATAAGAAAATTTGGGTTTATACCAGTCACTGTAGAACCAAACGGACTGGGACGTAAATCTAATCGAGAAATTTAAGACACTTGAGATCCAGTGTTTAACAGCGACCTAACGGACTTCATATTTTTGCGAGAATCCAAAGCACAAACTATCGCCGTTGACAATAATGTTGACGAATTTTTTGAAACAAAGGAAGCAATGTTTTCTGCATAAATGGCAGGACTTTGCGGTGTTACCTCAACAATGGAGAAGCTAGGTACTGTCCCGGTTACTATATTAGTGGCTGGGTTATTAAAATGCAAACTGGTACGACGCCTACATAATCAACAACTATATGCAGAAATGCAAGCCTTACTGTATGGCGCTTGCTTAAACAATTAATGCAGATGTTTAATTCCTTGATTAAACCATATCGCTGACGTGCATTTTTTTCTAAAAGGGTTTGACATTTCGTCAAAACGTGACATGCTTTGCAAATCTAACAACTTGACTTATTGATGGGGGACATTTCCCAACCACAAGTGATTGTTTATAAGAACCCTTCATTGGTGTGCTGGAATTACTTGAATTATAAATGGATTTTTTAATTGAAGTCGCTTCTGCTGATTCCAAACCTTTGGAATGATTAGTGATAAACGTTTTTAACTCCTCAAAATTTGGTAATGCAGCACTATTTTTGATTTTCATATTTGGTGCACAAATCTTTAGATAGTTTTATAAAGATATCATAAAGCAATATGAAATCCCAATCTTTGGTGTTTCAACCAAGTGATTTTAGTATTGCCAAATTTTCATTTATAGTATTTGAAAAGTGATAAAGAGGCGTTCAGTTATCTTGAATAGTAGTGGGTAAATCCAAAATAGCCTACCAATGTGTCGTGGCAACAATACGTTTATTATCGTACCTGTCACAGAGCTGTTTATAAACAATAGGGTATCTAGTATCGGACAGGGGTAAAACCTTAACTAAATTGAGAGACGGTGGAATGTAAGTTAATTAACTCGAATTATGCATAGGCTCACACTCATTACCATTAAGACGTAGTTAATTTATAACTAGTGGACTGTATTACCTCTTCCCTCCAAAACTTATTTAATAATTTTTGAGGTTCCGGAACAACCAAAATTTGTAAGTACATTTGCCTGATATCTGCGACACAAACAAACCGATATAAACGAAATAATTACAAAAAGTCAATAGTTTTGGTTGTGAAATTTCACCCGTGTACTGAATACTGTTCAAAGAAATGCCTTTTTTGGTCACTGCACTACCGTCTATAACTATACGCATCTTGGTACTTTTCTTATCTTCCCATATTATGCCATGATGAGACAAAAAATACCAGTTATCGTTTCTATAACATTCAAATGCATTCACGCTAATTACTTTTGCCCATCCCTTTTAAAAAATTCTCTGATAAACTTAGAGTATTGTCTAAAAAACAAATCATTGGATAGAAAACACTTTTCTAAATTTTGAAAACGCTTTATTGCCATGTTTGCAGAATCTCCTAATGTAAAATTTTTAAGATCAACTCTTAAAAGTAATTTAACCTGAAAATGACCTTCGATTCTTTTAAAATTAAACTTAAAGCAATTTTCTGCCATTTCATTATCTTATAACTCTTCTTCAGCAAAGATTTTTATTTTCCCAAAATTTCTCCATTAGGCGTATTAAACATTCCTATCCTTTTGTAGAAACACTGTGCAGTGCTTGATAATTATTTTTTATAGAACTAAATGTAGTAATAATTCGTCCACTTACAAAATAGTCAAAATGAGAATTTTGTAAAGTAGGTTGATCTACGGAAAATTTTAGTTTTTGAGGAAGTATAATAGAGAAGTAAATATTAGCACCAAAAAACAATTCTGTCATCACTTTCGTTAAATTTTTTATCGACCAATGGCGGCCCTTTTGGTAGTTTAAAGTTATCAATTTGAAATTAAATTGAGACAATTGTACCGTAATATTAGGTATGACTCCAAACTGCTGAGAAAAATTACAACCCCCACATTTGGATTTAATTTCTAGATTTATCCATTTGGCCCATTCAGTAAAATCGCCCGAAATTCCCGATATTTGAATTGCTCGTTCTGAACTGTATGGTTTGAATCTTAATTTATGTAATAATTTTGAAGTGATAAAATTAGTTTGTGACCCTGAGGCCCTAACGAATTTTCCTTTTTCACCTTCACTAATATTAATGCCGTCGGTAATAAAACATAATCTAAAGAATTGGATTTGATCACGTTTACGCCAGTTAAGGTTCGTGGCTTCGAGCGGTTCTTTTTAAAAAGACTTCTTTGAACTTTAACAAATTTATTTGATTTATATAATTGTCCATACACTAATATTATCGTAGTGCACTTTGGGCGTCTTGATCTCGTTCAGGTGTTCCTTGACTTTCATGGCGTGGTTGAGGTTGTCTAATTTCAGGTGTTCCAATTGCATTGGTTTTTGAATTATTTCTTCGTCTTCGTCTTGGGTAATCTTGATTTGTAAATCGGGTAGATTTGCTAATTTCTTGCTTTGTACGGGATCTTGGTAAACTCTAATTATTTTGATTTTTAATTTTAAATAACAATTTTCCTTAAGGGTGATTAATTTACTTCCGGTTAATGCTAAATTACTTTCATCTTGATTGCAATACATTGTTGCGATTACTTCGGTGGGGAAAATGGCTATCCATTTATTTTCCGTTACTTTCTGAATGTTCATATTGGTGATTTGTACAGGTTTGGCTTCACAATTTTCATAGTGATTGGTGAATTTGAGTAGTTTTACTTCGCAAGGGCTGTCTTCTTGAATTGTTGTTGTTGTCAATGATTGGCATAAGTATTGATTGGGTGTGACTTCATCACATTTTTCATTCGTATAACCATATCTTAGTTCATTTAAGGATAGGAATTTGGTTTTTGGAATAATAACTTGGTATGTGCTAGTCATTTTCATTGGAAAAGCAAATAAGTGATAATAATTGTAACTGTTAGTCTCAGCTATTGGTATTTCTATTAAAAAGGTTATATCGTTGTTTTTTACATAGCCTTTAACTATAGTTATTTTTCAAATATTAAAATGTTTGATTCTATTACATCGAAAGGTAATTTACTGTTAGTTATAAAAGATTTTATTCTCAATAATTCTTTTAATAAATCAATTGGTTCTATTATACTTGAATGTAGGGTATTTAATTTTGCAAAGGTTACTGCGTTTTCTAATGTTGTTAGGATTTGTTGAATTAAAGTTAAGGTTGATATTATCTGGTTGTATATCGTATTGAATCTGATTAAATCTCGCATGCCTAACATGGTAGTTCGCATGTTATTTTCTAAGGTTTCTATTCGATTGGCTATACTATCTTGATCTCTAACTAATTTTCTTAGGGTTTCATTAAATTTGATGATCGTTGATTGAGTTAACCATATTTGGTTATTAATTATGGTTTTGATGTCGTTTTGGTTTTCTATTAATTGTTGTATCGCATTGTCATAGCGTTCTGCGTCTTGATTATCTAAATTGCCGGTAATTGCTTTGATTATGTTTCCTAATCCGTTGATTAGTTCTCTTTTTCTTCTCGTCATTTGTTCTGTAGGTATTAGTCGATTAAATTTGTCTTCTATATTTTTCAAAATACTTTCTGTTATACTGTCGTAGTTCATCATTTCTATTGCGTATTATTTTCCGAATTGTGTTGTGTCCATTGATTGTTTTAGTCGAAAGTAATTATTTTTGATTATTTGAAATTCTTGTTTTAGCTCGGTTAAATCGAATTTTTGTGCAAAGGTCCAATAATCTATAGTGTTCTGCATACTGCCTAATTTTATTGGTAGTATACCGGGGTTATTGTTTATGTCTTCTATTATGATTTCTGTGTCCGTTCTACCTGGGTGGAGGTTGACGGTAAGGGTGATGATTATCCATCTGAAAGTACAGGGTGTCTTAAATTTTTGACGTGAACATATTTTGTTATCTTGCCGTCGTCTACTGCGGCTACGTTTTTGTCGGATATTCGTTTGATTTTAAAGGGCTTAAATTTCTCGGTGCCGTTTTGTGCCTTTTACTTTGGTAGTTTTTCTCGAATACGGTTTGTCCTATGGAAAATTTGTTTATATCTGTGTTTTTATTACGGGTCGCGGTAATGCGTTCTTTATCGTTATCTAACTTATCCTTTACTTTGTCATAAGTTACTTTTAGTTTCTCTTTGTGATCTTTAGCGTATTGCTGATAGATTTCTTTGTTATAATGTATATCGTAGGGGTTGCGTGAATCTGAGTGTACTAGGGTTAGTTCTAAAGGTGTAAAATTTGTCGATGAAAGAATTGTGTTATTATACGCGATTAATGCGTATGACATTAAGTTAGTTATGTGTTCTTTCTTGTAATTGATTCTTAATAATCTGATTTGTTCTAATAGGGTTGAATGTAGTTTTTCGATTGGATTCAGGGTGGTTTTCAGTTTTAAAGTAAATTTTTATTTTGTGTAATTCCAAAGTGTTTTGTATCGTTTCGTTTTTGAATTCGCTTCCGTTATCTAACGTTATTGTTTCGGGCGTTCCATAAAATGTAAAATAGTGTAGAAATCCTTGAATTACGTCTATACTATTTTTAGAAGTGATTGGTATTGCTTGGCCTATTTTTGTAAATGCGTCCACGATTGTTAGGTAACTTTGTGCTTCTACTACTAGAGTATCTGCATGTAATTTTTGAAAGGGTATGTCTGGTGTTTTAGTCAACATTAAGGGTATCTTTGGGGGTTTTCTGTCATATTTGGCTTTATCACATAATTCACACTGATTGATAAAGTCTGTACTTAATTCTTTCATGTCTTTGAAGTAGTAACGTCTCATGATTTGTTTTTGGGTCTCGTTTATTCCTCGATGGTTGGTCTTTCCTTCGTGTTGGCTTCTTATCACATCGTTTATTTCGTCAGGGTCGTCTAATGTTATTAATTTTCTTGTGCATCTTATAAGTTCGGGGCCAGAACTGTTGAATAGTTTAACATATATTTCTGAAAATCGTTTGTACAAGTTTTCCGTGTTAAAATAAAAGTAATTTTTTGGGGTGTATTCCTTTAGAATTTTAATTATCTGTGATTCATTGTCGTCTTTGGTTATTTGAACTTGGTAAATTTTCTTATTATCCACTTTCGTGTATTTTACAGGGTTGGGGTGGTTTAAAACTTCTGTGATTATAAATTGATTGGTTTCGTCTCTATAGCTTCGTTTAAGATTTTAATTGTGGTTTTCGGTTCGTCATTTTGTGTCGAATGTATGGTTTCCATTTCTTCTGGGTCTTCTCTAATTTCTGTCTCGCCTACGTTTCCTATTACTGATTCGGTTTCTAGTGCGTTAAGTTTGATTCTCCTTAAAGCGTCTGCGTTATTGTTGTAAATTCCCTTTTTGTATATGATCTCATAGTCATATTCTTCTAGCCTGATTTTCCATCTTTGTAATTTTGAGTTGGGTTCTTTGGGTTTCCATAGCCATACTAATGGTCTATGATCGGTGTATATATAAAATTTTCGTCCGTATAGGTACGGTCTAAAATACTTTGTTGCCCAAATTATGGCTAACAATTCTTTCTCTATTGTACTGTATCGTTGCTCTGTTTCGTTGAGGGTTCTGGATGCTTAACTGATGGGTTTATAGTTACCTACTGTTCCTTGACTTAATACTGCGCCTAAGGCTACATTAGATGCGTCCGTTATTAATATGAATGGTTTCGAAAAGTCGGAGTATTCTAATACGGGGTGATTTGTTAATATGCTTTGGATTTTGTCTACTGCTTTAATAAATTCTGGGGTATGTACAATTTTGTTTCCCTTTTTTAAACAATTGGTTAGGGGCTTTGTTATTTGGGCATAACTTTTAATGAATTTTCGGTAATAACCGTTTAGGTCTAAAAATCCTTTTATCTCTTTATTCGTTTTGGGTATGGGGTAATTTAATACAGCGTTTGTTTTGTCGGGGTTCGGCATCACTCCTTGGGGTGTTATTATGTGTTCTAAAAATGCGACTTCTTTTTGTAGAAATTCGCCCTTATCTAACTGTACCTTAAATTGTGCGGTTCTTAATCTTTCGAACACTTTTCGTAATCTTTCAATGTGCTCCACTAATTATGTTGGATACACTATTATATCATCTAGGTACACAAGACATTTTTCGTTGTGTATCCTTCGTAGTATGTTGTCCATTACTCGTTGAAAAGTTGTGGATGCGTTCTTTAGTTCATAGTGGTTTGATTGATTTTGTTCATTATTTGTACACGGTCGATTGCTATTATTCTGGTCATCTTCTTAATCTTCTACTTCTTGATGAAATAGCTCTTCTGAAGTGAAAGTGCGTTTTTGATTGGGGTTTGGTCTTATGTGCGTTATTTTCGTGTTGGGTCTGGTGTTACCAGATGAAGTATCCATTGGTGTGGTTTTATAATAGTTATTGGGATTATTATTGTTTATCATTGGTGAGTTC
The DNA here is from genome assembly GCA_036346225.1 of Platerodrilus igneus. Lineage (NCBI taxonomy): Eukaryota > Metazoa > Arthropoda > Insecta > Coleoptera > Lycidae > Platerodrilus > Platerodrilus igneus. Next base: position 2,519,069 of record JARFIW010000454.1, on the reverse strand, counting down.
CTAATAGGATTCGCGTTGAATGCTGGTCTTTGCTGATTTACATTTTGATTGAATTTCGGTTGAAATGCGGGTTTTGAAAAGTTCGGGTAAAACGTTGGTTTTGAGAATTGTTTGTGTTGGTTGTTAAAGTTTGAGTTATTAAAATGGGGATTATTGGTTCGCATTTGGTGTGTTTGTGCATTGAATGAGTTAAATTTTTGTTGTGGATTTATTTGTCTTGCGGGTTGTATAGTTTTCATTGGCGTGTAGCTTTTATTCGCGTTGGGGTTATATAGTCGGTTTCTGTAATACATTACATTTTCTTTTTCGATTATCATGGTCATTGCTTCTTCTAAGTTTTGGGGATGTTAAAATCTAATTTTATCTAAAAGTTGTTCGGGTAGTGCATTTAGATAGGTATCAAATGCCATCTCGTCGTACATTTTCGTTTTTTAAAAGTCTTACGTTTGGGTCGTTTTCTTCAATTTTGAGTTTTGTCAAGATTAAGGTTCTTACATCTTGGCATTTCATTCCAAATTGATATGGGGATTGGTTGTGTTCCATCCTAAGTTTTGTCAAATCCCTTACTAAACATTTTAGGTTCCTTTGGTCACCAAAATATGCTATTAATATGCGTTTGTATTCTTCCCATTGGTCTACGTCTTCGCTACTTGCAATTAATGTTAGTGCTTTTTCGGGCAGTTTACTGATAATAAGGCTGGTAAGCAAAGTGTTCCCTTCTTTATCACCTGGCCTATAAAAGGTTTTTAGGAATATTTCAGAGGCTGAAATATAGGTACTTAACATACATTACTCTCCGTTAAAGCTGGGTATCATTTTTAAGTACAGTTTCATTTCATTAGTCATCTTGGCTGAGGTAATATTTGAGTAATTTTAAAAAGTAAAAAAAAAATATTTTTTTTTTTAAATTTGGATTTATTTTGTAGTTTTTGTCGTTATTTAATGGGTTTTACGCTTGGTATTGGTTTGGTTGAGTTTGCTCTTGATTTGCCGATTTTAATTTTAATTTCTGAAGTTTCAATAGGCTGAGTGTTTTTGTGGTAATTTATTGTGCTTGAATGTTTTGCGTTAGTTGCGTCAGTTAAAACATTTCACAATGCTGAAAGGTTTTCGCCATGTATTTAAATAGCTTTTGCACAGTGATTTATAATTAGATTTATGCGTATTTTTCGAAGGTTAGATTTTATTCACTTTTAAAGATGATACGATGAATGTTGGTTTTGCGTTTGAAATCGCGCTTCGTTATTTCTTGTAATAAGAACGTGGTTTTTTAATAATGGATTTGTACGTTGTCTATTTATGGATCGTATTCCGTTTCGCGTTTGAATAGTTGCGTTGTTATAAGAATTTTGGTTTTAATTGTTCGTGATTTTAGCTCTCGCTTTTTATTCTCGGAATATTTAAATTATTCTTATGCGCCAGTTAATTCTCTTATTATTGAATTAGAAATTCGTTTCTTGCGTTAGTTAAAGCTGTTGAATTCAAAATTCTAAAAATTTCTTGCGCCAGTTAAGATTGCTGAATTAGAGGTTTGGTTTTGTTTCTAAAAATTTTCTCTTGCGTTAGTTTCAACGTGATCTAGTCTCTTGTGCGCTTTGCGACTTTTTAATTGTCTCTAGTTTTTTTTTTCTCAGAAATAATTTTTCTCGAGTTTTTTTGTCTCAGAAATTAGTTTTCTCAAGTTCTTATAAATCTTTCTCATATATACAAATTATAAAATAATGATAAAAGCTTGAAGATAATCTCTAGCAATTGCTAAGTTGATTATTTTAAAAAAATTGCATAAAATAGTTGTAACAATAGTTAATATACATATATAAATCATAAACTAGCAAATATCAAATGTCTTAGTTAATAATAAAATAAAATTCAATTGGTTTAAAGGAAAATGAACTTACACTAGTTGCTTTGTTGCTTTTATTGATTTCTTTCTTTGTTTCGGTTTTTCTTTTGGTTTCTTGGATTTGATCTATTCTTGTATCGCCTCCAATTTTTCTTTTGTTGAATTCGAACTATTCTTGTTTCTCCTTCAACTGCTGGAATTGAACGATGCTTGTTTCGCCTCCAACTTTCGTTTTGTTTTGCAAATTCGGAATTGAAATTCCCGGACCACCAGTTCCTCGATTTTAGATTCGCTAGTGCCCTTTTGACATCCGTTACGACTGCGCCAGTTAAGGTTCGTGGCTTCGAGCGGTCCTTTTTAAAAAGACTTCTTTAAACTTTAACAAATTTAATTGATTTAAACAGATTTGAACAATGGAATTTTACAATCTTGAATTAAATTATTCTAAGTCGAGATACATTAATGAATTGTACAAGTGAGCTATCTACGAACTGCAATGTAAAAGCTGAACATTTGATGAACTGACTGCGAATGGAGCTCCTGGGCCTTATATAATCTCCCTACCCCCTCACAGTTCTGTGGGAACTTGCACACTTAATGTCTGCTTACACTTGATTCTATTCATGATACATAGTTGCTATCTTAAAAGCTATTCATAATTACTTTGTTGCAGGCTTACTTCTGCGTATTCTCGGTACGTGATTTCCTACGACCGTCTGTGACTTGACATCTGCAGTGTCACTTGTCCTTGTGCTACTTTGTAGCGCTTCCGTTCCCATAAACGTTTATAAACTGAAATAAATTGTAACAAATTGTCTTTTATGACATTGTTGCACATTTCCTAATATTTCCTAATAACTTTCTTAAGTATTAGTTTTATATAGATATAATAGATGGGGGATCACATAACTCGCCTTGCGTTGGAACGACATTAGTTACTACATCTGTTTGCACATCTTTATGCAACAGTGTGTGATGATACCTAGATTGACAAATGAAACGCTTAATAATGTTTGCACACTGTGGGCTTTCATAAATATTCAAACAAGACACATACTTTATTATCTGTAACAAATTTTTGTTTTTCGATCACGTCAACCTCTTTAAATTTAGAACAGTGAAAAATATTCTTAGACAAAATTTGAAATTACTGTTTCGCAATTCTTGCCGAAAACTTAAATTATTATCAGCAGTAGAGGTTTTGCGTTTAGAGTAGTTACCGTTAAGGGGTTTACTACCTGTTTTAACCGAAGCAGTTGCAGCATGTGAAACCGGTCTGTAATTGGATGTTGATGACTGAATGTTCATTTTATTTTTGGAATACTTTGAGGTTGATCTGCTCAATTCTGAATTTAATTCCTGTTATCTAAAAACTCCAAAAGCTCGTTTAAATTATTTTTTGTATCCGGCTTCCTTTCACCCTGAAACGCTTTGTTACAATAAATGTCTAATTTTCCTAATATAATATGGACAACCATTGCATCCCACACTGGTTCACCTAAATTATGCAGATAAGAAATTGTTTGCCTCATCTTAGCAATAAATTTGCGTATCATTACTGCATTGTTACAATTAGAAATCGATTAGTCCATTAAATCCTTAAAGTGACAATCAAAAATAAGATAATGATCATCATAACTTTTTTGCAATATACTTAAGCTGTTTCGTAAAAATTACGTTCTTCTGGCAACGCCGCGACTAAACGTAGTGGTTCATCTTTAAGATGTTTTCTTAAATGCAATAATTTTTCTGTATTTTCTAAATGAGGATTTTTATCGACTAAAGTGATAAAAAGTTCATAAAAGGATTTAAAATTTTGAACTTGCCTACAAAAAACAGGCAACAGCAATGCTTCCAATTTAATATTCCCTACAGCCGAAGAGTTTTGACTACTTCCGGGGTGACCCACTTACCGAATATTATCAGATGTTACCTGAGATTGTAAGCGGTTGTGTACACATTCTCTACCTGCTCAATTTCTGTCAAATCAAAATCATCGTTAGTTCCTACCAATTGGCGTGTCACTTGCATAAATTGCTCAAAACTAGATTTCAAAGGTTCAACCTTGACATACTATTTCTAAATCAACGTCTTTGAAAATGCCATTAATATAATTCTCAGCCCTATCAATCCTGCCTTTTAAAAATTTTTGATCAGCTATCAAAGCTTTTTTACCTGTACTCATGATTTTAAATTTGAGAATCGAATTAATATACAATATAATAATTAGCTATAAACTTTTGCGGATCGTTGCGCCAGCCTCAACATCAATTCATAAGTAAGTAAGCAAAAATGGTATTGCAATAAATAATTCAACCTACAGTAGTCTGGCACCCACAGTAACAAAGCCCCTGTCTCAAATAGTTAGCTTCGGGTGGATGATGTCCTTGGCCTCATCCAGGTTCGAAGCTTTTAAATCCTCGTACCTGCATTTTTATCCTCAAATATTTTCGTGGAATTGTTGCCCTGTATAACCGAAATAACCGCGTGCGGAATTAATAGGAATTTAGGATGCACCACAACTTTCCCTTAACATTTAATACAAAATACTTCTCAAATCGCACCACCTCGTTATTAAACTAAACAATTTATTTCCAATAATATTCTTGAAACAAATTTATGGCTCCTGGGACTGTTTTAATGGAATGAAAGTTAATTAACTCAAAGTATGCATAGGCTCACACTCATTACCATTAAAATGTTATTAATTAATAACTAGTGGACTGTATAACATTTATTAATTTGTCATTCTGAATATTAATATGTAATGACAATATTCTAGTAAACTAACGTGGCATTACTATTGAACTTCAAACTACAACTAACCAGAAAATAAGAGACAGAAGGTATAAGGATAGCTCGGGGTAGCTAGACCCTTGTTGACTCAAACACTATGGCAATTCTTAAACCTATTACAAAGAAATATGGTTGCACATCGCTACCAGACGGTCCTGAAAGACATCCCTTCATGTAATAGAATATTTTCGAATTGGATAAACGTTTATTAAAGTGAATTTTTTGGTTAAACGAAGAACAAAATCTATTCCATTCAAAGAAATTCTGAGTAATTAGGCAACGGTAACGCAGGTGATTTAGCTTCACTAGCCTTACTGGAATTTAGAATGCCTATTAAGTACGTCCCAATATAATCCGTCAACCCTTTGACCGACTTACGTTTCGCGAGCTATATCCTGTTTTAACACATGACAATTTCCTATTAGATAGAACATCGCCAATACCCGTGCTGCAATCTTATAAATACTTTCAGGAATTTCTATGAACGTTGTGTAAAGACTAAAATAATATTTATTATTTACTCCCTTCTTCAGTTTTAAAATTGTTTTGTAAGGCTTAAAATTGATAAATTCTAACACGCAATATAAATTATTATTCAAGATTATAGGAGGATTAAACTCTCTTTTTAAAATTAAAGTGCTTCTCGTTAAAAAGTGAAGAACATGGTTCTTGATGCATTAAATTTTATGCAGTGCTTAGAAATTTTAAAACACAATTTTCCGCATTATACAGTAACGTGGGTTTATTCTAGATTAAACATGTAAAGAATTTTAAATTGTTCCCCGCCATTCAATTAATGTACAAATACTGGTGGCCGTCGCATATTTTTATATGAACAATAATAGAGAAACTTCTAATGAACTTATAAGTCAATCATGTTATTTTTCCCTTCCTTACACCTAAATGAAGATTTACTCTAAGTCTAGATGAGTTACATATTTGCAACAATAAGAATTATTCATACCTTTCCCATGCTGCATACATTTCCGTGCAAATAATGGAGGTGATGGTCATATATACTAGCACCAGTATGGATGAATATATCTCCGTTACTTGCTTTAAAATGCTAAAAAACTTCATAGTTAACTTATTTTAAAATATTTTTAACAACAACCTTAAAAGAAACACATGGCTGCTTATAGAAGATTTTACTATTTCATCTGAGCAACTTCGAGCTATGTCCAGATTCTTGATAGTCAAATTTAAGAATTTAAATTGAATCGCCAGCTCTACACAGAAGCTTAGAAAAATGGCATCTATCGCAAAACCTATAATACATATAAAAAACGGCACAATGATATGCACAATAAATAATGCTTTATACAGGAGACCATAATTCTCTGTGCTCCAAATACCCCAAGGCAATGACCGTCCGTATTGAGCAAATGCACCTCTACAAACGACGCAAGTAATTGCTGTTAATAAGAACGCTTTCTGAAACATCAAGTTTGCGTTTTGAATATAGTGTAATCTACTGTTTGAGTGTAAAGCAAGGAGTTCAACTGGCTGAAATACACGAGTCGCTTCGATAAGTCCTCGAAATCTTTCATAATAGAAAACAAAGCAAAATATTTTTCCAATTACCTGAAAAATCTGTATAGGAGAGGCGTAGCTTCCGAATACGTATCCTTACCTGAAAGCATGCACAAAATGCTTCTAAATTCTTTACAAAATTGAAGATATTTCCGTTGACTAAACGAAATTGAAATGCGATAACACCAGTCATGAACAGTAATCCTGATAAGTACATTAGTATTGCTAAAACTCGAACCAATTTCTTCCTGCAGTACAATCCTGACATTGTCAAAAGGAAAACGGGCAAATTAAAACTGATTGGTAATTCGTGCATGGCGATGTTATGATATTAAGTTGATGCAGACTTCGTCCAGTACTTGGCTTGAAACATTTGCCATATTCAATTGCTATAACAGATAAACAAAAAAATTCTTAAACAGTAAACACTACTATCTAAGCATAGTACAGTCCAGACTGGTTAAGTAGGCGTATGATTCACTGCGGTACATTACGAGAAATCTCAGATAAAATTTTTGTCTTTGGCCTCGTATGTAACTACTCCACGCTAGAACAAGATAAACAGAAAAATCTATTGTGACATCCTGATTTTTGGATCATGCTGCCGTATGGGTTTTTATTAAGTTTAATCTTATGTAAAATTATCAGGGTTAGTTGAGCCAATTTTAATTTATAAAATACTTTTATTTTGGATTTTGTACATAAGGGTCCTTGAATTAGATTCCAGTAGATATTAAAATGATTTGTTTAGCCCAGGAAATTTCAACTTTTATATTACTCATGTGTTTATATTATTTCTCTATGCAAACGCCAAGACCTACAAAGTTCCATGTTATACAAATGAGAATAAATGGTGAAGGAATTATTTACTACTAATTTATTAATAACTGATTAAAGTCCATCAATGTAATTTGATTGTTTATTATAGTACTTAAATATTCTTATTGTTTACATTCATGCGGTTTGTAAGGTTAGGTTAATTGTTATTTTTAATTTTCGTCTCTAAGAGCCGCAATTGCTGACTTTTATTGACATGTCTGTCTGTTTTGTTCAGTGGTGTGTACAACCAATTTTGGATCAAGCTCGCTTCTAAATAATAAAATTATTCATTATGGGCATAAAATAACTTATTTATTTTGTACTAACTTTGGTACAATGAGGGCTTATTGATCTTTTCGAAAAGTAGGACGCCTATGTTATGGACAGTATTGAATTGAAGGCCAAAAGTTTTTATTACCTTCTGACAAATTTTAATTAAATTTGTCTGTTTTTATTTTGAGACCGCCGAGGGGCAGTCACCTGCATGGTGGTTCAAAAACATTAAGGGAAATTTATAAGGTTTCTTTTGTCATTGTAAAACCGTTCCGTTAATTTTAGTAAACAGGTTTTAACCACTTAATCTTCTACCTTCTTGAGATTAATAGTTATTTCTGGATTTGTAACCATATATCTAATCAACAAGTTGTTGTAGTTGATTACTTAAACGTATATATATTGCTGTGATAAGGGATTGCTTAAGGGTGCACGTTATAGTAAAGGTCGTTCGGGAATGAGTAATTAGGATAGTCAGCAGAAAACCACACTTATTTAAGGAAATAATTAAGAAATAGACATAGTTTGTAGATAGTAAGTAGTCAACACTCTGTATATAGAGTAGAGATAGTTTTGGGCGACGCAGGTAAACATAGGAAGACGCATGGTTGGCGTAGGAATGAGAAGTACATGTAGTAAGTAAATAGTAAACATTAAATACCCTGTAGATAAAGTTTAGTTAATTTAGGTAAAACAAATAAGGATATTTTTCAGTGGAAACACATATTGGGAAATGAATGATAAAGTGTAATTAGACACGCATTTAGAAGAAGAGTTCCAGACGATTAAATTAATACGGATATAGAGATAGAGTTTCAGGTAGTTAATATAAATGCGTACAAAGATCTAACCATTTTGACAAGAGAAATGATTAAAAATTGGGTGAATCGCATGTAAACATGGAAATTTAAAGTCGGGTTGCATCAGTTGTTTATAGAAAAGCAAGTAATCTATCAAAATACAGCATGTTGATAATAAAACACAGCTGCGAGCAGGTTGTGATTATGGGAAAGCGTGGAGCATTGCATCAGAAACTGCTGTAAATAAAATTATTTGATTGGTCAGAGACAAGCGACGAGTTCTAGACCAAACCCACGGATGGAGTGGGAATTCGAGATTATATTAGCAAGCACCTTGATAAGAAAGTCAGTTTTGAACTCAATGAAGGCCGAAGTGCATTGCCATTAAACAAAGTATTACGTAATAAGTATGAAAGTGAAAAATAAAATGAGTGCAAATATGAAGAATACAATTACCGTTTAAACGTAAGTACGTTTTTAATGAATTTATTGTAAACTAAGACATAAAAATAATAGGGTTTCGAGGTCTGAGGGAAATAGACTAGAATTCTGATGTTAAGAAAAAAAATACAGTAATAGAATTTAAATGTCAAGGGGAAAAGAAGAATAATACAATCTTGAAGTACAGGGATGAAACAAACTACAATTTTAAGTCTGGGGCAAGAATGATAAGTTTGAGGAATTGAAATAAATTGGGGTATATAATTTAATGGTGATGGTCCATAGTGTAATAATTTGAATTGAATCCAGAATTGGGGAATATCATTTTATTGGAAGCGTTGATGTGAAAAAGATAAAACCAGGTCAGATCTTTAGTTATAAGACATTTTGTTTTTCTATATAAATTTTTATTTTATTTTTAATATTGAATTTGCTAAATATGATATGCTTGTGAAGAAGTCAACAAATGAGGTTGCATACGCATTGAATGAGTAATAAGAAAACAGGTTTAGAATATTCTACACTTTGTTGGTAAAGATAATAAATTTTCTTTGGTGACTTTGGGTTTTTGAGTACATACTAAATGGTTGTTAATAAATGAAATTTATCAGAAATGTATTACAAATAATTTCAAAAGCTGTACATAACATATTGGTCTCATTATATAGAATCTAAATTTACTGAATTTTATAATTGCAAATAAATGCTAGCCGAGGTCATAAGATTTAAATAGTAGAAAGGCGGAGCCACAAGTTGAATAAGAAAGTGATAACCCGCAAGGCGGTAACGTATCGAATTTTGCCATTGGTAGATAGAGTTGTTTAAAGATAAAGTCCAGTTGATAGCAACATTATGAAAACAGCTGGAGGAGGAGATAATTACACTTAATCGTGAATATTAAAATGGTGGTACAATAATTTAGAATTCATAGCAGAAATAAATAATGCAGCTCAACGTCAGGGCTCGATAATCCGCCAATAGCATAGCAAATAAATATGTCACCCAAAGTAGGGGCACGATAATTTAGAAAGAGATTCATAGCAATATATATATATATATATATATAATATATATATATATATATATATATATAATATATAATGTATATATATATTCTTATTTTCGCCCTTATTTACTTTACTTTATATCACTATTACTTTACTTTCGCTTTGGGCTAATACCTTCTTCATTTATTACTTTTTAACTTTAAACAAAATTTGTTTAACGACTTTTGTCGTCGTCCCTAATGATTTCAAATAGAGGTGCTTTAGCAAACGTTTGGTTGGTTCTTTTTTTTTTAAATAATTACTATATTTTATAAGCCTCGACTATTAGAAACTATAATCTAAGGGTTTTCTCACCTACTCACCGTGAGTTCAATCGTGAGTAGATGTACACTACCCAACCAAACTGCACCCTCGTTTGTTTTACCACTTTTTTAATGTACTGAATTTACTATGTATGCCAAATTTTAATATATCAAAGTTGCCTGATGCCAAATTAATTTATGTAACTGTTTATGACTTTAATTTTTTTGACGTTATGATATATTTTACGGTACTTACCAGAATTATACCGCGCTGAAGGCCTTCCTTTAACTGCTGGCTCAAGTTCGAAATCGCCGTACGCACTTTCACAAAAGATTCTCCAATATTGTCCGCTTGCGTACTGCCTCCAGGTGTTCTTAAAAACAAATTTCGTTGACCCAAACCTGAAATAAATTTACCCCAATTTAGAATTTAGCAAAAAACCGTTGTCTACTTCCCCTGCGTTAGTTCTTCCTCGCCGTATATTGATCTCCTGTTCCTCTGCTCCGTACCCCAATTAATCCTCTCTTCGCACAATCCAATTCAAACCCGCTGTCCTATTATAAATCACTCCTAGTCCTGCTATTCCAATTATCCATACGATGTCCTTACTGCCGTTTAATCTTCTCAATTCAATCCAAATTATTTGTATCGTCGATTCCTTCTGTATCCACTCCTATTCCTTACTGCCGTTCTACCAAATCTATACCAAAACCAACACCAATCTTCTCAAACAAATATCCGTCGCTTTCCCCTTTGCACTAATAACCACTTCCAAAATCTTCTTTAAATACACGCTGACTTTCCCGTTGCACTTTTAAACACTTTTACTTTTTTTATATATTCGTCGCCTTTATTTACTTTCACCCTTTACTAAATAATACTCGATGATACACATATAAACTTTTATTCCAAAATATTTTACAACTTAACGCAGGTTTCATAAAATAGGTCTTTATCTGAACAAATTCGAAAAGTAAGTCCCTTATTTATTTTGCTTAGTTATTAAATCAACAAACTTAGCTTACTAGAATAACATTTTTAAACATATAACATCCAATAACAAATCATCTTTCTTTCAGTGTCCAACATACCTTCGCTACAGTCTTTATAATAATTTTAAATTTCTACTATTGGTCCAAAACACTTCACTAAACTCCAATAACCTTTTACATTTTGATTCACTTTAAATTTTGATTTACAATTCGTCCAAAAGTTTGATTCTATAAAAAGGAAAAGCCAAATAATTTATACACGACCTGGACGCTTTGTTATATTGCAGATATCCATAAATGCGTTCGGCTTTCCGACGGCAAATGTACTCTCAACTGGCTCATGAAATATCAACTCAGTATAAAACCTCAAGTACCGTGCATTATATCAACGTCATAAAGTCATGTTATCTACCTTTTGGCATATAAGTTTCAATCTGAAATGGTACATACTTTAACGTATGTAAAGTAAAGCAAAATTTATAGTTTTTAAATTATTAAATCTGAAATATTGATCCTATCGTTTGGCATACACCCTATTAATACAAATATACCTTTAGAAACCTTATACCCCCCTTACATAATAATATATATATATATATATATATATATATATATATACATATTTATTTTACTAAGATAATGCTTTTTATTGCCTAAATTTTCAATTTATTCAATTCTTGTTCACAGGCTAGTGAATTAATCTAAAATTGGTTAGTAGCATAATACAGTAACTATTTTTAAAAATAACAGTAGTTATCTTTACTACTGTTATTTTTAAAAATAGTTACTGTTTATTTATGCTGTATTAACCAATTTTAGATTAATCCTCACTTTATGCCTGTGAACAAGAATTGAATAAATTCGAAAATTTAGGCATTAAAAAAGAGCATTATCTTATTTCTAGCTGACCTATAAACCACAAAGAACATTCAAACTATATATATATATATATATATATATATATATATATATATATATTTAACTCCACCTCTCTGTGTTTTCCTAATCAAATTTTAAATCTCACTAATTTTATTGTAATGCCACGGCTAGCTTTTATTATTCAACACAAAGTGCACAACGTTACGATGATCAATTTTTTCTTTTTCACCCCTTTCTGATTACCTCTTTGTTTGAATTATAAAATGAAGTCAATTAATTCAATATAATGAAAAGGAATATTATGTACAAGTTTTGAAATTATTAAAATACACCCTTCAAACAATCAATATTATAAGTTTTATTTATCCCAAAATTCATATGCTTTGCAATCAATCTAAAGTCACCAAAAACTACTCTTTTTATCAAAGAAACCTTGAACGTTCCAGATATCTTCCTAATATTACGTACATTTAACGTATGCAATGTTTGTTGTTGACTTTGTTATACAAGTTTATATAAATTGAATAAATTCAGTAATGAAATTTAAAAAATAGAAAAAAATATCTTAAAACTAATAAGATCTGACCTGCTCTGCTCAGTTAAACTCCTTGTTCTCCATAAGTTATTTCTTGTTTCTTTATTTTATTAATCCATTTAAAGTATCCCCATATTCGAATTATCCATACATTTGAAATATTATAGCCTCAATTAGGATCTTCCATGCATTTAAATTATTATACCATCCATTATCAACCAACATCAATTCAGAATTATTATCATCCAATTAGGATTAGAATTATACACACATTTGGATCATTGTATCAACCAAAATTTGAAATTATTCTCCACTAACACATTTGAAATTATTATCAACTCACTTGAATTGATATCCCCCAATTCGGACTAGGATTAGGATTATACATACACTCGGAATTATTACATCTATCCACTCGGATTTATTATATCTATGCACTCGGATCAGAATTATGCACACATTTGGATCATTATTGACCAACTAGGATTGTCCATACACTCGGAATTATTATATCTATCCACTCGGAATTATTACATCTATCCACTCGAATTTATTATATGTATCTACTCGGAGCCCTATTATTATCTTATTAGTTTAAATAAATTACCCCAAATTCTACTCACGTTAATCGGCAAAAGAAATCTTCATATTTGTAGCACTTACTTGTCACTATACATTTTCACTATTATATTATTAAATATTAAATTACGCGTGACTTTTAGGTTCAGAGTATCGCAGCTTAGCCTTCTTGAGTTAAAACTCAACTCCGTTACCATTGCTTGCTGTTAATATAGGCTCAACCTACTTGTATGTGGGTTGGGTTTCCACCAAGTCTGTCGTTTATCTTAACCAATAAGGTCTTTGTATATCCTGCACTTGAAGTGGTTTTCTGATGTAATATATTCGTTTTCTATGTAATGGTTGTTTGCTACAGATGCCTTGTTATTTAAACCATACGTTGTTCTGTTTAGATATCGCATTTTTCATATTATACAAAAATACATGATGTTACTTCAATTTCGATTTTCGTGTATGTTTACTTATTTACACATTTTTAATTACATTTACTATCAAAAAATGTTGATTGTTTTTACGCACTTACACAAAACTTCGTTAACTTTTATCTCTTATCTCCGTATTATATTATAACTAATTAGAACCTTTTTGAATGCGTATTTAATTACATTTACTATCATTCCTCTAAATACGCGTGCTTTTACTAAAAGATATACTCATTTGCATTACTTAAAATTAATGAAGCTCTATATACCAAGTGTTAAATATTTGTTATTCACCTAATGTATGAATTACCTATTTCTACGCTAAATATGCGTCCTATTGTTGTAAGATGTGTTCATTTGTGTCGCTTAAAACTAATTATGCTCTATATACAGGGTGTTAAATTCTTACTATTTACATAATATAAGAATTATTAAATTTTCTACTAAATAAATGCAGTTTTCTGCTTCCTATCGTAATTTATGGTTTCTGCACGACTCTTGCTATACAATACACCCATAAGCAACCCCTTATCACAGCAATATATATATATATATATATATATATTGTAGTGGTTTTAAAAGGCTAAATCTACGTATAAACAAGGTAATTTCAAACACCCTGTATAGAGGAAACAACCAGAATTTACGTGCGAAATTTATTTCATTTAGTTCAGTTTAATGTAACAAGTATTAACAAAAATTTACAATTAATGATTAAAATTTAGTAGGTTCGCAAAAAAAATAAATTGTAGAAGCCAATGCAATTAATTTATTAATTAATTGAGTTTAATTGAACGGTTATTTACGTATAATATGTATAAAAGCATGAAAAATCAATAATACCAAGGTGAAACGAGTAGCTAACACATAAACAGCCGTTGGATATAAAATACCATGAAAAGAGAAACCTAGAAATGTTGTGTTAAAACGTCGGTTAATTAAACACCTGCATGTTTTCTAAATGTCAGGTTTCCCTTATTTTTATAAGATAACAAGCAAGTTTCAAAGAATATTGGTAAACAACAGTCGCAAAAGCATGTATTCAGGTCCACATGGAGTTGTAGAACGCGTACAGTAATATCGTTTCTCTACCACTTAAACAAGGTTACAAGAAACATATGATATGCATAAGCAAGGGATAGCGTTAATACAGGCGGGGTTTCAAGACGTCATTGAATATCTTATTGGTTTGTATGGTTAGTAGTATAGTTGACAAACACGCAAATATTGAATGTTAATTTTTCGGAAAAGATCGTAACGACGCGCTAAATTTCGGAGATTTTGAAAACGGTTAAACCAAAATTTTAAGAACGTGTTAGTTTAAATTAAATTTTTCACGCTAAGAGTGGCCAGGAGGTTACAGTCGAATCATATAAATACTCGACGAATTAGCACGACTCTCTCTCTTATTTCATCGTTCTCTTAGTACTTTGATCGCTTCAGACTACGAAGGAGCTTGTAAGTATATACAATTATTTTATTGTAAATAGTACAGTGTTGGCCTCATAATTTGATACGCGAATAAGTGGCGAGTCTAAATTCTAATTTGAGGTACAACATTTATTTTACACAAGCGCGGGAAGTGACGTAAAGGAACGTAAAATTAAAATTAAATTAAACGAAAGTACGCAAGTATGAAAGAAGTGGAATTAATTTGGATTTGGAATTGGATGCACCGGGAAGGCAGCACAACCTGAAAGGGGTTCTTCTACAAAAAGCTAGAGGCGGCCAGCAGAGCAGAAAGAAACAACTTTACCGCATCGTTAATGGAGTGGAGTTCTTCAAGAAATTCCAGGTAACGCTTTGCTTATTAATGTTCCATCAGGATTTTAAAATTTCTATTGTGAAGAGTACATGGGTTTGTTTTTTTGTTGGTTGTAAGAGTATCCGAAGTACAAAAGCATACATTACTCATAATTAACTGGGTTATCATGAGCTCACCATACTCCAGAGTATACAAATTCAAAATAAATTATAAATAAAGAACGAAAATAAGGTATTATTCAGGGCCCATTTACTCCGGGTATATTCAATGTGTTTGATATTTTAAATTAAAATCCAGGACAGTACAAAAATAGGATTTATTGAGGTGTAACTTGAACTCTAAAATGTGGATAATCGTAAATTTTATTTGTAAATAGTGTTAAATAAATATTGTATGATGGTTGTATTAATTTGTGGTTTTATTGAGAGTGTGCGTGAACGATACAGAGTATAATAGTGAATCTAGGTATCCAAGAGGAGGCTCAACTGAGCTAGCCTGGGAACTGAAGAAAAATTAAGGTGATGAAGAAAGGAATCTGGGTAAAAGATTATTTTTATTAAATTTTTCTATTGTGTGCCATTTTCGATTTTGTAAAAATGAAAATAAATTAATTTTCGAATCAACGGAGATTCCAGACCAAACCCACACATATATATATATATATATATATATATATATATACATATATATATATATATATATATATATATATATATACATATATATATATATATATATATCATATATATATATATATATTTATACATATACAGGGTGCCCACAATCTATCTCCGTATATGGGTAACTTTTTATTATAGAAGATACAATGTTGGTTAAATTAGCAAAGTTGAAGAGAAATTTACGAGTAGTATCATGCTTTTTTGAAAACTCACCTAGATGCTCAACTTTTTTAGATATTTGAAAAATACTGAAATTTGCCATTTTCTTCAAACGCTAATAACTTTTAACGGTTTAACCTATAAAGAAAATAAAACTGCTTGTAAGGTAACTTTTACGTAGAATTCAATAGCGTATATGACAATTTTAATTGGAAATGGGTTTTAAGCTACAAACATAACCTCACTTTTTAAATGGAAACCATAGTTCAATATAACCCAAATGGAAAGGTTTTTCTTTTCTGATTACCCTGATGTAAGGGTTGATGTACTTATTTTCAGTAGTTTCTTCATAATAAAGAAAAACGATTTATTTATTTGCGGGCATCAAGGAGTCCATGGATACATATTTTAAATAAACAAAAACAACTGGCATTTATCAGATATTATTAGTTAAAGTGTTTATTTGCTCTGGGTTGCAAATTTTGTGTAGAAGACTTTTAAATTTATTTGATTATAATAGAGAATGTATACAAACGACGAAAAAATGACATGCTCTTTTGTTACTATGCCTGTAACAGAAATTGTGATGCTGCTGGTGATATGTATTATGAAAGATATTTGGAAAGAAGGCAGCCAGATAAACGATTGTTTTCTAAATTAGAAAACAATTTAAAAGGTTTGGTGCTTTTACAAAACCCAGTACTGATAAAAGAAAATTCAAAACTGATGATGAAGAACGTGTGTTAGCCTACATAAATTTTAAGCCAACAGCGTTCACCCGAGAAACTGCAATTGAGTGCGCTACTTCTACAGAAAAAGCTCGCCTAATTTTAAAACAAAACCGCTACAAACCATACAAAACCCATGTTAGCAATACACTGTATCATGGGGATTGTGAGAGAAGACAACAGTTTTGTAGGTGGTTTCTTAATGAAACAAATAATAATCCTGGTTTTAGTCACACTATTATATTTACCGACGAAGCAAAATTTACTAACAAAGGCATGTTTAACAGAAAAAATACAGTCTACTGGAGTCAGGAAAATCCCCATTTAACAGAAGAAAGGCGGGATCAACATCAATTTTCGATAAATGTGGTGTGCCATTTTGGTAATAAAATACTTGGGCCTTTCTTCTATAATTATAATTTAAATGGTGTACACTATTTGAATTTTCTACAAAACGAATTGCAAGAAATGCTCGATAATTTGCCACTTCATTTACTGCAAAACTTATATTATTTTCAGCATGACGGTGCACCTGCTCACAATGCTCAAGCCGTTTCTGAATATCTTGATAATAGTTTTCCAAATTGGATTGGCAATGTAGGTCCTGTTCCATGGCCGGCAACGTCACCAGAACCATCGCCACTGGATTTTTTTCTTTGGGGTACTGTAAAGGATGTAGTGTATGCTAAAAAATCCAATAACATTGAGCAACTCAAAGATAGTATTACAGCAGCTATTACAAGTATAAAACCACAAACGTTAAATAAGGTGCACCAAAACTAATTAAAAGGTGCGAAATGTGTTTGCAAGCTAATGGAGGTCATTTTGAGCATATGTTAATGTAGGAGTGGGCATATTCGCATTAATTAATTTTGTTTCCTTTGATTAAGTTATTTGTATTGTATGGATAGTTTATTTTTAAGTATTTTATTTTTCTTAGTTTATAATAAATTTAGTTACAATAAACTTGTGTTTCCATTATTGATTTTACACATTTTGTTTGTTTGTAATATGTATCCATGGACTCCTTGATGTCCGCAAATAAATAAATCGTTTTTCTTTATTATGAAGAAACTACTGAAAATAAGTACATCAACCCTACATCAGGATAATCAGAAAAGAAAACCTTTCCATTTGGGTTATATTGAACTATGGTTTCCATTTAAAAAGTGAGGTTATGTTTGTAGCTTGAAAACCCATTTCCAATTAAAATTGTCATATACGCTATTGAATTCTACGTAAAAGTTACCTTACAAACAGTTTTTATTTTCTCTATAGGTTAAACCGTTAAATAGTTATTAGCGTTTGAAGAAAATGGCAAATTTCAGTTTTTTCAAATATCTAAAAAAGTTGAGCATCTAGGTGAGTTTTCAAAAAAGCATCATACTACTCGTAAATTTCTCTTCAACTTTGCTAATTTAACCAATATTGTATCTTCTATAATAAAAAAGTTACCCATATACGGAGATAGATTGTGTGCACCCTGTATATATATATATATTACTCATATTTAGACCAGGGTAGAAAATTAAATAATCAAATCAAATAATTTTAATTACCGTGTATAAGGAATTTCATTAAATAATACGCTTTATTAAAACCTTGAAGCATAAATAAACTCGGTCGTTTCAGTAAAAATAAGAAATTTAAATTATCTATAAGACGCTTTACATCAAAAGAAGCAGTATTGAAAAGCGCAGTGGATAATTTAATTATTCCTAAACAAATGGAAATTACGTGCAAAGTTTATATTAATTAACCCTATTTTAAGTAACCGGTAGTAAAACAAAGTGTACATATAATAATTAATATTTAAGTTGTATTCGCTAAAAAATGAAAAGGATGGAAATCAATTTTAATTGGAGTTAATTAAACCGTTAATAACATATAATAAGCATAAAAGCTTGTGAAAACCCAATAATAGTCAAATCGTAGGAAGGTTATTTAAAATGTTACGTTTGAACACCCCTGCGTGTTTTTAAAAGGCAATTTCAAGTTAATTTGTTTGGATAAACATGTTGATTCTAAGGATATTGGAAACGATCAGATGCTTTAGCAGGAAATACAGAACACCTGCGTATTTTTAAAAAAGCTCATTCTGCGTAAATTTGGCAAATAATTAATGTTTCAAAGAATCTTGGAGAAACCGGGACTTAGTATTCACGAGAATGTGCGATACGGGTTTATTAAACCCAGATAACAGTCCGCGTGGACTAAAATATAATCGATAATAAAGAATATAAATTTGCACCAATACGAACAGGTTAGAAAAGGAAAGAGAAATGCGTCAAGCAAAGACACATATTGTAAAAGGGCGGGATTTAAGCAACGTCAAGGGGTTGCGATTGGTTAAAAATAGGATGCATATATCAGAGGTAGAACAACAATTTCTGTATAAAAGTAATTAGTTTTTCTCGGACAACTTTGCGGGCCGTGTTGAAATTTTCTGAGATCTCAATGGGGTGAGTACTAAATTCATAAAAATCGACGTGCAGGCTACAGACTGGGAACGTAGAATGAGGAATTCGTTGGAATTACCCGTTTTAGGGAACAAAGCGACGTGTCGGCTATTCGCTATATATACAGGCGGGAATATGTGTTTCTCTCTTAGACTCTTAGACTTTCGACGATTCGATGCGTTAAAAGCTCGTGCATCCGCGACTTGATATTAAACAGTGCATTTTAGTTTGATTAAATAATTTAAAGTGTGCTAGTATATTTTAGTGACTCAAAATAGTTGGTTATTTTACGTGCTAACATGAATGTACTTCAGTGCACTTAGATACAAGGTAATAAAAGTTTATTATCACGGTACCAATTAGTAAAATTTACAACGACAAATGTATACCCAAAAGTAGGCAGTTTTGGCGTATATTGGTAATATTGGTAAAAGGAAGTATGAATTTCTTTGCTATTTTGCGGGGTGTTAATGACTAAATGGTTCGTAAATGTGTCTGCATCCACTGAACCAGAGGCAGATATACACAGATGAGTTCCGGAAAAGCCTAGAAACAACTTTAAATTAATGGTGATGGAGAACATTTTTAAAGCGTTGACAACTTGAAGCTGTAAATAGAATCCGGTTGGAATGGTGTGATTTACAAAAGGGACGATTACACTGAAGCTACGAGGACAATAACCTTCAGGTAAATTGTACTATTTTGTTTGACATTTTTGTGTGTATTGAATGACTTTATAATTGATTTACTTTAAATGGACATTAGTGGAATTTTTCTAACCATAAAAATTTAATTTTAAGATGAAATTTGCTTGTTTAAGTAAAAGGGGTATTTTGTTTTGATGTTCGGGAATAGGATGAAACTTTGGGTAGGTCTTTGAGCTCAATTAGACAAACCTGGTTAATTAACGTAAAGGGTGGTAGATGCTCCTTTATACTCAGACTCCGGTCTGCTTATCTTGTTATATTAATTAGTAGGCATCCAACAAGGACTTTAATTTTGGATGCACAGTAAAATGATAATAAAATTAATCCGGAAATTCTTTTAAAACTGAATTTTATGTTCAAATTTAATTTGAAAATTTAATGTATTCTGAATATTGATGTAAATAGAGTTAACGTTGATGTTTGTGGTAGGAATGTGTTGTTTAATTTTTATGATTGAGAATGGAAGTTATCTAGAAGAGCAGCCGAGGCGATTAACAGAAGGAATCAACGGACCAGGTGATTTAAAAGGTTTCACAGCATTCTTGGCGACCCAAAAGTGAGGCTCGAGTTCCAAATAAAATTTTGTTATTTTATTCCAGGAAACTGGCGATCTGAGAGAGAGTTTCTGTTTGTGGATAAATTTAAAAGTATTTTAGAGTGTGTGAGAGTGATTAGAACGTATGCAGAGAAAGGAGTGGTTAAGGAGTCAAGGAGTGGAAATTGGAAGTGACGATAGTGCATTGTGTGGGAAAAATTCGAAAATGGAAGAAGCAGGAGGCAGTAGAGATCAGTCGAGGACGGAATCGGGGATCAAGGAAACGAGATGATATTGAGAATGTTAGAGAGAATGAACGATGAATCTAATAGAGCTAGGGAAGAATCCAACAGAAAATTAGAACAGCTAAGCGATGAATCGAACAGGAAGTTAGAAGAGATTAGTCAGAAAATAGATAAGACGAATCAAGAAGTTGTAGAATTTAAAAATAGTCTTACTGTAAAGATGGGGGAAGTTGAAAATAGGGTAGATAAAAATGAGCGTGACATTACAGGTCTTCGACAGGAAATGGGACATTTAAGGTCCGAAGTACGCATTTTTTGTGAAGAAGAGATTAATATAAAAATGACTGAAGTAACGGACTCATGTAGGGATCAGTTAGGCAGGGTAGAACGCGAAGTTAGTAGTATTAAATACAACATGTCAAATTTAACGGGGGATGGTCCCAGATTTTTTACAGGTGGAGTATCATTGGACCAACACATGAAGTTTTATGGTGATAACAGGGTAAATCCACAAATTTTTATTAATAGTGTAAGAAATCTAGTGGGAAATTTATTTGACGAACAGACTAAACTGAATACGATAAAGGCTTTATTAAAGGACAACGCGGAAGCATGGTACAATTTAGTAGGACAGGACATAGACACGTATCAGGACTTTGAAAACAAATTTTAAAACACTACTGGAGTGACCACAGACAAGACCAGGTACGAGACGACTTAATTACAGGAAAATTTAAGGGAGAGTTTGCAGGATCTAGGGAGCAATATGCCATCCGCAAGTACAGTGTGGCCAAACAACTGAATCCACCATTGACGGACAGACAGATAATCAAGTACCTATCACGACATTTTGAACTGGAAATTAGACAACACGTGGCCTTACAAAACATCACAGAACGGGAGACATTTTAGAGTATTTACAGAGATATGACGATGTATGTGTTGGACGGACAAGAGAGATACGAGAACGAAACGTTAACACAGTTAGGTTTGACAACAGGACACCGAATTATCCGAGACGGCCTGACTACAACAGAAATTTTCGACCGAATTGGGAACGACGAGGACAGGAATACAGGAGCAATAGTGCGACTAGGGGACCGACGCCAAGACCTAGTTACACGAGACAGAACAGTTTACCGGAAGTAAACAGGACTGTGACCAGCACGCCGAATAGAGATAGGGACACGGATATTAACACGAGGAGGACGTACGCACAGGTTGTAGAAGGACAACCAGGACCAAGCACGGAAAACAGGATGAGACAGGATTTTTAGAACGCGACAGACCACTAGATTTCTGTGTAAATGTATACGAACATCCACGTGAATTTTTCAAAATTGAGGAGGAAGTAGAGCCAGAAACTGAGGAAAAATTATGTTTGCCAATTATTAATTTAGAAATTTTGAGAATAATGTAGAAGTATTACTTGATACAGGGCAGAGGCGAGTTTAATATCGGAGGAATTCGTCAGCAAAATTAGGGATAAGGTTTGTGATAGAATTATGCCTATAAAACGTAGCCATTTAGTAGCTCCAAATAAAAAGAAGTTTGCTGTAGTAAATAGTGTTGTGGTGCTTAGGATAGATATAGGAGGTTTAAGCTGTGAACAGGAGTTTGTAATTGTACCTGGACTGAAGTTTCAGAGCATTTTAGGTGTTGACTGTATGATGAAGTTAGGGTTTTGATAGATATGGAAAGGAAGGTAATAAAATTAAGGATAGGGTAGTGCCATGGAAAGGCAGTTATGAAGTCACAGAGGATGACACGGGGTTTAGTATTAATGTAGTAGAGGTAGAGGATGATGAAGGTAAACAGATCAACACGATAAGATGTCCAGAGGATAGGAGAGTAGAGGTTCAAGCTTTATTACGAAAACATGCAGAATTAGTGGGGTAGAAGCAAGCACAGCGTTAGGCTATGAGCACAGATTGGAAGTGGATAATTCAGAACCGTTCAACGCAAAGGTTTATCCAATTCCAGCAGCATATCGGGAGCAGGTAAAGGCAGAATTAAATAAAATGTTGGAAGATGGCATAATAGAGGTATCAAACACTCATTTCATAAATCCGTTGGTGGTAGTTAAGAAAAGGATGATAGCATTCGTTTATGTTTAGATGCACGAAAAATTAACCAACGGACCAAACCGCAATTCCATTGTCCACCATCCATGGACACACTTTTGACGAGATTAAGTGGCAAGTTTATTTTTAGTAAATTAGATTTAAGGAATTCATTCTGGCTGATTCCATTACACAAAGATTCTAGAAGGTACACAGGATTTTCCGTAGAGGAAAAATCTATAATTTTAAGGTAGTACCGTATGGTTTGTCAACGTCAAGTGCAGCATTAATTAAGGCAATGCAAGCAATTTTAGGAGCATATGAGCAATTCTGCATACACTATGTGGATGATATTTTAATTTTAGTGAAACTGAGGAACAACATTACTCTCATTTAGAACGGATATTATTAGAGCTTAAATTAGCAGGATTGAGGCTGAATATAGAAAATGTGAATTTTTTCAAAACCGTTAAATTTCTGGGGTATGTGGTGAACACTCAAGGTATGTGTATCGATAAAGAAAGATTGTCCGAACTTTTGACATATCCGAGACCTAATAACATTAGGAAATTAAGAGCTTTTTGGGGTCCTTAACTTTTATAAAAGTTTGTACCGGGATTTGCTGAAAAGCGGGTCCATTGTTTAAACTTCTGAAGAAGGGAGTAAGATGGAGTTGGACGGAAAGTCAAGAGGCAGCATATCTAACACTGTTGGAACAATTTCACGACCAACTAATTTTGAGGCATCCCAGATTTGATGTAGGTTTCGTACTGAGGACGGATGCATCGGATAGTGCGTTAGCAGCAGAGTTGTATCAAGTACAAGAGGGGAAGAGGTGCCCATATCTTTTGTTTCACGCACACTGAAGCCGCATGAAGTAAATTACACGATTAGTGAAAAGGAGATGGCTGCAGTGGTGTTTGGTGTTACGAAGTTAAAATTTTTTGATAGGAAGACATTTTGTAATCGAAACGGATCATTCGGCGTTGTGTGCGTTGATGAATACGAGATTTTCCAACAATCGAGTATATCGATGGGGTTGTTACTACAGGAGTTTGACTTTGAGATTAAATATATTAAGGAGAAAATAATTTTATAGCAGACGCGTTTAGTAGAAACAGGGACATGGATAACAAAAGACCGTGTGACATCATGATTGCCATGAACAGTCTACTACAAAATGATTCAGTATATGGAGAAGAGGAGATCTTGATGAACCAGAGGCAGAGTGAGGAGCTACAGATTGTTAGAACGAAGTTAGAAAACGAACCGGGATTTAAAATTTCCATATGAGAAACGGCTTTTGTGTAAAAATTCAAGAATTAGAAGTGTATGTAGTGGATAGGGTACAAGCAAAATTAATTATCAAAGATCTGCACTTAAGATATGGTCACATAGGAATCCGAAAGACATGGTTAATTTTAGGGAAACGTTTTTTTCAACTAAAGACTTAGGATTAGTAAAGTCAGTCATCAACACTTGTCACTTATGTACTTTAGGAAAGTACAAAAATAGTACGAGTCAGGATGTGGTACAAAGTATACACGTACAAAATCCCCTGGACTTAGTTGCTATTGATTATTTGAGCAATCTAGTCCGAAGTACAAAAGGACACAAACATGTGCTGATTGTGACTGATGTGTTTTCGAAATTTACCAAATTATATCCCACTCGGGATTGTAACACAGTCGGAACAAACAAGAAATTGGAACAATTTTGTAGGGAAGTAGGAACTTTTAAACGGGTATTAGCAGACAATGCTACTTATTTTAATAATCAAAGATTTAGAGATTATTGGGAGAGGCAAAACATTAAAGTGGTGTTTTGTAGCATAAGGCATCCTCAAGCGAATCCAGCTGAGCGATATATTCAAGAGACGGTTAAGTTTTGCGTTTAGCTTCACATAGGAATCATCGTTTATGGGAGGACAATTTGTCCAAGGTTGAATCTTTTATCAATGAAACCCCTAGTACCGTGACAGAAACCAGTCCCATCATGCTGATCAAGCAACAGTATCCCGATAGACCATGGCAAATTGTGCCTAGGGATGATGAATTCCAACAACTTTTGGTAGATGTGAGGGAGAGGTTAAGGAAGAGAGCTGAAAAATATACAAGGAAGATGAACGCAAGAATTAGAAAGAGGGTAAAATTTAAAGTGGGAGACCAGGTAGTAGTAAAAAGCTTGAGAGTAGGGAAGAGAGATAAGATGACATGTGCTAAACTACACTTGCCATATGAGGGACCTTTTGAGATAGGTGAAGTAGTAGGGGAGTGCACATATTTATTCAGGAAGTAGGTACGGGAAATGAGAGGACGGTTTCACGTCAACCTACTATTCCCTTATACCGGAGAACCAGCACCACAGGAGAATTAGGAATAGGATAGTTAGACGAAAGACTTGGAGGGTCAAGAAGAGAGTTAGATTTAAATAGGATAGGGATAGCATAGGTGTATATAAAAGAGTAGAAGTAAGTGGTTATAGAAAATAAAGCTAGATATAGGACACATATGGGAGATAATTAGGAATAGGTTTAGGATGAGGATAAAGAGTAAATGTAGGAAGAAAATAAGATAGGTTAAGTATAGATATTTTATATAAGATTAGTGGAGAGTTAGGAATAGAGTAAGAGTAGGATAGGCATATAGGATTAGGTAGGGGGAAGTAAAGTATAGTGAAGAGTAGTTAAAAGTTAGGAATAGGATAGGTATATAGGATGTATATAGGATTAGATGGATAAGTAGGATGAAGTTAGGGATAATTTCAGTTTATAGAAGTAGGTGATAGTTAGGAATAGGATAGGGATATAGGATAGGTGTAAATATTTTTTTGGATTGGAGACAAAGTAGGTAAGTTAGATAGATAAGGATAGAGAGAGATAGGCAAAATTTTGTAAAGATTTTTGGCAGTCTAAATATTTGATATTTGCATTCAAATAAGTGGGATTATTTGTATTCAAATAGGGGAAAATACTCATATTTAGACCAGGGTAGAAAATTAAATAATCAAATCAAATAATTTTAATTACCGTGTATAAGGAATTTCATTAAATAATACGCTTTATTAAAACCTTGAAGCATAAATAAACTCGGTCGTTTCAGTAAAATAAGAAATTTAAATTATCTATAAGACGCTTTACATCAAAAGAAGCAGTATTGAAAAGCGCAGTGGATAATTTAATTATTCCTAAACAAATGGAAATTACGTGCAAAGTTTATATTAATTAACCCTATTTTAAGTAACCGGTAGTAAAACAAAGTGTACATATAATAATTAATATTTAAGTTGTATTCGCTAAAAATGAAAAGGATGGAAATCAATTTTAATTGGAGTTAATTAAACCGTTAATAACATATAATAAGCATAAAAGCTTGTGAAAACCCAATAATAGTCAAATCGTAGGAAGGTTATTTAAAATGTTACGTTTGAACACCCTGCGTGTTTTAAAAGGCAATTTCAAGTTAATTTGTTTGGATAAACATGTTGATTCTAAGGATATTGGAAACGATCAGATGCTTTAGCAGGAAATACAGAACACCTGCGTATTTTTAAAAAGCTCATTCTGCGTAAATTTGGCAAATAATTAATGTTTCAAAGAATCTTGGAGAAACCGGGACTTAGTATTCACGAGAATGTGCGATACGGGTTTATTAAACCCAGATAACAGTCCGCGTGGACTAAAATATAATCGATAATAAAGAATATAAATTTGCACCAATACGAACAGGTTAGAAAAGGAAAGAGAAAATGCGTCAAGCAAAGACACATATTGTAAAAGGGCGGGATTTAAGCAACGTCAAGGGGTTGCGATTGGTTAAAATAAGATGCATATATCAGAGGTAGAACAACAATTTCTGTATAAAAGTAATTAGTTTTTCTCGGACAACTTTGCGGGCCGTGTTGAAATTTTCTGAGATCTCAATGGGGTGAGTACTAAATTCATAAAATCGACGTGCAGGCTACAGACTGGGAACGTAGAATGAGGAATTCGTTGGAATTACCCGTTTTAGGGAACAAAGCGACGTGTCGGCTATTCGCTATATATACAGGCGGGAATATGTGTTTCTCTCTTAGACTCTTAGACTTTCGACGATTCGATGCGTTAAAAGCTCGTGCATCCGCGACTTGATATTAAACAGTGCATTTTAGTTTGATTAAATAATTTAAAGTGTGCTAGTATATTTTAGTGACTCAAAATAGTTGGTTATTTTACGTGCTAACATGAATGTACTTCAGTGCACTTAGATACAAGGTAATAAAAGTTTATTATCACGGTACCAATTAGTAAAATTTACAACGACAAATGTATACCCAAAAGTAGGCAGTTTTGGCGTATATTGGTAATATTGGTAAAAGGAAGTATGAATTTCTTTGCTATTTTGCGGGGTGTTAATGACTAAATGGTTCGTAAATGTGTCTGCATCCACTGAACCAGAGGCAGATATACACAGATGAGTTCCGGAAAAGCCTAGAAACAACTTTAAATTAATGGTGATGGAGAACATTTTAAAGCGTTGACAACTTGAAGCTGTAAATAGAATCCGGTTGGAATGGTGTGATTTACAAAAGGGACGATTACACTGAAGCTACGAGGACAATAACCTTCAGGTAAATTGTACTATTTTGTTTGACATTTTTGTGTGTATTGAATGACTTTATAATTGATTTACTTTAAATGGACATTAGTGGAATTTTTCTAACCATAAAAATTTAATTTTAAGATGAAATTTGCTTGTTTAAGTAAAAGGGTATTTTGTTTTGATGTTCGGGAATAGGATGAAACTTTGGGTAGGTCTTTGAGCTCAATTAGACAAACCTGGTTAATTAACGTAAAGGGGTGGTAGATGCTCCTTTATACTCAGACTCGGTCTGCTTATCTTGTTATATTAATTAGTAGGCATCCAACAAGGACTTTAATTTTGGATGCACAGTAAAATGATAATAAAATTAATCCGGAAATTCTTTTTAAAACTGAATTTTATGTTCAAATTTAATTTGAAAATTTAATGTATTCTGAATATTGATGTAAATAGAGTTAACGTTGATGTTTGTGGTAGGAATGTGTTGTTTAATTTTTATGATTGAGAATGGAAGTTATCTAGAAGAGCAGCCGAGGCGATTAACAGAAGGAATCAACGGACCAGGTGATTTAAAGGTTTCAACAATATATATATATATTTATATATATATATATATATATATAAAGACAAGTTATTGTGCAGTCCCAGCAATTCAAATGAACAAAGACAAGTTATTTGCAGTCCGCAAAGAAAATTGTATAAAAAGTAAGATGTATCTGTAAACAAACTCTTATGAAAATAATAAGAGCCATTGACAAATACAAATCGGGCTGGTAGTTATAGCCATTAACAAAACATAAGCTTTATTACTTCATAGGGGAGGAAACATCCACTGACCAATGGTTTCGGCTAGTTAGCCTCATCAGAGTGAAATAGTTCCCAAGAACCCTATGAAGTAATCAAAGCTATTATAATGATATAATTTCGAAACAATCACTATACTATGGCAAAAGTAAATAAAATCGCCATCAAGTGATAAAAACCAACACTACTAAAGTGTGGAAGTACAGAATTGAACCGAAACTACATAATAAATTTTATAAATGACTATAAAAGTACGTATGGCCTTTGAGATTTGCGGAATGTTACAGCAAAATTTATTTGCATACGTAACAAACCTTCTCGTGGCGACACCCGGGTTCATGCCCCAAAGGCAATTCAAACGAACAAAGACAAGTTATTTGCAGTCCGCAATAAGAAAATTGTATAAAAAGTAAGATGTATCTGTAAACAAACTTTTATGAAAATAATAAGAGCCATTGACAAATACAAATCGGGCTGGTAGTTATATAGCCATTAACAAAACATAAGCTTTATTACTTCATAGGGGAGGAAACATCCACTGACCAATGGTCTTGGGAACTATTCCACTCTGATGAGGCTAACTAGCCGAAACCATTGGTCAGTGGATGTTTCCTCCCCTATGAAGTAATAAAGCTTATGTTTTGTTAATGGCTATATAACTACCAGCCCGATTTGTATTTGTCAATGGCTCTTATTATTTTCATAAGAGTTTGTTTACAGATACATCTTACTTTTTATACAATTTTCTTATTGCGGACTGCAAATAACTTGTCTTTGTTCATTTGAATTGCCTTTGGGGCATGAACCCGGGTGTCGCCACGAGAAGGTTTGTTACGTATGCAAATAAATTTTGCTGTAACATTCCGCAAATCTCAAAGGCCATACGTACTTTTATAGTCATTTATAAAATTTATTATGTAGTTTCGGTTCAATTCTGTACTTCCACACTTTAGTAGTGTTGGTTTTTATCACTTGATGGCGATTTTATTTACTTTTGCCATAGTATAGTGATTGTTTCGAAATTATATCATTATAATAGCTTAGATTACTTCATAGGGTTCTTGGGAACTATTCCACTCTGATGAGGCTAACTAGCCGAAACCATTGGTCAGTGAATGTTTCCTCCCCTATGAAGTAATAAAGCTTATGTTTTGTTAATGGCTATATAACTACCAGCCCGATTTGTATTTGTCAATGGCTCTTATTATTTTCTTAAGAGTTTGTTTACAGATACATCTTACTTTTATACAATTTTCTTATTGCGGACTGCAAATAACTTGTCTTTGTTCATTTGAATTGCTTCTGGGGCATGAA
Source organism: Platerodrilus igneus (assembly GCA_036346225.1). NCBI lineage: Eukaryota > Metazoa > Arthropoda > Insecta > Coleoptera > Lycidae > Platerodrilus > Platerodrilus igneus. Next base: position 2,489,808 of record JARFIW010000454.1, on the reverse strand, counting down.
CCCGGTGTCGCCACGAGAAGGTTTGTTACGTATGCAAATAAATTTTGCTGTAACATTCCGCCAATCTCAAAGGCCATAAGTACTTTTATAGTCATTTATAAAATTTATTATGTAGTTTCGGTTCAATTCTGTATTCACATTTTAGTAGTGTTGGTTTTATCACCTGATGGCGGTTTTATTTACTTTGCCATAGTACAGTGATTGTTTCGAAATTATATCATTATAATAGTGATTACTTCATAGGGTTCTTGGGAACTATTCCACTCTGATGAGGCTAACCTAGCCTGAAACCATTGGTCAGTGGATGTTTCTCCATGAAGTAATAAAGCTTATGTTTTGTTAATGGCTATATAACTACCAGCCCGATTTGTATTTGTCAATGGCTCTTATTATTTTCATAAGAGTTTGTTTACAGATACATCTTACTTTATATATATATATATATATATATATATATATATATATATATATATTCAATATATGTTCAATGAGATTGAATAATCATATTTCCTGGTAATTATAACAGATGACAAGCTTTTTCTTAAACTGATTACAAGCAATTGGTCTTATGAATGATACGTTTTTGGTGATTGGAATCATTTACCGTACTTTGTAACTGTAAGTAGATAGCTACCCTAGACCATAATTAACTGTTCTTTCTCTTGCTAATCGTATAACGTTTCATAAGACTAAAGAAATACGCTTAAGAGTTGAACTACCGTGCTGCATTATATCCTGATTCTAGCTAGGACGACAACAGTTATTTAGGGGAATAGTGAGTAGGACGTTCTGTATTGGGATTAAAAGAACCGGTAAGAAAACGCTCACGTTTTAAGCTCGTTCTGAGCCACAACGAGTTGATGAACTCGCAATCATAAATGTTTAGGTAAAATTACGTCATAGACTGTCTGCTAAATATGACATAGAGCAAAATAATGCCCTATGCCTAAATATATCTAATATTTATATAATCTACAGTTTACTGTGAACTGTCACTTTGTATTTTAGATTATCCTTACTTTATTATTGTTTGATTGTACACTTTTCAATTGATTTATTAAAAATATAAACGGTTTTTTCAAAACTAATGGATTTGTAAACGCGTTAAGAGGTAAATAACCATCTGTCAACAATAATTATATAAACTTAAGTCACAAAACGGTTGGAATCGATGGACTAAAATCAGAGTTATTGAAAGAGATAAGGCACTCAATAGTTTCACCACTTAAACTACTAATAAATACAACATATGGGACAAACATTGTTCCTGATTCATTTAAAAACTGGTTGTAATACTGATTGATTAAAAGGAAAATAAAGTAAGTGCTGCAAATTACCAACTCATAACTAAAATTAAATCCTTTTCGAAAATATTTTAAACTAACTTTGAAAATCCGAATCATAGATTTTTTAACCAAAATAGTACTATAACGCATAACTAGTTTGGCTTTAGGGAAGAGTATCGCACTGGTGGTGCCATAACTACTTTAACTGAAAATATAAAAGTAGTCGTGAAGAACCAAAAAAAAACTTGTTATTTTCTCAGATTTAGCGAAAGCATTTGACTCTGTTAGTTACAAGCACAGTACTGGAAGCTTTGGATTATTCAAGAATACGATTAGCTCCTGGTAAGCTATTTCAAAACTATTTAGACCAAAGGATATACGTTGTCAGAGTAGGAAATACTTACAGTAGTTCTCTAAATATAAAATATAGGGTGCCTCAAGGAATCGCTTTAGAACAAATACACATCAATACACACACACAAACATATAAATAATATACTAACCACCCGTTGATGAAAAATTAATTGGTTTTGCTAATGCACGTAATTATATACGCCGGAAATACTTGGAAGGAGCTGGAAAAATGGTTGAAGATGATTTAAAAACACTGTTTAACTTATATAATCATAAATAATTAATAATGAAATATGGAAAATAGTGTTTTGTTCCATTTTCCAATAACAGTCGGGTTACCAAAACTACCTAACCAAGTGTTGAAATTAGATCGAAAGAAAGTACAAAATACTTAGGTATGCATTTATACTCTCGTTTGAAATGAAATATTTATTTAAATGGCATTACCAAAATATTAAGAACCTTATTGTTCAAACTGAAATACCTAAAAGAAATACTCCATACTACCCACCTAAGAATCACTATTACGCCTAAATTGAATGTAGACTAACATATAGGATCTTGATGGAGGAAGGTGGGTGTCATCTTGTTATCTTCATCAAGTTGATGTCTTACACAAGAAAATCCTAAAAATATTACTTAATACGCCCACACACTTACTATTTCTTGAAATGGCCATAATGGATATCAAGTAATTGTTAATTACATTATTATTATACATTTATATACAAATAAAAAAAAGATGAAACACGTTCACCATAAAAACGATACTAGGTATAAAATACAGAATAACATTGAGAGACCTTATATTCGGTGCATTGCTTTACGTACCTTTATGAACCTGACAAACAAAATTTATAACCAGTTATCTAACATGTATAAAACTACGTAACAATATGCAATTCGTTACCACTAGTAAAGCAAATATTTATAGTTCATTTCACGGAACAGTAATGCGACATCAAACGCACTAGATACTGCCGTGTTGTCATACTGTTCAAAGATATTTGTTTTCATTATGGAAAAAATAGGTTTTATATATATATATATATATATATATATATATATATATCATAATGAAGTATTGAATTCTCTTTCTGTTTTTTTTTCACTACTTACAAACTCTACAGATATTTTTTATTACAATTGCAATTAGTACTTCAGAAAAGTGCAAACAAATACTATAATGTAACTGGGCAATATTTATACCATCTGAAAAGCCCGATTTTTAATACGTTTCATGTGTATTCATCATTTAACAAAGAAAACGTATGTATCACTGAAGTGAAAATAATTCAACACTTTATGTAATTTTTAAGGAATAATTTGATTGGTATGGTATTAAAAAGATAGTTCCAGGTACAATGTATTTTTCTGTTTGCTTTGTTTGTGGCTGTTTTGGAAGATAGACATTTTCTTTTTTGGTTAATTCCGTACTAAATTACAGATTGTACGCTCCAAATGCACACTGTAACATTCACAATTATGTACCTTATGCTTAAAGCAAGCGTTACAGTACTTTCTACTGTTTAGATGTCTGTTAACATTAACAACTTGCTAAGTACCATCTGATTAAGATATTTAAAAAGGTAATCTCACGTTATTTCTTAAATTCCACGAGGTGCACTCGCCAAACCAGAAGCTACTGTGAATTTCATGTATAATTTCTTCGCTTACATTTTTAGGACTGGAAACATTATACTGGAATGTAGATATGTATGTGCTATTTAGTTAATAAGATTCTGTCCTCGCTATTTTAAATGTTTAGGATTGCATTTTTATGTTTTCACTATTTATAAATGACATTGGTCATGTAGCTAGGTAGGTACTGGGAAAACTCCAAGAAATTTTACACCCCATATTTTTCCGAGATTGCGATAGTTTAGAAGAGAATTTGCTACAGTATAATGAGTAGTGTATGCAAATGAAAGGAATTCTGTTTTAAGTGAAACTTGACTAAACCGTGTGTGAATATGAAAAGATTAGAAATAAAGGAAAGTAATGTTAGATTATAGATGATGTCAGGGTAGAGTTAAGGAGAGTTTAGTTAATTTTGAGATGGAAATAGATTGATCTTAAAGAGAAAAACCACTGTAAAAAAGAGATTATAAGTCTTAAACAACTAGTATCATTATGTAGCTAGATGTGAAAATAATAAAACTACTCTTCAATGCAGAAACATGGCGCTCAACGTAAACTCAGTGGGATTGATTTTGAATTTTATATTTTAATTTTGGGGAAAGCGATATGATAATGAATCCACCAGAGGTCATGGAACACCAAATTCAATGAAAAAAAAACAACCAAGGAGAGGAAGTACGAAGAAGAGTAAATTATTCATATAATAAATTTTTGCACCATGTATACGCGCATAAGCCTATTTCATTAGCACAGAAAATAAGATTTCCATAAAAAATAACACTTTTAAGGACACATATAGTATTGTTATATCATTTAAGAGGAAGCTCAACTTCAAACCTTGTGTAACTAATAATTTTCGTGAAAAATACCGTTTAATTTTAAGTTTTCGGTGCATTTACAAATCATAAGACAAAGCCCTCGTTAATAATGTAATAAAATTCCGTGTAGATATATCAAATAAAACAAAAATGTAAACGTCATTCTCGTTAAAAGATGCCATTTTCTTCAAAAGAAGTTAGGTTCGAGTTAACTGCGGAATTTTCGTATATTTAAATGAAGAATACATCATTTACTAGACATTAAATAAACTGTTTACTCTGTTAATGAATAGTTCTGCCTAATATGGAGAAAGTAATTTGAACATAGGGAACAAAACTCAATATAAATTGTTGGATGTTTTGCGAAAAGAGAAGTAGATAACAGGTCAATTGTTTATTTCCATGATCATTCTGTATCAATGAATAAACGCCACAATTTGAAAAAACGTTACTATAAAACCGAGATAACGAAAGTAGTAGCTCTAAGTATTACAGAAAGAAAGAGATAGCAACGGTTATTTTTTGACGCATCAACAAAAAACTAAAGACGTTTTACGATAGACATAAATTATAACGACCGCGCTAATCGCCCTTAATTAGTCCATTAAATAGCGATATCCCCATAATCATTACATCATCCAGGACGCGTCATACTTCGAAATAAATCTAGAATAGAATGGAAATATGACGTATTCGCAGTTTTTGTATAAAAAGAGGAAGTGATCGAGGATCGCAGTCATTCCTTCTTAAGCCGAACAACATGTACGTTACGAGCAAAGTTTTATTTTCAATTTATTTTACGACATGAAACATAAACGTTTTGAGTAATTTCTAATCTACTTCATCGCCGTTTCACAAGTACCATAGAAATTACTAAACTTAATTATGAGATAAAGTAGTATGAATATTGCAATTTACAGTACGTGACGTAATTTTAAACAATTTTTGCTCCAGAATGGGAGCTGCAAGTTGGTATTAGAAAATTATTATTATGGGCAAAAATAATATTGCGCTACAAATTTCGATTTGCCCAGAAGGGGTAGGAAACTTGTAAAAATTTTAAGAGTACACAGATCTACCGCAGTGATACGAGTGTGGGTTCCTATGAAAAAATGACAAAAGCAAAAAAATAATAAACAAGTACAATGGGCAAATTATCAAAAGTGCTTTACAGGGGACGCTTACCTTGAAAGGCTTCACTGGTTGTCAAACGCAAAGAGCAGAAAACTGTCTTGTACTAACAGTTCCTTAGATATGTGCGCTACAAGGACAACGGTTACTGCAATTAGGCCCTCTTGCTTCTGGTGTTGTACTATCCCTCACATCGTACGTTACCTTTCTATAAAATACCCTACAAATAGCACATCAACTTTTTGTCAAATTAAAGAAGCTTTCACATTATAGACCTCTCTCAAATAGGAATTCATCATTGATATAACTGCACGTCTTGTCAATTTATCTTTTCCATTTTTCTTTTATTATAATTAACTCCAATTAAATAAGCATCTAAGTTTGAATTTCATTAACAGTAAATTCCAGAAATATAAATCCGTAAAAAAATACTACCATACTCTTGTTTTAGTTTCCAAGATTGGTCTATAACACACTTTTAATCCCAATTTTTTAAATTCCCTTAATAATAATACATAGAAAACAGCGCAATACCAACTTTTTCTTTAACAGTTCCATTGTCCATTAAAATATTGAATTTATACTCTATAATTAACTATAATTCCGCAAATAAGCTGATATTTGGATATATCTTACTCTTTAGAAAACCCATGTTTTTAATCATGGTTAAAAATTTAACCATATCCAGATACGCCAATAATTCTCGGAACTTTAAGTCCCCATTCCGTCTATCGAGATTTCAGCTTTAGTTGAAGGGTGAAATTCGGTTATCACTCTTTCATTCCCTAATTTGTTTGTTTGATCCACCACCAACGCAATATAAATTCCACGCTTTCAAAAAACGTAGTATTGTACATAACGACTGAATTTGAAAAAGTTGGGAAGTTAGTTAAAAAAAACAAGGGTTCGTTGACAGCGATGAGTCGGTTGTAGGCCATCGGGGAAGTGATCGACGAGGTATTGTTTTCAATTTTGCTGGAAAGTAAGCCAATGAGCTCATTGGCTTACTTATCCAGCAAAATTAAAAGCAATACCTCGTCGGTCACTTCCCCGATGGCCTACGACCAACGCATCGCTGTCAACAAATCCTTGTTTTTTATAACTAACTACCCAACTTTTTCAAATTCAGTCGTTTTATACAATTTTAATCTCACAGTTTATTCGCCTAAACTGGTAGATTTTGGAGGCCGATATTCTTCAACGTATTAGTTTTATGGCTGTGTGATGCGTCTATGTTATTTTTTAAGTACATCTCGCTTGGCTGCGGTTCTTTTGAACTCGTGTGAATTTATTCATAAATTGATATAGACGGTTGTTTCCGCTATGACTACCTATAATGCTCTAAATTAAATACAAAGAATGTAAGGTCCCTATAGCCATTAAGGTATGTATTTAATATATTGCGTGTATTTCTGTTTATTTTTGTATCCTAATTTAATATTCCATTAAAATACTATCACAGCTTCTAAACTTCTACAAGGTGTTCTGATGCTAAAAGCTAATTTGACTAACTGAAATTAGTAAATTCTAACTTAATGTTAATTTACATAACGTGCTATCGTTACAGTCTAACTGTGGTCACTGATTCACTTGTCTATACATAATTGTGTGCAAACCCCTATTTTCTGTCACAGAACTTGTCTAAGTTATTTTACAAACAATTATCCTTTGTTAACATTTTTTAAACAATTATAAAAATGCGATAACCGGATATATGGCTTCTTAAATATTCTATCATAATAAAAAACATATATATGTATGTATATATATATAAAATTATGTTTTTTCTTGACCTTGTATTATAGATATCTTTGTTTTTATTCTTGGTGTTGGTCACTTTAAATGAATCCAATTGAAAACGTTTTTGAATTCCAATTGTTATTATATAAATTGCTATGACATGTTTCGGTCTTGTGGACCGTTTTCTAATAGCTATAACATTACTACAATAATAAATTGATGTAAATGACATTTAACTTACCATTAGTTCTATATAATAAATTAGAATTTCACATTATTTTAATTTTCAATGGTTCAAAACCAGAGTATAAATTCAAATGTCGGTTAGACAGTTGTGTCTAAACACCCGCCCAACCGGTGCTTTACATTTAATAAAGAATTTTGAAGCATTGAAATTAAAAATTATCTTGTAAAGGAGGTATAAGAATGTTTTTATTCAGATGCTAAGAAACTTTTAACTCTTTTATTATTTAATTAGATTTCGGTAAATGTTTGCAAAATTTTCTTGATCTGATTTAGAGTTTATGCAGTTAAAATTTCGTTAAATTTCAATGGTTTCAAGTACATTTCTTTTATTATCATTAGTTTCAGAATTTAAAATATTTATGTTTGTAAAATCAAATTTGTGTAATTTTTCTAAAGCGTGGGTGGCAAGTGCGGTGCATTTTTTGTTGTTGGTTTTGATAGAATATTTATGCTCGTATGTTTTTTTATGGAGATATTGTTTGGTGTTTCCAATATAAATTCCAGGGCAGTACATACAATTGATTTGATAAATAATGTGTGTTTTGTTTTTATTTTCGATTTTAGGCTTGAGATTTGTAAAAAAAATTTTATTGGCATTGTTTGGTTTATGAGCGACATGTATATTGTGATTTTTTAAACATTTTTAAATTTTTTCTGATAATCCAGGTGTGTATTCTATTCCGATTATTATTTCTTTTTGTTTAATATCATTAATATTTTTGTTGTTATTATTATATATTTTATGAATCTTGTTTTTTATTATACGATTATAAAATTGTTTGGGATAAGAATTATTGTTAAGAATGTTTTTTTTTAATGTTTTTAGTTCTATGTTTATTAAATAAATGTCATTTACATCAATTTATTATTGTAGTAATGTTATAGCTATTAGAAAACGGTCCACAAGACCGAAACATGTAATAGCAATTTATATAATAAAAATTGGAATTCAAAAACGTTTTCAATTGGATTCATTTAAAGTGACCAACATCCAAGAATAAAAACAAAGATGTACAGGGTGCCCACAATCTATCTCCGTATATGGGTAACTTTTTTATTATAGAAGATACAATATTGGTTAAATGAGCAAAGTTGAAGAGAAATTTACGAGTAGTATGATGCTTTTTTGAAAACTCACCTAGATGCTCAACTTTTTTAGATATTTGAAAAAAACTGAAATTTGCCATTTTCTTCAAACGCTAATAACTTTTTAACGGTTTAACCTATAGAGAAAATAAAAACTGCTTGTAAGGTAACTTTTTACGTAAAATTCAATAGCGTATATGACAATTTTAATTGGAAATGGGTTTTCAAGCTACAAACATAACCTCACTTTTTAAATGGAAACCATAGTTCAATATAACCCAAATGGAAAGGTTTTCTTTTCTGATTACCCAGATGTAAGGGTTGATGTACTTATTTTCAGTAGTTTCTTCATAATAAAGAAAAAACGATTTATTTATTTGCGGGCATCAAGGAGTTCATGGATACATATTACAAACAAACAAAATGTGTAAAATCAATAATGGAAACACAAGTTTATTGTAACTAAATTTATTATAAACTAAGAAAAATAAAATACTTAAAAATAAACTATCCATACAATACAAATAACTTAATCAAAGGAAACAAAACTAATTAATGCGAATATGCCCACTCCTACATTAACATATGCTCAAAATGACCTCCATTAGCTTGCAAACACATTTCGCACCTTTTAATTAGGTTTTGGTGCACCTTATTTAACGTTTGTGGTTTTATACTTGTAATAGCTGCTGTAATACTATCTTTGAGTTGCTCAATGTTATTGGATTTTTAGCATACACTACATCCTTTACAGTACCCCAAAGAAAAAATCCAGTGGCGATAGTTCTGGTGCCTTGCCGGCCATGGAACAGGACCTGCATTGCCAATCCAATTTGGAAAACTATTATCAAGATATTCAGAAACGGCTTGAGCATTGTGAGCAGGTGCACCGTCATGCTGAAAATAATATAAGTTTTGCAGTAAATGAAGTGGCAAATTATCGAGCATTTCTTGCAATTCGTTTTGTAGAAAATTCAAATAGTGTACACCATTTAAATTATAATTATAGAAGAAAGGCCCAAGTATTTTATTACCAAAATGGCACACCACACATTTATCGAAAATTGATGTTGATCCCGCCTTTCTTCTGTTAAATGGGGATTTTCTTGACTCCAGTAGACTGTATTTTTTCTGTTAAACATGCCTTTGTTAGTAAATTTTGCTTCGTCGGTAAATATAATAGTGTGACTAAAACCAGGATTATTATTTGTTTCATTAAGAAACCACCTACAAAACTGTTGTCTTCTCTTACAATCCCCATGATACAGTGTATTGCTAACATGGGTTTTGTATGGTTTGTAGCGGTTTTGTTTTAAAATTAGGCGAGCTTTTTCTGTAGAAGTAGCGCACTCAATTGCAGTTTCTCGGGTGAACGCTGTTGGCTTAAAATTTATGTAGGCTACACACGTTCTTCATCATCAGTTTTGAATTTTCTTTTATCAGTACTGGGTTTTGTAAAAGCACCAAACCTTTTTAAATTGTTTTCTAATTGAGAAAACAATCGTTTATCTGGCTGCCTTCTTTCCAAATATCTTTTATAATACATATCACCAGCAGCATCACAATTTCTGTTACAGGCATAGTAACAAAAGAGCATGTCATTTTTTTCGTCGTTTGTATACATTCTCTATTATAATCAAATAAATTTAAAAGTCTTCTACACAAAATTTGCAACCCAGAGCAAATAAACACTTTAACTAATAATATCTGACAAATGCCAGTTGTTTTTTGTTTATTTAAAATATGTATCCATGGACTCCTTGATGCCCGCAAATAAATAAATCGTTTTTTCTTTATTATGAAGAAACTACTGAAAATAAGTACATCAACCTTTACTTCAGGGTAATCATAAAAGAAAAACCTTTCCATTTGGGTTATATTAAACTATGGTTTCTATTTAAAAAAAGTGAGGTTATGTTTGTAGCTTAAAAACCCATTTCCAATTAAAATTGTCATATACGCTATTGAATTCTACGTAAAAGTTACCTTACAAGCAGTTTTATTTTCTCTATAGGTTAAACCGTTAAAAAGTTATTAGCGTTTGAAGAAAATGGCAAATTTCAGTTTTTTTCAAATATCTAAAAAAGTTGAGCATCTAGGTGAGTTTTCAAAAAAGCATCATACTACTCGTAAATTTCTCTTCAACTTTGCTAATTTAACCAACATTGTATCTTCTATAATAAAAAAGTTACCCATATACGGAGATAGATTGTGGGCACCCTGTATATATAAATATATATATATATATATATATATATATATATATATATATAAGTAATGCTTCAAAGGGTGTTAGTTTCTTTATGACTGGTGTGACAACAAACAGAAACGGAAGTTCAGTAAGTACCGAGAGTACAGAGATTAGTACAGTTTCAAGGTTTATCTAAACTTGCCCCAAAGCAAAATGTACATGTTCGCCTATTTAGCTCTTTTTTCACAAAATCGTATCCAACTCTGCCATCAACTGGATACATGAAACTGACAACAAAATAATGAAGAATATAATCCAATATTTTCTATTATTTAATACTTAAACAATCGTAGTAACGTTATTTTGTTACCCTTAGAAAAACGGCTTTCTGTATCATTTACCATCAGTACCGAGATACGTAAACCTGGCCTCCACTTCACAAAATTACAAAAAAAGCGATATTTACTACTAGCACACTGTTCTGTTCAGGATTGTAGTTAGCTTTCTATAGTGTTCGTTAATCAACAGCAGTGGTGCAACCAACAGGTGTGTGCAATGATAATTCTTCATTAATGTGCTTCGGTAATAAAAATGCCTTCAATAATGCACTACTCGATTCTGAAGATAAGCAGAAAGTTAATTAGGTATAAAATAACTTGTTTTTCTTTGTATATTTAGAAAACCACTCAAGCACTACTGCTAACGTTAGACAGGTACATAGCATTAATGGAGCAGTATCTAAACTATTCTTTAAAGTAGCTAAGACTCAACAGTTAATTTGGGTCCCACAAATTTCTTCGTCTATTTTAGTGGTAATCAACGATGGTATCTGAAGCACTAGAGAGTACTAGGAAGATACCCCGATTTACCTTGTTTTTTCGATGAGCTGTAAGAGCGAACAATACTTGAGATAATGTTTTCAAAACGTGAAATCAGTTTCGGTTTCGTGTGAATTCACCTTTTGGAAGGTACTGGGCTCGGTACTGAAACGAGATGGCTTCGGAATTTAATTATTTTGTAAACAATTAAGTTTTTATTGAAGTACCGTGTATAAATATAAAATAAAAAAAAAATCTAAGTTCTCATGTGCAGAACTTCTAACCAAACTTACAGATATGTTGTTATCAAAAATATAAATATTACATATACATTAATGAAAACAAGATGTCGAATAACTCGAAAACCTTTCGACTTAGAGCATTGGTGCTTTGAGAAAATATGTTCAGGAGGTATGGAGCTATGAGAGCTATGAGAAAATATGCTCAAGAGGTCGATATTAACCTAAAACTTTATTTATTTTTTGCTGGAGTGAAGTTTATCATAGTCAAAATTTCGACTTTAAAGTCGAATAACTCGAAAACTAAATGAGATATCGAAAAATGGATAGCATATTCTTAATCAGCGTAAAAAACTGAACAAGATCCATATATCAAATGTTTGTAAAACGAAAAAAACGTGCAACGGACGACGGCGGTGACGACGGCGACGTAGCGATCCTATTAACCTAACTTACTTCGTAAGTTTGGTTGATATGGCCATTTGCGTAGAGTCCAATAGAGTCTATTTTTAAAACACTACGTACATCAAATGCCCTCCATTGTACTTAATTCATTATTAAAAGTTTTGATAATCTCTGACACTGACAGCTTATTGTCAGTTATTATTTTAATCGCGTTACAAACGCTCTATTTGAGAGTTTAAACATGCGTGGATCGCACTCAAAAGATTTTATTTTTAGATATTGCCATAAAAAAGCGCTAAGCATCTAGTCACAAGAAGGACTTTTCCGTACGGAATTACATAAACCAAGTATTTCAAACCGACTCACGCCTACCTGCAAGTACGCCCGCAAAAAAACGGATACAGAACATGACTGAAGCTATATCCGTCAGAGATTATGCAAAACTTCCAGGTTTGACTCCAATAATGCAACAATTTCAGTAGAGAACCTTTACAGACCAATATTCATAAAATAGTTTTTTATGCATAGTGCGTAAAAAGGATAATGTTCTGGAACAGAAATAATTCAGCATAAATATGCTTAAAAAAGGATATAGTCTCTCTATATTTAACTGAAAAGGAACAAAATGAGGAAGACAAATAAGTACTGACCATACACATGTTTTAACTGATTCAATGTTATGCGGAACTTACCTCAAAGAAAGGGGTAAATAGTTTAAGCCTTTTTAGTTTTCTTCCAAATATTATTTCGATTTATACCAATAGCTGGATACAGATAGTTCTGACAAAAATTATAATAGGATATTTCAAGGTTTTTTTATTTTTCGATCTGTAAGCAATCACACTTTAGGGAAACAATCTGTGAAAAAACGTAGTACCGTATAGTATCAATATGGTGACGTATGCACCCTCCCACCAACAGCACCACCACCGCCGCCACCGTCATTTTCACAAGGTAATAGAAAAAGAATGGGATTGACGGTGTTTTGTTGGCGCGTTTTTATGGTAAGCTTTATCGTTAATGCTGAAATCTAAAATATGAACCTTTTCTCTTATAGAAAATAGTTACACCCTCTCCAATAAAGGCAAAGAGACTCGCAGAGAAAACTGCGTAGACTCTTATTACACGTAAGCTGTAAGTTTTCCGTCAAAGGTCCTTTATGGGGTCTTCGGTCTAACTCTGAACTCCAACTTCGGCGGATTTTGATAAGACACAGGAGGGTCTGTAAAAGAACGGATTTGCAGGGCGCCACTACACCTTTAATATAACAATTTGTGATAGACAAACCTGAAAGGAAAGTGCAGAAACCTTTCAAATTATTAACACATTGGTTGTTACTAGCGTAACAGTTAGCACCTGTAATAAATGCATAAATATATTGAAACAAATTAATGGAGACAGCTGTTTGGTCTCAAAACCAACTAAGGATGTTTATCTTAAGATATTCCCTGGATTTAAACATCATACTACATTAATCTCTTTAAATCAGTCTCACTAAATAAAAATGAGCAAATTGGTTCATCATTTATAATAAAAATAAATAAATATTCTCTTGATCTCATAGGACAGCTATGTACAAAAATATTTTATCATGAGCAATTTTCAAAGTTATAATTATCTACTTTTTAAATAGTCAAAAATTAAGTTTCTTTTTATAAAGTAATAACTAATAATTTCAAATTCTCCAAGAATCAGATCTGACAAATTGGTTCACATATGTTTCTATTAATTATATAGTTGTTTAGTTGAAATAACAAATTACTAAATAAGTGCAACATTAAACAACTAAAAATTCAGGTCACTGAAGGTTAAATTATTTCAAATTTGTTGATAAAATATGCAACTTGTTTGTTAAACAAATAAGCTCTTAGATTTATCCATTTAAATTTCGCTCATTGTTTTGCTTTTTTGCATGATTGACATTTATGATTACCACCAAACAGGTATTAATGTTATAATTTAATCTTTTATTCAACAAAATTCAGATCTATTTTCTTTTCCTTTAGGGATTTCGACTTGGTCGCTTCTGTAGGTCTGTTAGCCATACTCTGTTTGAGTAATCGTTTCATACGAATCTGTATTACCTCAGTTGGAAGTATTCTAGATGGTGTACTAGCTTGCCTTTGTCCTTTGCTTTGTCTTGGTTCTTTCTTTGCTGCACACTTGAGGTTGACAGTTTTGCTACGAGTTTTCTTCCTCGTTTTTTTTCTTTTTTCTTGGTTTCTCCGCGGGAAGCCAAAACTTTTCTTTGAGGTGGAAAACAGAAATGTCCCTTTTGGGGGACATCCGTCTTTTGACGATTTTGAAAGTAGCTAAGACCTTTAATCCTCATTGGGTGTTTACTTAATGCTTTCTTTACCTATTCTGTCGTTGTTGGTTACGATAGATGACTTTGTCTTCTTTTGAAAAAAAATGTTCTTTTTCTTATCCTGGTGTTGGTCTTCGAACCGGATAAAAATAATTTTTTTGTATGGTTCCTTGTCTGTCGTTTTTCTTTTTTTTTTCTCACCCCGACGTCTTTATTTTGCTAGGGGGGAATTTGTAACGGGCATTTTTGTAGTTTAAGATTTTACGCTCCCTTTCTGTTAGCGTACTTAAAAATACATCGTTTCTTTGGGATCGCTGTTTGTATAAAGAAAATACATCAGAATAATTCAAATTTGTATGCAATTTAACTCGTGGGTATTACTTTAAAAGTAGATAATTTGAAGATTGATTTTCATTAATAAATAAAATTGCGAGGAACGAATTTTAAATAGGATTATTCGTAAATTACTTTCCAACTTATCGGAAATGATAAACAGCTCGTAATTAATGAGTAGATATGATGGCTGCATTCATATAAATTTTGTTCCTTATGTGGATATACAAGTCTAGATAATTGTCGATAAGAGGTTATGGTAACAACGAGTTTACATAAACAGAGAACAGTTGTAGTTTTTTCTACGTTCCTATATGTTGATATTACGTTAAAAAGACTGTTTCCTTGTTGCTTTACTAATTGTGCTTTTAGTTGAGTTTTCTTGTGAAATAAAAGTTATATATTAACTGTAGCAGTATAGTTCTGATTACATTTGAAGGAAGATGCTATTATATGTAACGTGTTTTTGATTGACACAAGTGCGGTTGTAAGAACATGTGACGGACGGTTTTATTGCTTACGCGTGCCGTACTAATTGTTTTTGTTGATTTTCTGTTGGAAAAAAAAGTGATAAAACTTGTTGACTCGACCGCACGTGCTTGTTTTACGGAACATTATTTTAGTGATACGCGTTGCTTTACTAATTGTGTTTTTTTGTGGAGTTGTCTTTTTTATACTCGAACTGGGTGTGCGATCTAGTTTCGCGATCCTTTTCTTTTGATCAGAGTAGTTCATACTTTGGATTATCCAAGTACAGTTGATACTGTAGTTTCTGAATTTTCTAACAACAAAGAATCTAAAATAAATCATTGCTTGCGCAAATTTCGTTATTTGCGAAATATAATAGATTACCGGTTTACAAAGGTATTGGTTGAAGTTTCTCACTGCCTTTTTGGGATGTATATGAAGATAATATACATTTGGTACCAGTTGAAATTAAACTAGTGCTACAACATATTTCGAAATTATTGCCTCAGGAAATAGAAGTAACAAGAGATTTATCAATTCTACATAGTTCCGTCGCGTGATAATGTCGGTTGCTAACACCAGTGAAATACGTAGGTGTGATTAGGGTAACGTGTGATAAGTTGCATCAACACCCTCCCAGTAAAGGGTGAAGTGCTTCGCTAGTGCAGGACCTCGTGAATCCCACACTTCAAATGCAAGGAGGCGTTCCTGAAGGTCTTTTTGTAAGTTGAACTATTTCCTACTTATTATTACTTTAAATATCTATCCGTTGTTTTGCCATATCTTCGTCGTTCTGATACCTTTTACAATAGACTTGCCTGCGAAAAAAAAAAGAAAGAAAAAACAAACAATCAATACTACTGAATTACTCATATCAGTTGTGACTTACCTATTTATCTTTTGTTAACATTTTGTCTGATTTATGTTTAATTGGTGTGTGAGGAAACGTTTCTGCTACTCCCCAATATTACCTCACTGTGTACTAAACATTTTTCTGTATTGCTTTACCGTTGTTATATTATATAGATTATCCAAACAGTTTTTTTTTACATTCTACAAAGTACTAAATAATTTAGACTTTTCATTGCTGCTATGCTGATTCTTTTTTTTTCAGGTTTGCTTAACTATTTTCCTTGTCACTAACTCCTTACCGTCGCGTACATTATATGTCAGTCTGCTTTCTACGATCCCCCCTACTCTCCGATTGAGCCCGGGCATTTCTTTGATTTTCTTTGTGTTACGCACGGCTACGAGCCAACGTAACATAAATTTGGCGTCCAACGTGGCTGCCACGAAAATAACGTGACAAAGCAAATATTAATTCTATCTTTAGTTCTTTAAATTTCTACTACTGCGACTACTACACACCTTTAACTATTCTTCAAATACGTCCACAACCAACCCAAAATAGTTTTATCCTTGTTTTTACTTTTTATTCCCGCAGTTCTTTAGTCGACATTACGCTATAAGGGGCAATTACCTTTTTTCCGTATCTACTCATAACATTTGAGCAAACTGCTGCTCTTTCTTAGTTTCAAATTACATAGTACGGAAATCTATTCCCCTAGATTTCGTACGTGTGTGTGTGAATAGGTGTGATTGTAGGTACGTGTGCGTGTTTGTGTGTGGGTTCGTGAACGGATGGGTGCGCGTAAACATGAGCGCATACGTATGCGCATGCGATGCGCATGCGATGCGCATGCGATGCGCATGCGTATGCGTATGCGTATGCGTATGCGTATGCGTATGCGTATGCTTATGCGTATGCGTATGCGTATGCGTATGCGTATGCGTATGCGTATGCGTATGCGTAAGCGTATGCGTATGCGTATGCGTATGCGTATTATTTATGCGTATGCGTGTGCGTGTGCGTGTGCGTGTGCGTATGCGTATGCACATGCGTATGCGTATGCGTATGCGTATGCGTATGCGTATGCGTATGCGTATGCGTATGCGTATGCGTATGCGTATGCGTATGCGTATGCGTATGCGTATGCGTATGCGTATGCGTATGCGTATGCGTATGCGTATGCGTATGCGTATGCGTATGCGTATGCGTATGCGTATGCGTATGCGTATGCGTATGCGTATGCGTATGCGTATGCGTATGCGTATGCGTATGCGTATGCGTATGCGTATGCGTATGCGTATGCGTATGCGTATGCGTATGCGTATGCGTATGCGTATGCGTATGCGTATGCGTATGCGTATGCGTATGCGTATGCGTATGCGTATGCGTGTGCGTATGTGTGTGCGTATGCGTATACGTAGGCGTCTGCGACTGCGTATGCGTATGCTTATGCGCCTGCGTCTGCGTCTGCGTCTGCGTCTGCATATGCGCATGCGTATGCGTATGCGTATGCGTATGCGTATGCGTATGCGTGTGCGTATGCGTATGCGTGTGCGTATGAGTATGCGTATGCGTACGCGTACGCGTATACCTATGCGTGTGCGTAGGCGTTGGCGTGTGCGTGTGCGTGTTCGTGTGCGTGTTTGTGTGGGGTGGGCGTGCATGTACGTGTGCGCATGCGTATGCGTACGTGTATGCGTGTGCATATGTATATGCGTATGTGTATGCGTGTGCATATGTATATGCGTATGCGTATGCATGTGCGTGCGCGTGCGCGTACGTGTACACCTACGCATACGCGTATGCGTAGGCGTATGCGTATGCGTATGTGTATGCGTGGTCTGGTGCGTGTGTGTGCGTGTGCGTGTGCGTGTGCGCGTGCGCTTGCATCAACGCTTGCGTGTGTGCGCGTATGCGTGGTCTGGTGCGTGTGCGCGTGCTTGTGCGGGAGCGTATGCTTGTGCGTGCGCGTGAATGCATGTAGGCATACTCGTTTACGTGCACATAGGCAAGCGCGTGTGCGTGTGCATGTGCGTATGTGCGTGCGATTGCGTATGCATGTGCGTTCGTGTATGCATGTGCGAGTGAATGTATGTGTGTGCATGCGTGCGTTCGTGTGTGCTGGCGTGCATGCATGAGTGGGTGTAGGTGTATGTAGGGAAGGGTAGGTGAATATGCGTGCGTGCGTATCAGTGTGCGAACTTTTGTACGTATGTTCGTGTGTGTAAGTTCATATTATTGGTATGTTTGTATTAGTTACACGGGTCGATTATTAATTAGTAGTATTTCTTCTTCATTTTTAAATTTTCTTTTTCTCCTTGTAACTACATTTGCAGGTTAAACGTAAGAAAGAGCCTTATGGTCCTAATCTGGCTTTCGTATATGTATATTAATAATAACAATAATAATACAAACAAACAAATACCTAAAAGGGTGCAGCTTTAAATTAAAACTGGTTTTAGGAGCGATTGAAGAGTGTCCTCTATCTAATAAAAACTTGACATCTTGGACATCTTACATTCTTTTTTTTTAATAACGTGAAACCTTGAAACAAAGTAATTTATTCCATTCTTTTGCAATTTTTCTGAAGTTCTGTTAATACTTCGAGGTTCGCAGTATGAAGCACCATTAACGAATTTTTGACAACACAGCAGAAACGTTATCAAAAAATAAATTTCCTCTACTTATTTTTAATTTTTATTAATTCTTGAATTTCCCTCAGTAGCACATCAAGGAAATTGTGTTAATAATAAAATTTATAGAACACACTCAATAATTTAACAATTCTCTTAAAATATTTATTTTAAAACTTTTAGATAAGTTGGTTTATATAATAATAGATTTGAGTGCCTTGCTTGCTTCAAGGTGCTAGTGCTTATAGGAATAATGATGACAATGACAGCATGTTCTTGAACGCATTAAATCTAATGCAACATTTTAGGACTACATACCTATCCATAATACATACCTATAGTTCTTTGTCTTTTAAATCGAAGATGTCGCAATAATTTTTAAAATACAAACCTCTTCTGGACTGAATTTTTATACATACCCCTCTTTTATTATAAATTTCTTTCGTAATACGCGGTTTTTGTAATTCTCTGAAAATGTTAAATGAGGGAAATGTATCGTGCTTATGCTAGCTGATAGTCTGATCAACTGTATGCCGAAGTTTAGAATTTGCGTAGAGTTGGGATTCAACTTAAAATAAAAAAATAGCAATTAAAAATAATTGTAGTCATTTACAAGTTCAGCTGTACTAAATGCTACAGCCATATTATTGTTGTATCTATTTAATTATTTACTGACGCTGTTAGCAAACATAATTGCGATATGTATATTAATAATTTAAGTCCCAAAGTCTGTAAAGGTTACACGTATATTATCTTGGCATTTTACGCCCCTTATTCCTGAATCCTGAAACCAATGCACTACTTTCTCTCCACAGTATCTAAACTTTAGCATTTCTAATTTAAGATAACCGTTTCCATGTCAGAAGGAGTTGAAGCGTAGATTAAGTGAAAATTTTCATGGAACTAGCTCACTGAATAAAATAGTACAATTTTGTCTAGAAACATCGACTAAAATTAGTATAGCCAAATTAAAGGATCCTTGCTCAGGCAGCCCAGGATGGCAATACACGTACAAAATCTATAATAATCGGTGATATAAATTACGCTCGGTATGTGGATATCAAAGAAGGGTGTACTTTGACTTGACTGAAAGCGTCTTTAAAACATATGCAGAGCTTCTTCACAAATAGCATAATTAATAAAGAAGCAACACTAAAGATTGAGTTTAAAGCGACACATTTGTGTCTGGTTTCTGGTTGGAGTACGTATACAGATTCGAGTACAAACATTTTATGTGTAGCATCTAAATCATTAAATTCTGCTAGCGGTGTTGAACACTACTATTTCAATTTTTCTACCCACTATTATAAGAAAGTAAATAGTGCTAAATGAGATTAACTGGTTTTTATAAGCTCCAGTTGTTAGTGCTTCCACCTTTAATAACAATTGAAGAAATGAAGTAGATACACTGACTCTACAACACATCTAGATTATCGTTTGCATACTTTCTATAAATGGCACTACAAAAGTGTAGACTCGTAGCTACTGCCTGTTTCTAGATAATATATACCCATATAATATAGTTAAAAGAATAATACGCGAAAACATAATACCCGACAAATTTGCACGTTTAAATATCGCATCGTAAGTTGAGACTGACTATATACAGATGCTAGAGGAAATCGAATTTGGCAATAGTTGTATCTGTCATAAGAATATAAATTGAAGAGATCGGTCGGTACAAAGGTGAGAGACACATTCGCATTTTACCCGTTTTTAAATTGTTAGTGTAATTTGGAACTCCGCGCTGAGCAGTGATAAATGAAGTAACTCAACAAACATTTAACTGATAGATAATATGTAGCTATTGCTCCACAAACAATCTATTAGAGAAAATATAAATCTTTCTTGATTTTCAGATAACCATATCTATGTGTATAGTTGCTTGCAAAACACACCTCAAACATCCTATTTTAAAACTATCTTCTGCAACACCAATTCCTCATATTAAAAGCTTTGCTGGATAATAATATTATAAGAATATACTTACACATCTGCAATACCGTTTTCGAAATGGAAATTGAAGAATGACAGGTAGGTAATAATTTTGGATATCGAGATCAGGAGAAGGTATTATTTTATCACGCCATATTTTTCGGTTATGTTGTATACAGCCTGGAATATGATTGTTTTAATAATTACTTTATATTATTTTTATTAAAAATAACCCTGATACCACTTCTATTATAAAATTAATGCTTCTGGGCACATCATTGTTCTAACGTGGAAAGATTAAGCCATATAAAAAATAGCACTCTGTTGTATAGAAGTAGAATGTACCCTAACAAAACTTGAGCGCACTGGTATTTGTTGTATCAAATATCAAATTGGATTAGCTGCCTCCACAGAATCTTTGCTTGTCTATTATAAGTGCAAAAACGGTGACATTATGATTTAACTTGTTACATTCATTTTCTTATTTTTTTAATATTTCCCTATATTTGTATATTTCAGTACCTTTTTAAATAAATACATTTCACAGTATCATTAGTTTTCAATTATTTTAAATATGATCTAATCCCATCTGGTCCAATCAATTGAAAATTTTTGTTTATCACATACAGCTGTAAATAAACTACAAGTAGGTTGCCTACCAGAGTGTGGTGAAACGTGAGTGATCAAAGACAACGTTTGACTGCAGCAATGTAAACTAGTGAGTTTTGCACTTTACCAAAAAGAAAAATAACTCCTTTGTTTAGATGATTATATACAGTATAAGCTGTCCTTTCGCTTCGCATTTCAGATCCTTTTTAGAATTTCTCTATTTTAATGGTGTGCTTATGAAAATACTCTCTATGGACGCGTTTGCTAAAGTATGGTTTTCTCAATAAAGGTAATCTTGTCGATAGAAATAGTGTCACGATCCAAGTTGTCCGTGTTTGTAATACTTAAAATGTATCTGAAAATTATTTTATTTTGTGTAATATTACCATCGTTGTGGTGCATAATTTTCTAGAGACGGTCGAAGAACTTCGAAGAGCTCCACATGCTTCCGGGTTGAGTTATTTCAGTCCAAGGTTGTTTTCTTTGAGGCTAGATTTTGGTAACGCAGTAATCGTCACAGGTTTTCGGATTGGGACGCGTTGTCCAGCTTTCTGGTACAACATTTAGAGCTCTGCATAGTAAAACATATATATTTGACGACAAGGTAAAACGAGGGTATTGTCGCATACTTATCGCGTTGATAGCTATGTAGCTCTTAGTCAAACAATCATTCGCATACATGGAGCTGGATTTTTTTTCTGTCTTCCGTGACTGCTAAAAGTACTACTGGTTTCCTTGATCGTGCAGTCAATTTTCGTCCAACACCCACTACTAGATTTGCCCTTTTTCCAGTTGCTTTCTGTAACCTCTTCTACTCGTAAGATGACTTGCTTTAACTGTGACCAGACATGTTATGTTTCGATACATTGTGTCCGTTTTCGAGTACTCCATTCCTATAGTTACGGGCATAAGATTTCTCTAGCCTTGGACTCTTCTTTTCAGGGTCTTGACTATTGATCTTCTTACTTATTACATTTTGTCTGTGCTCATGTTTGATGCGAAGAACCTCGTTGTTTGAACGTTCAAGTTTTTGAGTCACTGGTCTGCTCGACTCCTACGCTACACGAGCTATCTTTGGCGGTCCCGACTGGTACCGTTTACGTTCCTTCAACCTACCCCTACACAAATACCTCCATTCTTTCTGTTGTCTTGCGGATAATTCCAAATGAACCACCTTAAGTTCCGTTCCCTTTTCTATAACCCTCCCCGGTCACTGCCTTGTAAGTCCTTGTGATGCTGGAAGCCTTCCGCCAACTAATTCTTGGAAACGATTCTCGAAAAGCCGTGCATTGTATCCCAAACTGTCGCGGCGGCTTATGGACTCATGCTTCTTCTGCCTCCTTAGCCACAATTACCCATACACCCATTATCTTCCGTCCAAACTCACTTTCAAACAATTCCATTTACATTTCTTGATCTCTACCTCTTCTTCTATACAGCATACTGGCATTGGCTGTACTACTATAGTTCAACAACACATTTGTACTTTCGCAGAATTGATAAAACATTACGTCTAATGCTTTTTTCCAACGCTTTTTAGGAGTGCTAACTGAAATCTCAACGAGATGCTCCGTTTAGGACACGTTAAATCGTTCACTTAGTCAATAAATAAATACAGAAGCAGGCAAAAATTTTATATAATTTTCATATTAATTCAGTTTATGTGCCCTAAAATGCTAAAAAACTGGGAGAAGTGCAACTCAAAGTACTTGAACAAAGTACACATAGCGAAATGTTAATATATATACATTGATTTAATACAAAGACTACATTAAAGCAAAGAGAGTGCATAATATTTTTGAACAAGATTGAATGATTTTTATCCCGTTAACTTAAAGATGATAATTATAGGCAAAACACTATAAACAACTAAAGAGAATAAATACAGCACGGCATTCTTAGTTCGCTGATATACAAATCTAGATTTTCTAAGTCTACTCTGCAAACGTTTGCTTTTAGTTGACGCTTACCCAGAGATTGGGTTCTGTCCGTTCCTCTTCATTGCTCTCATAACAGCGTTTGCTGACCATGATACCTTCATGACCTAAAACAACTAAATACTTAGCAATCTGTTATGAAACAATTTATTTACAATAACTAATTCATCTTAGGTGAAAGAAGTTAATGTGAATACAAAGTAATGTCCTGAACCCCGAATCGCTTTAAATCACACACACACACACACACACACACACACACACACACACACACAACACGCACCACACACACACACACACACACACACACATACGTACGTCCGCATGCACACACGCACGCACGCACGCACGCACGCATGCACGCACGCACGCACGTTCGCACGTACGCACACATTGGTGTGTTGTGGTAATTAATAAGCGTTTTTTGAAGAATCTTAAAGTAAATACTGAATTAAAAGCGAGGCTGTTATAAAGCATGTAAGTACAAACTACTGCTATGTTAGTGGTTAGAGCTACAAGGCGTTTTAAAATGAAATAGTAACGGTGAATGCATCCAATATTTATTTGTTGATCGTAAATTGAATTATAATGGAAAAGTTTGGAAGTTTGGATGCACTTTTAATGATAAATTAGGAGAGATTTGAATTGCGGGGTGTGTAGAGGAATGGTGTGACTCAACTTGAAGAGCCGTTCCATAGCCTAGAATCATTCTAGACGGCAACATCATCGAGGGCTGGTTAGCTGACGCATGCAGTATAATGGTTACCAGGTAACTGCTTATTTATACAACTTTGTTGTGGTGTTTATTTGATTTGTTTTAACTCTTTGCGCTTTTGAGTGATTATTCTTTAAATTTTACGGACTTAAAATTTTATTGAACTGTATATCTAGATGAAAACATGTTTTTGTAGAGAAGGACAACGAGGTTGTTCTGTACAAAGTAAAGAGGACTTTTTATTATTGCAATGCTATAATTTTGCACACGGGTTTAAAGAGTTTTACTGTGAGCCCATATTAAGACAAGGGTTAAAGTCAGGTATGAGGTTTGCCCACTTACTTTAATAGGGTATATGTGTGATGAAAATACTTAATCCAAACACATTTTTGGTAATGAATTGTTTCTTATCCAAGATATATTATCGTATGTAAGTGAACAGTTGTAATGAAAAGAGCATTTGAAGCTGTAAATTTTATTTCGTGCAAATAGAGGGTGATGTATTTTTCATAGTTGCGGTATTTTGGATAGGATTGTAGGGAAGTATTTGTGTTTCAGATTACAGCATAGTGGCAGTTAGGAGGAGTTTGAGATTCAGCAGGCCAGATGAGCTTTTTTGTTAGTTTCATAAGCATTGTAGGAACTGAGTGGAGCAGCCGAGGTAAACTTTACGAGTCCAAGGAGCTAAGCTTTGCAATACTGATGACGGCGCAACGCTGGGGCTATTTCCAAAGGTCATTTCACAATAATTATGGCACCCAAATTGTGGGGCACCATTGGCACTGTTTGAAAGTTTCTGCGAAAGCTATACGATATTAATGGCGCTCTATGGTGGTGCTCGAATTTAACAGATCTGGAGCTTCACGATATTTATGGGCACAACGGAAGGGGATCAAGTAAATAGAACCAGAGCTACACGGTAATATATATATATATATATATATATATTGCTGTAATTATAGGGTTAATTTAGGGGTAGATTAAGTCATAGAGGTCGTAGAATAAACAAAAAAAACTCCCGAGTAATAAAAGTACATAATTACAGATATTAGAAGAGTAAATATGTCATTATAAATGTGGTTAGTTGAGAGCACACTGTATATAACAGTACAAGCGATTAAACGCATATCTAAGAGTAGCTACGAGCAAAGATAAGAATATAAAAATGTAACAAAATGCATCGAAATTAAATCAAAGGAAAGCCTGTATGAATTGGCTAGATAAATATTCAACAAGTGCGTTGTTACGATGGCTCGTAGCCGTGCGTAACAAAAAGAAAATAAAAGAAGAAATGACCGGGCTCAATTGGAGAGTAGGGGGGGTTGTAGAAAGCAAACCAACATACCATGTACGTGGCCGTAAGGAATTAGTGATAATACCTGCAATAAAAAAAATTAGTTAAGCAAACCTGAAAAAAAAGAATAAGCATAGCAGCAATGAAACGTCTAAGTTATTCAGTACCTTGTAGAATGTAAAAAAAAGAACTGTTTGGATAATCTCTATAATATAACAACGGTAAAAGCAATATAAAAATTTTTAGTACAAAGTGAGATAATATTGGGGAGTAGCAGAAACGTTTCCTCACACACCAATTAAACATAAATCAGAAAAATATTTAAAAAATAAATAGGTAAGACACAATTGATATGAGTAATTCAGTAAGTAAATAGGTAAGACACAATTGGTATGAGTAATTTAGTATTATTGATTTTTCTTTCTTTCTTTTTTTTCTATGTTTTAAAAATAGCATGCAAGTCTATTGTAAAAGGTATCAGAACGACAAAGAAATGGTAAAGCAACGGATAGATATTTAAAGTAATAAGCAGTAGGAAATAGTTCAACTTACAAAAGTCCTTCAGCAACGCTTCCTTGCAACGGAAGTGTGGGATTCAACGATGTCCTGCACTAACGAAGCACTTCACCCTTGACTGGGAGGGTGTTGATGGAACTTAGCACACGTTACACTAATCACTAATCACTGGGGTTAGCAGCAGACATTTTCACGCTGATGGAACCAGGTAGCATTGATAAATTTCTTGTTAATTCTATTTCCTGAGACAATAATTCCGAAATATTTTGTAACACAAATTGTAAAGAAAAATAGTAATAAGAATTTAGAATCACGGGCTTTTGAGGCACGATGTATAATGCATGTCATCTGAGAAGTTCTTAAACTAAACTAACAGTAACGTGAGGTGCTTTATTTGCTACATATGGTAACAAAGAAAAATCTAATGCTTTTGAATAACAAAACTCACGCAAGCCATGATCTATTTTAGATTTTTTGTTGTTAGAAAATTCAGAAACTACAGTATCACTGTATTTAAATAATTCAAAGTATGCGCTAATCTCATAAAAAAAGGGACCACGAAAACTAGATCGCACATACAGTTCCAAATATAAAAAAACAAATCAACTAAAAAAAACAATTAGCACAGCAACGCGTAATCACTAAGTCAATGTTCCGTAAAACACGTGCGGTCGAGTAAGATAAGTTCTATCACTTTTATTTCCAACAGAAAAGCAACAAAAACAATTAGTAAAGTAACGCGTAAGCAATAAAACCGTCTGTCAATGACCTTAAAACCCGTGCGGTCGAGTAAACACATTCTACAGTTAAAATACACCTTTTATTTCACAAGAAAAACAACTAGAATCGTGCCGCGTTTGTTCATGAACAATTCGAGAATTAATCCCGCATTAATTCTCACTATTTTTAAAGCAAAAAGCAACAGCACTTTTAACGTACTTATTAAACAGGAACAAAGAACAGACTCCACAATTCGTCGCTATTATAACCGCTTATCGACTATTATCTACCTCGCTAATAACATAAGGAACATCTAAAACGTGAATGTCACAATCGTATCTAACAATTAATTACAGGCTGTTTATCGTTTTCGATAAGTTAGAATTTATTTATTAATGAGAATTAATCTTCAATTTATCTATCTTTTAAAATTAATACACGCGAGTTAAATTGCATACAATATGAAAACTATTCGAAAGTATTTACCTTATACAAACAGCGATTGAAAGGAAACGATGCAATCCACTCATTATAATACGACGCATTCGCCTAAGGAGTTAATAAATATAAAATATAGAAATAGTGATTGTAGAAAGGTATTTACTAATTTGAGAAAAAGCGTAAAAAGGTTAAACTATTAAAAATGCACGTTACAAATTTCCCCCTAGCAAAATAAAGACGTCGGGGTGAAAGAAAAAAAGGAAAAACGACAGACAAGGAACCAAACAAAAAAATTATTTTTATCCGGTTCGAAGGACCAACACTAGTATAAGAAAAAGAACATTTTTTTCCCCAAAAGAAGACAAAGTCATCTATCGTCACCAACAACGACAGAATAGGTAAAGAAAGTATAAAGTAAACACCCAATGAGGATTAAAGGTTATAGCTACTTTCAAAATCGTCAAAAGACGGATGTCTCCAAAAAGGGACATTTCTGTTTTCCACCTCAAAGAAAAGTTTTGGCTTCCCGCGAAGAAACCAAAAGAAAAGAAAAAACGAGGAAGAAAACTCGTAGCAAACCAACGACACAACTGTCAACCTCAAGTGTGCAGCAAAGAAAGAACCAAAACAAGCAAAGAGCAAAGGCAAGCTAGTACACAACCTAAAATACTTCCAACTGAGGTAACACAGATTCGCATGAAACGATTACTCAAGCAGAGTATGGCTAACAGATCTACAAAAGCGACCAAGTCGAAATACCTAAAGGTAAAGAAAATAGATCTGAAGCCTACCTCAAGGAATGGATGTAGAAAGCGACTACAATAGTCAAATAGTGAACAAATGGTATAACTAGCCAGAAGAAAAAGTCACGGGATGAGCTAGCTACAAAAATATGAATAGGAATACGAGAAACTATACCAATCTAATCAGAACCAACACACAAAAAAAAATATTCTGGCTCGAAGGACCAAAATGTCAGACAAAACAAAGAGTAAAGAAATCCACAGGGAAAGATAGGTAAGTAGTAGCAATCGAAGAGGACCAAGGTGTAAAGGTATAAACGCTGCCAAATTCGTCAAAGGACGGATGTCTAAACAGCACAGTTTCCAACCTCAAGAAATTGATTTCTCGCGCGCAGAAACCAAAAGAAAAGAAAAGTAGCGAGGAAGGAAGCCCACAGCAATAGCCAACATAAGACACAAGTGTCAAGCCTCAAGTAAGCTAGGGAACGACAAACGGAAAACTGGAAAAAGTAACGAAAGGCTTCAACTGTGGGACCAAGAAGAAGAAAAAAAAGTCGTTTAATACAACCAGATAAGAAAAGTAATCTGCTAATAGACCCAAAAGTCGACAGAGTCGTGTTTCCTAAAGGACAGAAAGTAGGCCTAAAGAGCAACTACCACAGGAGCAGATATAGCGAGTGATCGAAGTCGGTACATCAACTAACCGCAAAGAAAACCAGTCGGAAAAAAAAATGGACAGGAATGTGGAATTAAAGAAAAACCGGAAAGAGTAGAAGAAAAAAAATAAAAGTCATCACACAATACTACAAAATAGGTCAAATATCACAGATAAAGCTAATGAGTTGAAGGAATCGTATAACGTAGGGGGACGAGTGGATTACGGACGAAATTTGCGGCGCTTGCGTCGCCAAAAGGACAACAGATCTAGATCGGAGACATTAGGATTATATTTAAGTGAGGTGGCGAAAGTGACGTGAAGAAAAGACAGAAAAAGGTGGTGTAAAGAAAACTTGGGCGCCAGTGTTTTCCAGAACCAAATTATCAGCGAAAACACAACTCTGATAATTGACAAAACAAAAAAAAATTAAAATCGAAGAATTTCAATATAGGGAAGGAAAAAAATTCAAAAATACACCAGAAAAAATTAATGAAAAAAAATGTCAAGGTCATAAAAAAAATTTTTAAAAAAATCAGGAGCAAATCAAAAAAATCGAGGCCAAATCAAAAAACAGGCCCCACGTTTATCGAGGCCCCCAAATAAAAAAAATCGGGCCCCACGTTTATCGAGCCCCCAAATAAAAAAAGTCGAGCCCCACGTTGGGCGCCAAAATTATGTTACGTTGGCTCGTAGCCGTGCGTAACAAAAAGAAAATCAAAGAGGAAATGACCGGGCTCAATCGGAGAGTAGGGGGGGTTGTAGAAAGCAGACCAACATACCATGTACGCTGCCGTAAGGAATTAGTGATAATACCTGCAATAAAAAAAATTAGTTAAGCAAACCTGAAAAAAAAAGAACAAGCATAGCAGCAATAAAACGTCTAAGTTATTCAGTACCTTGTAGAATGTAAAAAAAAGAACTGTTTGGACAATCTCTATAATATAACAACGGTAAAAGCAATATAAAAATTTTTAGTACAAAGTGAGATAATATTGGAGAGTAGCAGAAACGTTTCCTCACACACCAATTAAACATAAATCAGACAAAATGTTAAAAAATAAATAGGTAAGACACAATTGATATGAGTAATTCAGTAAATAAATAGGTAAGACACAATTGGTATGAGTAATTTAGTAGTATTGATTTTTCTTTCTTTCTTTTTTTTCTATGTTTTAAAAATAGCATGCAAGTCTATTGTAAAAAGTATCAAAACGACAAAGATATGGTAAAGCAACGGATAGATATTTAAAGTAATAACCAGTAGGAAATAGTTCAACTTACAAAAGTCCTTCAGCAACGCTTCCTTGCAACGGAAGTGTGGGATTCAACGATGTCCTGCACTAACGAAGCACTTCACCCTTCACTGGGAGGGTGTTGATGGAACTTAGCACACGTTACACTAATCACTAATCACTGGGGTTAGCAGCAGACATTATCACGCTGATGGAACCAGGTAGCATTGATAAATTTCTTGTTAATTCTATTTCCTGAGACAATAATTCCGAAATATTTTGTAACACAAATTGTAAAGAAAAATAGTAATAAGAATTTAGAATCACGGGCTTTCGAGGCACGATGTAATGCATGTCATCTGAGACGTTTTTGCATTAAACTAACAGTAACGTGGGGTGTTTTATTTGCTACATATGGTAACAAAGAAAAATCTAATGCTTTTGAATAACGAAACTCACGCAAGCCATGATCTATTTTAGATTCTTTGTTGTTCGAAAATTCAGAAACTACAGTATCACTGTATTTAAATAATCCAAAGTATGCGCTACTCTCATAAAAAAAGGGACCACGAAAACTAGATCGCACATACAGTTCCAAATATAAAAAGACAAATCAACTAAAAAAACAATTAGCACAGCAACGCGTAATCACTAAGTCAATGTTCCGTAAAACACGTGCGGTCGAGAAAGACAAGTTCTATCACTTTTATTTCCAACAGAAAAGCAACAAAAACAATTAGAAAAGTAACGCGTAAGCTATAAAACCGTCTGTCAATGACCTTAAAACCAGTGCGGTCGAGTAAACACATTCTACAGTTAAAATACACCTTTTATTTCACAAGAAAAACAACTAGAATCGTGCCGCGTTTGTTCATGAACAATTCGAGAATTAATTCCGCATTAATTCTCACTATTTTTAAAGCAAAAAGGAACAGCACTTTTAACGTACTTATTAAACAGGAACAAAGAACAGACTCCACAATTCGTTGCTATTATAACCGCTTATCAACTATTATCTACATAAACATAAGGAACATAAGGAACATCTAAAACGTGAATGTCACAATCGTATCTAACAATTAATTACAGGCTGTTTATCGTTTTCGATAAGTTGGAATTTATTTATTAATGAGAATTAATCTTCAATTTATCTATCTTTTAAAATTAATACACGCGAGTTAAATTGCATACAATATGAAAACTATTCGAAAGTATTTACTTTATACAAACAGCGATTGAAAAGAAACGATGCAATCCACTCATTATAATACGACGCATTCGCCTAAGGAGTTAATAAATATAAAATATAGAAATAGTGATTGTAGAAAGGTATTTACTTATTTGAGAAAAAGCGTAAAAAGGTTAAACTATTAAAAATGCACGTTACAGCGTTAATATATTATCATGTACGCAGGCAGAAATTATGCATTATTTGAAAAGCGTACGTGATAGAAAAGTATTACATTTGTTCAAAAATCCAATTTAACTAGGAAATAAACAAATACCAAATTTATTTCTATTTAGTTTAGAATAAAGCAAGCAACAATAATACGTGATTTGATGAACGAAGGTTCCTGGAATTTTTGAATTAAATGTGGTGTATGTGATTGAATTACGTGACAAATTGAGCGTTCTTCCATGCAATTAAACTACACAATTGGTAAAGTTTCCCAAATAACAAGAGATAAGACATTTGGTGTCGCCCAGCACGTGGAATCTACAAATCGCAAACAAAGGGGCCGCGCCTATAAATATGATGACAATTGAACAACGAGTGAGTATACATTTAAAACTGGGCATTCACTATACTCAAAAGTGCTAATATATTCACGCAAATAGTTAATTAAAAGTAAAGTGAAATCATTTTTATAAGAGTGTAAAAATTGTGTAAGCGAGCCGTACTGTTACAGATGGGTCTTAAATACGATCATAGATACGAGTCAGGAAGACTCTGGAGATTACTGCTTGTTAAATTAATTTGGTAATCTCTGACAATGGTAAATATTCCATTACTGTTTCGTTAATTACGAAGATGAAAAACTTTTTATTGGAATAAACTCATTAATAACGATTTGGATAGTATTTTGGTTTGATGTCGACTTTCAAATTCGACTCAAAACATTCAGACTGGACACGAAAACTCTTGGAGATGCAGAGAAGCTACTGAACTACCCCAGATTAGATATTTTGATATGATTTATTTCTATAAACTGTTTTATTTCAATAATAATTCAAAATGTAAGAGTCGACAAAACTGGGGTTCTTTGATAAATTTATGAAAGGCAATAGGCATCTTGAAACGTTTCAAAAGGTCTCTAAATGTAATAAAAAACTCGTTTTGCTGGTTTCATTTTCTAAAGATCTGACAGATGTAAATAATTTAAAAAGGGGTAAATGTTTAAAAAGGTTGTAAATATTTAATCATTATACTGTCTATTGTAGAATTGCTTTATTTAATTGAATCAGCTAGTTGAGGCAAAGAGATTTAAAAATTAACATTTTACAAGTGCTTGATTAATATAAAAAAAATAACACAGCATTTTATGTACGCCCAAGTGGTGGAGCATAATATAAGGGAATATCACAGTATTTTATGGTCTGCCCAACTCGTGGGGCGAGAATAACAAGGGTTTTATTTTTCCTACATGAAGATAACACGACATCTTATGACGCTCATCGTAGGGGCTGGTAAAGTATCACAGCATTTTATGATCGACCCTATCGTGTGGCTCGAATAACACAGAAATATATATTGATATGATAACGCTGTACTCGGTGTAATGACTTTTTTTTTAACTCCCCCGCTCTGTGTTCTCAAACCAAATTTAATCTTACTAATATTACTATTATGCCACGGCTAGCCCTATTTAATCTACACAGAGTGCACAACGTTACGATGATCAATTTTTCTCTTCTCCGCCCTTTTATGATTACCTATTTGTTTGAATTATAAAACGAAGTCAATTAGTTTCATATAATGAAAAGAAATATTACTTACAAGTTTTGAAAAATATTAAAATACACCCTTCAATCAATCAATATCATGTGTATCATTTATCCCCAAAATTTATATGCTTTGAAATCAATCTAAATTCACCAAAAACTACCTCTTTTTACCAAAGAGACCTGGAACGTTCTGGACCCCTTGATAATATGTTACGTAAGTTTAACGTATGCAATGTTTGTTGTTGACTTTATCACAAACTTATATAAATTAAATAAAGTCAGTATTGAAATTTAAATAGAAAATATATTTTAAAACTAATTAGATTTGACCTGTTACAGGTTGTTCGGGTTGTGGATCAACCCCCTTTGTTGTTCTTATTCGTCTATCAGTGCTCTGTTTAGTTGAACCCCTCGTTTTCCATAAATTACTTCGTGCTTCTTTATTTTATTTGCATTGATTCTCGCAACTCAAAATTGTACCAGAATTGTACCAAAATCGTCGACGCTGATTTGAAATATTATATTGACCCAGATTTCAATTATTCAGAAATCTCTACACATTCGAAATGTTATATCGTAGATTGTATCAACCAAAATTTGAATTGTTGTCATCACATTCGAAATGTTGTATCTATCCACACATTTGAAATATTCTATCGCCCAATTCGAAATATTATATCAATTCATTTAAAATATCCCTACATTTGAATTATCATCAACACAATTGAATTATAATATCTATCCACTCGAAATATTATATCAACCAAAATTCGAATTATTGTCATCGCATTCGAAATATTCACATATTCAAAACCCTATTATTATTAATATTTAGTTTAAATAAATTACACCAAATTCTACTCACGTTAAACGGCAAAAGAAGTCTTCATAATTGGTGCACCTATTTGTCACTATAACATACACTATATATGATTAAATATTATATTACGCGTGACTTTCTGTTTAGCCGTGACGCAGCTTTGCTCTGCCTGAGTTTAAACTGACCCGTCTTATCATTGCTCAGTGTAAATATAGGCTGTTCCCACTTGCATGTGGGTTGCGTTTTCAACAAATCTTGTAGATATCTTAACCAATCAGGTCTTTGTATTTCCTGCATTTTGAAGTGGTTTCTGATGTAATATATTCGGTTTTCCGTGTAATACCTATTTGCCATAGATACCTCGTTACCTTGACCATACGTTGTTTTGTTTAGATATCGCCTTTTCCATAATTGAACAAAATAAATGATGTAACTTCAATTCTACTTTTGTTTATGTATTTTTAAAACTGCGTTTTCTTATTAAAGTGTTTATTGTTACTGCGTAGTTGCGTAAAGCTATGTTAGGTTTTATCTTCGTATTTGTTTTATAACTAATTAGAACACTTCTCAACGCGTGTTTAATTACATGTACTATCACTTCCTCTGAATACGCGTACTTTCACTGAAAGATATTCTTACTTAGCATTACTTAAAATTAATAAAGGTCTATATACCGAGTGTTAAATATTTGCTATTTCAATAACGTATGAATTACCTATTTCTCTGCTAAATACGCGTTCTATTGTTGTAAGATATGCTTATTCGCATTGTTTAAAGCTAATTATGGTCTATATACAGGGTGTTAAATGCTTACTTTTACATAATATCCAAATTACATAATTTTCTGCTAAATAAATGCAGTTTTCTGCTTCCTCTTGCAATTTATGTTTACTACACGACCCTTGCTATTTAATACACCCCTAAACAACCCCTTATCACAGCAATATATATATATATATATATATACATATTTCTAGTAATATCGAATGTTTTTAATGAGTTTGAGGTCAGCTGGCAAAAAGAAAACACTTTTATAATGCCTAAATTTTTGGATGTATTTAATCCTTGATCACGGGCTCAAGATGAGTTGTTTTTAAAAAATTAACATCGAAATTAAGTATTAAACATAACTTTTCAGTTTTTCACTTTTAAGTGTAGGAAGGATATATAATTTGTATAAGAAGAAATGCAAAAATAAAAATTTTTAATTTTACATTTCTCCTGTGAAAAACTAAAAAAGTTATGTTTAATACTTAATTTCGATGTTAGTTTTTTAAAAACAACTCATCTTAAGCCTGTGATTAAGAATTAAATACATCCAAAAATTTAGGCATTAAAAAAGAATTTTTTTTTTACCAGTTGACCTCAAACCCATTAAAATCATTCGATATATATATATATATATATATATATATATATATATATATATATATATATATATATATATATATATATAATTTACATAAATATAAATGTATGCGAGAGTGCTCGTTTGCGTATGCGCGCTGTGTGTGTGTGTGTGTATGTATAGCAAATGCACACATACACGTGTACAACCACACACAGTCTTGCACAAAAAAACCTCGACGTACACTCAAGTAAACTTTGCCGCACGTAATCAAGCTTGTGTAATTTCGGATGCAGGTAAACACGGCTTATCAAGTACACCTACAAAGATATGCATACACTCCTGTAAAAGGCCGTGCAGCTGAACACGCAGCTGTTCGCACTTGTAAGCATGCTCGTGCACTTAAACAAACACACTCTTACGCAGGCTCATTATACTTACCCTTAATAGAGCTGTAACATCAAAAGTGATTAGCCCTCCTGCAGAAAATCTAATTTGTTTTTGAGACATATGAATAGCCAAGCAATAAGCTTTCCAAATTTTTTGGTTGCATACACAATACCATAAGGAATCGTATAAATAGTCTCCAAATTTTGCAGCCTAAAATCAGATATGTAAATATAGTCAACAGGTGACGCAAGAAAAATAGTAAGCAAAGTTGTTTAAACTAGCTGTAGACTTAAAGTATGGGCGCATCGATCAATAAAGGATATAGATATTTTGCTATAGTGTCGTGTAAGCTTTCAAACTCGCCCAAAAATATCTATTTAATTGACTTTCCCAATGCTCAAGGTCACAATATAAACCGTTTTGTTTAGTAACTTTCTTTCAGTTAAATAAACTTAAATGTCAAAATCAGTAATTTATATCCTTATTCCTAAATAAGCCATTTACTAATTTTTCTTTAATTATAAGTTCTAGTTAATTAAATTGCAATATAAATCGCAATTGGGAATTTTCTAATTAAAAATTATATTCATAAGCTCTCAAAAATTATAAGTGTTATCTCCTAATCCTTACTAAATAATAGAACATGCAAGAAATGCATTATTAACTATTTACTTAAATGCTCTTTAAAATTTTAAATCTCATACAGTGCAGGGTGATAGACGACACATAAATGTTTCCAACTTTAAACAAGTGAATGTTAGGTGTTTTTGTAAGCATCTCCCTTCCCAATTGTTGTCATTAAAATAATTTTAATAAAACATCAAGTATTCATGAGTTCGATTTGCATTTATTGGGTCCGTGCAATGTGATACGTATTTTTGACACACAAAGTTTTACTTTAGGTATAAGAATGTTTTTTGATCCAATAGGGAGAGATTTATTTCCTAACATTAATTTAATTATGTTACTACATATAAAGTTTGTGGGTTCTGTATTCACACGAACTGAGGTCTACAAACCATAATTTATAAATTTACTCTTTTTAACAGGCCTTGTCTAATGCTTTTGAATAATGTTTGCTCATTGTTTTAGTAATGAAAACGTTTTATGGTGGATTGCCACAACAAAGTTCTTGTGAAGGAGTGATATTAGCGGAGACTTTATATTCGGGTATGGTACGGTGCGGACATATTAAACACAAATGCGTGTTAGTGCAGCGAAGTGTAACTTGACTCCTTCAAACCTTCCTTTTAATTATTTTATTATCGCCTGTTCCACAACTGCCTAGGTTTCAACATTTTGTTGCAGGAGTATGGACAAAACATAGGTAACATACTATGCCCAAGCTCTACAGTTAGACACTTCGTGGTATAGTAAGTCTGTAAACATTTAACGTAATAATTAGCGCTCCTATCAATGAGTGGTTTCGTCTAACACAAAATGTTCAGTAATTGAAAATGTTTATCAAAAAAGCTCTTCCTTTCTCTGTATTAATAAAACTTTTTTCTGATTGCATTATGCATAGCTATACTAATTTAGATTGCGTGTAGCCTATCCTTTGTGTTCGGTCTATAACCATTATCTAAACTAAAAAGATGTCAGTTCTATTACTGAACGGGTAGATATATCTCAATTTCGCGTTTAACTAATATGCTTCGCGTTGTAATAGCTTCAATGGTTTTTACACTTTGGAATATACGGCTGGCAACGTCATGTAGTTTATTTGTACACCAGGATACCTAACTTATTGCATACTACCTTAAAATAATACCAACCGCTAATTTTCTGGTATTAGGACGCGGTTTTCGAGATAATATTTAATGTTCATCTTTAATAAGTTAGTAATTTGTAATGGTAGTTTTGGCGATTAATTTAATATTTATTTAGTTATAAAGGCTTTAACAACGTAAAATCAATCAAAATTTTTGTTGTCTATGTACATTTCCGTAGCATAAATATATTTATACTCATAATGTGTGATGAGTTTACAAAATATTTACTTTAGAGTGATTTTCATTATTTATTAATTATTTCGACACTCAATAATTGCCCTTTTCCTACTGAACGCTAAAAGTTTTTATTTAATAAACCTACAGAGAAAGTGCCTAAATTTCCCTTAAATAATACACAAATCTACCTAAACGCTTTCAGTAATTTTAGCTTAATCTAAAGTAGCCCTTATGAAAAATATTTCAATTTCATTATCTCAAAATATCTATTTATATATTGCTAACTATATATTTCAGTAGCAAAAACCCCGTCTCAGAAGTAAGAAAATTTTCTAATCTCGTTCAATTCATTAAGAAAAACAGCTAACTCCTCCATTAATCGCGATATTTCTTATTAATCTAATTTACTTTCTCATTTACAATACCAATATAAAGTATGTACAAGTAAATTTATATAAAATTATCTTTGACATTTCAAAACCAGAAATGTAAGAAATTATTGCGTACCTAACACATTTAAGAGCTCATCTATAAAACTAGCCTCTAAGTATACCTTAGGTAGACTCTATTACATAGTATATGCGTTATTAAATCCTATATTCTAATGGTAAATTTCTAGAACTAAGCATATTGAAGATTTACAATATCTCCTTTTCATCTCTAGCGATGAACAATAAGTCATATTTGTCGTCACATCTTTAATTATGTAAATATACCTTGTCTGCTCTATCTTTAATTGAACCAATTTTTCTTTTTTGACGTTAATTCTTACCTAAATTCAATCCATTCCTTTAAGACATCCTATTGTATACTTAAATAGATGCTACCTTTGAACCTTGAATCGTCTCAAAACTTCTCAATTCATAAAGAGTTCGTTATCTCCAAGTGATATTTCTCTCTTGCCTGTCGCCTTTGTTGTTTCAAGGTTGTTCTTATTGTTATTGTGAATTCGAAATTTTCTACCTCTATCTCCGATTAACTGTCTAACGTACAATTATTATAGTATGTCTGCGGTGATTATTTATCTTCGAAATTACCGCTGATCTATGCAACGTTCTGAATACTATATGTTATTTTATTTATTTTGTTTAAAGTATTGTTTTAGTAGTATAAAGGTAGTGAAGGCAGCTAAAATCAATTTTAACCCATTAGGGCATATAGGGATCAAATGGAGCCACATGTTGTGCTTCTTGGAGAAGTATATCATAAAGGCGCGCTACCTGCATACGAATGTGATTTCATACCACAAATCTTTGGTATAAAAATTGAACCAACACGTACAGTGGCGTTGGTCGGCGTTTGATGATACATAAGAGAATTATTTTAACGTGAACATAGTGTTATTTTGCAAACTGATAAACAAGATGGACTTCAAACTAGTGTAAGTATCTATGTACTGTTAACGTTTTAGAAGTGAAACTAAACACCAGTTGCGTAATGGTAGAAACACTAAAAAATAATATGGGTTATAAATTCGGACATATATAAAACACATAGCTAATAAATGCCTTTAAATGTTACTGTACCCATATGGACCCACTAGGAATATACGTAGTCAAGACATTTTATTTATTTTTTCAGCGGAATCACGCTAAAGGATGCGTTGGATATAGCGTATGATGAAGCTATCGTCTCTTATGTTTATATTGAACCACCCGAATCGCATTATTTGAGTGATAAAGACTTAGCGGATAAGGACGAAGGGGCGTGGCAGACAATTTGAGTTTAATACAACTTTGTACTGGTGCTGAAATCGTATTTGTATACTTTGAGAGGTTAGGAGATTTTCACTCTGATCCTTCGCAGTCCATTGATAACACTATCTATAACAATGCAAATGATACTGATTAGCATATGTTACCATCAAGTGGAACACTGTAGTTAAAAAATCTTACAATGTCTATTCCAACTTGTTATCAAAAAAAATATTTTTTACCTTCGTGAATATCAGATAACAAATTGCACCCTTATATTTCCTAAACCCTTACCTGATATCACAAGGTCGAGAATTTCTTATTAACAATGAAAGCCCAAGGTAAAGTTGGATGGAAAACGGCTTGAGGAAAAGAAAAACTCTTTAGACATAAACGGCTAGTAAAGTGTTAGCTCTGGGTAGATCATGAGCTTGGGTCATGGGTTGTCAAATGACCAAAAATACAAAAAAATGAGCGCCACCGTATTTTTCAATCCAAAAACCTACAAAAATTATCTGTGCTTGTATTAGGGGAATGCGGAAACCTTATATCAACACCACTAACATAGCCATAAAACCTGAATTTCACTTTTCTAAAACACTTACCAAAATCTCAATTACCAGATGTCATACAAATGTCTCGACTTAACCTGTGAACAAACAAATGCACAACATGGAAACCGTTTGTGTCCTTAAAAATATTTACCAAAAATAATATAATAGAATTTAAGTTCCACAAATATACACCCAGGGTATTTGTTATCAGTAGTCACAATGTCTGCTTTTGAATGACCTATAAGTTTTACTTGTATTTTGAATAATAAAAGAATTATGCAAAAATGGGTTCTATTTGATTAAATTCCTTGATTTGTATTAATATAATCTTTTTCTACTATTAATTTTATAGAACAAAAAATCAATAAGGTTTAAAACATACAAATCTCTAAATGGAATATTTCATAATAAATTTTCTAAAAAGTTTTAGTTCACTTAATAATTCATATTACACATTTTAATTCCCAGCCAGGTGTAGTACTACATTGACTTCACAATTTAATTTAATTATCTAGGATCTCATAAAATAGCATTTTTCAACATATGGTTAGTTTTACTTAATATGTATAAAAAGAATTCATCACGTTGTTTAACAATGAAAGTACATGACCTTAAAATTATTAAATATATTATAGATTAGTGTCAAATAACATGTGATATTTAAATTTGGACAGCTGAATATTTCTTTGACATCTTATGCCACTAACAACTTTTCAGTTTAGTTAATGTTATCTGTTTTTGAAATAATTATGATAAGCAAACAGCATAGCCATCTTTAAAATTTATGCAAGGCCACAAATTTATTACGGAATTCTTTCTTTCACTAAATAATTTTTAAGTTACTTTAATCTAGGTAAAGCTTCAACCTTGTATTTTTCGTATTACGATTAAATAATTATAAATGTAATTAAATGCTAAATATCACTCACGTGTGGAAGTACAGTACAACCAAAAGAAAACAAACTATGACCTCAACTGTGGGATATTCCATTAAATTCTGCGTTCTGCGATGCACAAACAGGAAACACATGAATACGGACGAATTTATCGCTGGAACTATGAGAATTCTTCTGAACTAAACATTATTTAACGAAACCAATTCCTCCTTAATTACATCCTATAGAATTTAGTATTCCAAATCCCAAACTAAATTTTCTAGATATTGCTTCCGAGATGTTGCATGTTTTAACGATGAGGGGGAGCTTCTATCTCCTTTGGTCTGCAGGAATGAACTGAACTGCTCTAGGTGAAACATAAAAAAAATCATCACGCTAAAGCCGCTTGGAACCACTTTCAGACACGAAGATTCAATCCATTCTAACTTCTTGCGGCCTGTGTTACAGGCCACGTGCCTGGATACCACCATCTTGACTTTACTACCTCGCTGATAGCAGCTTACCCGTTCAGACGCCGATAGAAAAGTGACACGAAATGACAACTCGACGAAGCTTATTAACGAAGCTTAGACCTCAAGAGCAAAGGAGTCTATATGCTATTATAAATTTTATGAATTATTTTTATTGTACGTAAATTTACAAATTATATTTTTATATTATTGCGGTATTATTTTAGATTAATAAGCGAAGTATAACTACGTAAAAAAATACGTTACACAGCCTCTTTCCAAGAAAAAAATTCAAGGTATCTATAAAATCCAATTTTTTTTCTAGCAAAAATTTTAACGACAGAAGAATCAAAATACTCATATTAACTATATAAACACCTAACTAATCAATACAAAACAGCACAATCTTTCAACTATAACTAAAGACAAGTTTAACCAAAAAATAAGATTCATTCCCTAATGATATGGGGAGATATAAATGCATGGGAATGAGTGATAAGTAACTACGCGTACCACACGCCTATAAAGGGACAAATTCGAGAAGTCACAATCGGTATTAACACTTAATCAGTTAGAAATATTTAGGGGAATCCAACACACTAGATTCATGTTACAAAAAAATTTCGAGTATAATAACCATATCAAAATCTTAAATTTAAACAAAAGCAAAAAAAAATGTTCAACTATAAATCAGAACAAGAATAAACAAAAGTGATCGTATGACAAAATCACTACTAAACAAGAATCTGTACAACAAATACTTTTCCTAACTTTATCATACTTGCTATAAATATTTATGTACATATATTTCTAGATGCTTACAAAATTTGCACAAATTGATGAATTATAAATGTACCAAAGCATGTTGATTACTAAGTCCATTTACGAAACAAATCACTAATAATCGAGAAGCAGACAAAGTATTAACAACACCTATTCATCAACAAAATATCTTCAATCCTTAAGTGAGCACCTCATAATATTTTCTGTATTACCACTATCATACAGACTCCACTATCTCACTCAAAAATTCTATGACTTCAGTGATTCAACACTAAAGAACTTCATGATCACCAATAAACAATACTTTGACCCAACTGGGACATATTCACCAGCAACTCACCAAAAACTTCTCATGAACTATCATAGCTCATCAAAACTCTCAACTAGAATAAACATATCAAGCTTAGTCTCAAACCACTAAACCAAAATTAAGCATTCTTCTAATGCTCACTATATCATCTCCTACTCATTATAACACTAAATGCCTACTACATTAATAAATATTCTCTATATCCTCAAACATATACTTCATCATTAAATACCTACTATATCCTTAAATTACCCACATCATTAAACATCATCAAACACATCACTATCCACATCATCAAACGCATCATTATCAAAAATCATTAAACACATCATTAAACATCATCAAACACATGCAATATCAAAAATCATCAAGCACTACCACTACCAAAACTAAAAATCACTTTAAACAAATACAAAATTTCAACTAAATTTAATCTCATCCTACTTAGGAATTCAAAACATGGACAAAAAAAATCACTGCTGACATCAACTATAATTGGAAAATACTTAAGAAGCTGAAACATTCTGATCATCTCCAGCTTCATTATCACTTATCGCTGAGTATGGCTACAAGTCTTTGATATGCCATCGGCCTGCCTTAAAACCATCTATATTACTCAACTCATAAACTAGATTAGAAATCTTTTTTCTAACCACACATAAAACAAACTTTGGTGCAAGTTTAGCAGTAAATTTATCGCCTGCACTAGATAAAACCTTGTTTACTCTCCACACCTTATCACCAACTTCAAAACACACATTTCTTCTTCTTAAGTTATATTGGCGACTTGCTCGCTCACAAGCTGAATGTAAATTTGCATGCACCTCTTTAAAAATATCGAAGAGACCTTGTCGATCTAACACATATAATGGTCGGACTACCCGGAATAAATTCAATATCTTCTTTACTAACTGGAACACTACGACCAAAAAGTAAAAAATTAGGAGTGTAACCTGTAGATTGATGTTTTGAGGAGTTAATAGCATACTGAATTTGTGGCAATTCTGAATCCCAAGAATCGTGCGAATCAATATATGAACGAATAGCAATACCCACAGTTTTATTAATCCTTTCCACAAAATTACACTGCGGAGAATATACCGTATTATACCATATTTTATGAATATCATATTTATTACAAAGGGTTTTAAAAATTCTACCTGACAATTGAGGTCCATTGTCACATATAACAAATTGTGGAACGTCAAATACTAGAAAAACTTTTTTTTTCCATAAAACGTTGTATGCTGTGTGCTTTTGCACTACGTAGAGGATGTAACAAAGTATACTTAGAAAACCAATCACCTACTACCAATAACCATTTATGTCCTAGTTTCGAACGTGGAAACGGACCCATCAAATCTAACGCTATCGTCTGAAAAGGAAACTTCACTTCTTTCTCTTTACCCATTAAACCAAGAGGACCAACATTCGATGACTTTTGAGCACCACACGTTAAACATTTCTTACAAAATCGGAGTACATCTATATTCATTTTAGGCCAATAATAATGTTCTTGTATTCTAGAATTAGTTTTTGCGAAACCAAAGTGTCCTGCAACAGAAGGAACATGACAAGAACGAATAATTTCCTCTCGCTGAGCTATAGGTACTAAATATTTCCATTCACTTAAATTTGAAGATAAGGGTAGGTTGGAGGGGAGAAATTTAAATACAAAATCATTTTCTACTTTCAATTGAGGGTAACTTTCCGGAGAACACAAAATTTTATTCCTTAAAGAAACGTACCAAGTATCTAATTTTTCTAAATTAACTTCAATTAGGTCGACAACAGGATTGTCCTGAGGGGTTGCACGACTAAGACAATCGGGCACAACTTTAAATTTACCTTTTTCATGAATTTCGCAGACAATGATAACTTTAGACGTAATAAATTTATAGATTAAATTACTCTTAACCTTCCATTGAGAATAACAATAAATAAATGTTCTGGTACACTCTTACACTACTCATAATCAAACTGTCGAGACAAACTAAAGTGCTTCACAACGCATGAACTTGCTAGAATGACAAACTCCTCTATGAGTCTCACCTAGACTTATAAACAAAATTGCTAGAATGACAAACTCTTCTATGAGTCTCACCTAGACTGATAAACAAAAAGAATTACATCATAACTGACTTCAAATAA
This sequence comes from Platerodrilus igneus, assembly GCA_036346225.1. Classification (NCBI taxonomy): domain Eukaryota; kingdom Metazoa; phylum Arthropoda; class Insecta; order Coleoptera; family Lycidae; genus Platerodrilus; species Platerodrilus igneus. The sequence continues at coordinate 2,446,171 of JARFIW010000454.1, read as the reverse complement.
TCTCAAGTAACGATGTCAAAACTGCTAAAGCGACAAACTTATCACGAAACTCGTTTAGACTTATATAACGCTGAGCGACCAACTCTTCCTGAGTCTCGTCTAGACTAACATAATGATACGCGAAAAACTACAACGACAAGTCTCGCTTAGATCAAATACAACTTAACATACTGCGTTGCAATGCGGATATAAATAAAAAAATTGCTACCAAATCAAATCAAATCAAAACAAAAACGTGCCTATGCACAAGAGCAATTTTTAAACTATATTTCAACAGTAAAAACTAGTGTACCAAATTCTTAAAGCATTATTTCTTATGTCAAGAAATTAAACAAACAACTATCATAACTGATAAGAATGGAAGATGAACTCACTATCGATGTAGTACATCCAGAATCAAATAAACCTGTAATATCCATATCAAAAAACTTTACTATCACGTATGGGCGATTATCATAATGCTTTTTCTCTAAATAATGCATTAGCTTTAGGTTGAACTCGAGTCTTGCAAAAATTTCTAACTACCTGAAGCCATTGCGACCACTCCTTCTTACAACGTAGACTTTTTTGATCACACAACATAATTGTAGCTTTTTATCTAGAAACAGGAAATTCGCTACTCAACTTCTGTTCCTTTACTCGTTGAGTTGGACACGACGGACAAGTGATACTAGTCACTCCTTTACGACCACAACCGTAACAAAATAATCTTTTAAAAGATCTACAAACACTGAAAGATGTCCATAACGTGAACAATTCCAACATACCAATTTATGTTCAAAAGAAGGGTTACCTACTACACTCGTTTCTGATATTGAGGTAGTAGAATTAAGGACTTGAACTGGAGAATGCGAAGACTTAGGGGTATAAACACGACTTGAAGCATTCTCAAATGAAATAGGGGGATTACTTCTAAAATGAGGATTAAAATTATTAATAGGCTGCTTGTTACTATATGACACAACTGAAACAGATTTTTGTTAACTTAAGGAAGCTCCTTCTAACTTCTTACATAATTTAACTAAAGTACGAACATTTTCTATCTCTATAAGAGCAAGGTGCTGAATAAAATATGGCAATAAATTTTTTCTTGACTATTCTAACTTTAGTATGTTCTGCAGGAATAATAGGTAATCGGTGAAATAAACTTTCCATATTAGCAATAAATAAAACAACCGATTCGCCATTTTTCTGAAATCTATTTTTATTTTTTCCAAATATCGTCCTCAGGATGTGCTGGTAAAAAATCTTCCTTTAATCTACTAACCAACGAATTCCAATCTGTTAATGAACTACGAACGCAACGATACCATACTAATGCATCACCAGTAAACAATTCAACCGCAGAATTAAACAATTCCACTTCAGATACCTTTCGTGACTGCAATGTCACTAATATTTTCTAAAAATTGATATAACAGGGATGGGTTTCCTGGAATATTTTATAGACCAAGATCCAATAGAAACTGTCTGTGTGACATCTGTGACCGTTGGAATGGACACATTAGATGCGGCAATAGAATTTATACTTATATCTTTCTGATTCGAACCTAAATCTTTATTTAATCTCTCATGAAGATCTGCCTCTACAACAAGAATAGTAGCCAAATTTTCATTTTTAAATAGCACAACTTCCTCAAAATTTTCTTTAGGGAGCCTTAACCGTTGAATATAATATAGATGTATTAGTCTAGACCGTATCCTTTTGAATATAGAATCGGCGGGATCATCAATAAATTCTAACAAAACATTTTTTACTGACTCTATACTAAACTCAATTTCTTCTTTCTCTATATCGAAATCCACCTTATAACTTGAAAGATCTATTAAACAACCTGGTTTATCTGTTTCCTTGGCCAACAACCTAGCTAAAATTTTCCTTTTATCTGAAACTGGTCTTGAATTTTCAATGCATCTAATGTTCAAACCATATTCTAATTCGTTTTTAAGTAAATGAACGTAGCTATATATTTCTGCCATAATTAAATATTTATATTTCTCTAAAGTATCTTAATAATATAATCTTTGAAGATAAATTCACAAACAAAAAGATATCCTAACAATATTGAGAACTCAATACAAACTGTAACAAAAATAAAACTACAAAATCACATTAGTAAAATCGATTCAAACCATAGTCGCTGAGTACAAGTGTAATGAATATAAGTGCAAACAATCTAGCCACAGTGTGCAGATAATCTGGCTTCACGTTTCGGGTGCAAGTGAAATATTCTAGCCCCAGTGTGCAAGTGAAATTATTCTAGTCACACGTTGTGAGCGCAAGTGAAAGCAAAAGTGTTTTTTTTTACCTTCGTGAATATCAGATAACAAATTGCATCCTTATATTTCATAAACCCTTACCTGATATCACAAGGTCGAGAATTTCTTATTAACAATGAAAGCCCAAGGTAAAGTTGGATAGAAAATGGCTTGAGGAAAAGAAAAACTCTTTAGACATAAACGGCTAGTAGAGTGTTAGCTCCGGGTAGATCGTGAGTTTGGGTCATGGGTTGGCAAATGACCAAAAATATAAAAAATGAGCGCCACCGTATTTTTCAATACAACAACCTAGAAAAATTATCTGTGCTTGTATTAGGGGAATGCGGAAACCTTATATCAACACCACCAACATAGCCATTAAACCTGAATTTCACTTTTCTAAAACACCAAAATCTCAATTACCAGATGTCATACAAATGTCTCGACTTAACCTGTGAACAAACAAATGCACAACATGGAAATCGTTTGTGTCCTTAAAAATATTTACCAAAAATAATATAATAGAATTTAAGTTCCACAAATATACACACAGGGTATTTGTTATCAGTAGCCACAATGTCTGCTTATGAATGACCTATAAGTTTTACTTGTATTTTGAATAATAAAAGAGTTATGCAAAAATGGGCTCTATTTGATTAAATTCCTTGATTTGTATTAATATAATCTTTTTCTACTATTAATTTTATAGAACAAAAAATCAATAAGGCTTTGTATTAAAAAAAAACATACAAATCTCTAAATGGAATATTTCATAATAAATTTTCTAAAAAGTCTTAGTTCACTTAATAATTCATATTACACATTTTAATTCCCAGCCAGGTGTAGTACTACATTGACTTCACAATTTAATTTAATTATCTAGGATCTCATAAAATAGCATTTTTCAACATATGGTTAGTTTTACTTAATATGTATAAAAGAATCCATCACGTTGTTTAACAGTCAAAGTACATGACCTCAAAATTATTAAATATATTTTAGATTAGCGTCAAATAACATATGATATTTAAATTTGAACAGCTGAATATTTCTTTGACATCATATGCCACTAACAACTTTTCAGTTTAGTTAACGTTATCTGTTTTTGAAATAATTATGATAAGCAAACAGCATAGCCATTTTTAAAATTTATGCAAGGCCACAAATTTATTACGGAATTCTTTCTTTCACTAAATAATTTTTAAGTTATTTTAATCTAGGTAAAGCTTCAACCTTGTATTTTTCGTATTACGATTAAATAATTATAAATGTGATTAAATGCTAAATATCACTCACGTGTGGAAGTACAGTACGTACAAAAGAAATCGAACTATGACCTCAGCTGTGGGATATTTCATTACATCTGCGTTTTGCGATGCACAAACAGGAAACACATGAATACGGACGAATTTATCGCTGAAACTATGAGAATTCTTCTGAACCAAACATTATTTAACGAAACCAATTCCTCCTTAATTACATCCTACAGAATTTAGTATTCCAAATCCCAAAATAAATTTTCTAGATATTGCTTCCGAGATATTGCATGTTTTAACGATGAGGGGGAGCTTCTATCTCCTTTGGCCTGTAGGAATGAACTGAACTGCTCTAGGTGGAACATAAAAAAAATCATCACGCTAAAGCCGCTAGGAACCACTTTCAGACACGAAGATTCAATCCATTCTAACTTCTTGCGGACTGTGTCACAGGCCACGTGCCTGGATACCACCATCTTGACTTTACTACCTCGTTGATAGCAGCATACCCGTTCAGACGTCGATAGAAAAGTGACACGAAATGACAACTCGACGAAGGTTATTAACGAAGCTTAGACCTCAAGAGCAAAGGGGTCTATATGCTATTATAAATTTTATGAATTATTTTTATTGTACGGAAATTTACAAATTATATTTTTATATTATTGCGGTATTGTTTAAGATTAATAAGCGAAGTATAACTACGTAAAAAAAATACGTTACAAACTGACACAACATACATTGGAGGAGATTTAACATGTTCAGTACAAGATTTTTTAGTAGGATATTATATTAAATATTTTTCAATGTCGTTTGTTTAACTGTTTGATTGTTTCTGATATTTGATCTGTTGGAAAAAATTATAAGTGAAACTCAAAATTATATCTTTTTCAAAAAAGAGTCAGACCCTAATTTGACAATCTCCGAACTAAAAGTTTTTATCTCTATTCTTTTACTCTAAGAATATAGCAAACTATCATTAAAATGGAGCTACTGTAAAAATTGTTCAGATGTGAAACACAATTTGGTATTTGAGGCTATGAGAAGGAATACATTTTTGCAAATATGTCATCTTATACATTTTTCAGATAATAATAAAGTAAATATAAATGATAAAACGCTCAAACTTAGACCAATTGCCGATATGAGGAAAAGTACATTTTTAGAACATTTTATTAATAAATAGAATATATCTCATGATAAATCTATGATTTGTTTTTTGGTCATCATCGATGTAAGCAGCTCAATAGGGGGAAGCCAGTCTGGTTTGGCTATAAAGTATGGTGTCTTATCACCCCCTAGTGGGTTTTTAATAAATTTTGAAGTATATCAAAGAAAAAACACTAGATCTAACCAAGAGTATGAGGTAAGTTTTGGGAAAGCTGCAGCTCCTTGATTCAAATGATAGAGAAGTTAGAAGAAAAAAAAAGATATTTTCATTACAATTTCTTTTTCGATAATTTGTCTACTGGCAAAAACCTCCTGAGTACTTTAAAAATTAATGGTTATGAAGGTATAGGAACAATTAGGGATTACAGAATTTCCAAAATTGTGGGCTATTTGCAAAGAAAACCATAGGAAAAATACAATGGGTCGATATTCGTCTTCTTGAGATAAAAAAGATGATATTTTATATGTTCGATGGAAGGACAATACTGCAGTTACTTTAACAAGTACCTGCTTTAAAATTGTACCACTTAGGATCGTGGATGGATATTCAAGAAGGGAAAAGACGGTTCCAGTACCTCGACCATTTTTGATAGCTCAATTTAATAGAAGTACGGGTGGGACAGACCAAATGGACAATAATATATCTAGGTAAGATGTAAGAAAGTGTCGAAAATAAATCAGTACATTATTATAGTTTTTTTCTTGTTTTAGCTACTGAATCGGAATACGTTCTAAAACTGGCACAAGTTAATATTCAAATATCTTTTAGAAGCAGCTGTACAAAACGCTTGGATATTGTACAGAGAATCAGAAAGAAATTTTAGCCAATTGGAGTTTTGGAGAAACATTTGTCAGGTATAACCAATTAAACAGACATATACCTACCTATATCTGTCTGTATTTTAGAGTTATCTTACAGTTGATAAGATACAAGCCAAAAGAAGCGACAGCGTACCAAGAGCTGCTGGAGGTGATTTTCGTGTTTCAGATACCGTTCGATACTACCATTGTGACCACTGGGTCTCCACAGTGTCAAACGGAAAAGGAAGAACATGTGTTGCAACAAAATGTGATTCGAAAGGTTGTACAATGTGTAGTAAGTGCAATGTAGAATTTTGCATTGCCTTTCACACAAACGGAGAAAATTAGATACTTTTCTGTCTTTATTCTTGGGATACGCCTAGTGGTCCCATATGGGTGATGACTTTTTTTAAGAAAATATTAGGTGCATTTGTATTTTTATCTTTGAGTAGTGTTAAGTGTTTTGAAAGGCAATTCAATAAAATTCTTTAAATTATGCGACTTTTTGAATTCTCGGCGTTAGTAGATTAATACAAATTTTTTGGGTGTACAGAGAATTCAGAAGAACTGTAGCGGTCAAGGATTAGCTTACATTTCACACGTAACTTTCAAAATTGTTTCTTAAGAGTACTTTCTATTTAAGGCAGAAACGCTTTAAATAAAATGTTCTTAAAGTATTTAGATATTTTGGAAATCTTACCTCAGTTGCTATATAATCCGCTGGAACGCAGTATAGAGCCAACTGCATAAAAACCAATAAAAACATCGAAGTTACTGACGCTAATGTTTTTACACTATCACTGCAACATGTAAAATAATAGTATAGTTTAGATATTAAAAGTAATGGTGGTATTAATATTAAAGAAAGATCTTATAATTGTTTTGCATACAGAACAAAATAGACATGCTTTCTTCGACTTTAAATATTCTGCAATTTTTTTACCCACGCGAGTTAAGATTCGTGGCTTTGAGCGGTCCATTTTAAAAAGACTTCTTTGATTCTTAACACATTTATTTAAGTTGGTACAGAAATTAAATATTGAATTTAGACAATCTTGAATTATTACTCTAAGTCCCAAATTATTAATTAATTGTACAAGTGAGTTACCGACGGACTGCAATGTGAAAGCTGAACCTTGATGAACTGCCTGGGAGTAGAGCTCCCGGCCTTTTTATAATCTCCCTACCTCTTTACAATTCTGTGGGAACCTGCGGACCTAATGTCAGTTGCTATCTTAAAAGCTATTCATAATTACAATGTTGCAGGCTTATTCTGCGTAATCTCGGTACGTGACTTCCTACGACCGTCTGTGACCTGACTTCTGCAGTGTCACTTATCCTTGTGCTATTTTGTAGCGTTTCCACTCGTGGGAACTGAAATCATTGAATTAAATTGTAATAAAGTGTTGCAATTTGTCTTTTATGACATTGTTGCACTTTCCTAATATTTCCTAATATTTTTATTAGTTTCATATGTATAACAAATGGGGGATCACATAACTCCTCCCAACGTACATTAAAAATTAAGGGTTTTTACCTTGTCTTGATTTTTAATTAAATTCGTTTAATCTCATTTAACGTTCATATTTTCTAGGGGCACATTTGTTGCTTTGGGTTTCTTAAATCTAAAACTGTTCTCTTTATTATTCTTATATCTAATACATATTTTGTACGTTACATAAATGATCAATAAAATAGTCAATAAAATCAATATAATTGTCCATACACTAATATTATCATAGTGCACTTTGGGCGTCTTGATCTCGTTCAGGTGTTCCTTATAATCTTCCATGAGTTTCATGGCGTGGTTTAGGTTGTCTAATTCCAGGTGTTCCAATTGCATTGGTTTTTGAAGGGTTTCTTTATCTCCCTCTTGGGTAATCTTGATTTGCAGATCAGGTAGATTTGCTAATTTCTTGCTTTGTACGGGATCTCGGTAAACTCTAATTATTTCGTTTTTTAATTTTAAATATCAATTTTCCTTAAGGGTGATTAATTTACTTCCGGTTAATGCTAAATTACTTTCATCTTGGTTGCAATACATTGTTGCGATTACTTCGGTGGGAAGAATGGCTAACCATTTATTTTCCGTTACTTTCTGAATTTTCATGTTGTTGATTTGTACAGGTTTTGCTTCACAATTTTCATAATGATTGGTAAATTTTAGTAGTTGTACTTCGCAAGGGCTGTCTTCTTGAATTGTTGTTGTTGTCAATGATTGGCATAAGTATAGATTGGGTGTGACTTCATTACATTTTTCGTTCGTATAACCATATCTTTGTTCATTTAAGGATAGGAATTTGGTTTTTGGAATAATAACTTGGTATGTGCTAGTCATTTTCATTGGAAAAGCAAATAAGTGATAATAATTGTAACTGTTAATCTCTACTATTGGTATTTCTATTAAAAATGTTATATCGTTATTTTTTACATAGCCTTTAACTATGGCTATTTTTTCAAATATTAAAATGTTTGATTCTATTACATCGAAAGATAATTTACTGTTAGTTATAAAAGATTTTATTCTCAATAATTCTTTTAATAAATCTATTGGTTATATTATACTTGAATGTAGGGTATTTAATTTTGCAAAGGTTACTGCGTTTTCTAATGTTGCTAGGATTTGTTGAATTAAAGTTAGGGTTGATATTATCTGGTTGTATATCGTGTTGAATAGGATTAAATCTCGCATGCCTAACATGGTAGTTCGCATGTTATTTTCTAAGGTTTCTATTCGATTGGCTGTACTATCTTGATTTCTAACTAATTTTCTTAGAGTTTCATTAAATTTGATGATCGTTGATTGTGTTAACGATATTTGATTACTAATTATGGTTTTAATGTCGTTTTGATTTTCTATCAATTGTTGTATCGCGTTGTCATAGCGTTTTGCGTCTTGGTTATCTAGATTTCCGGTAATTGCTTTGATTACGTTTCCTAATCCGTTGATTAGTCCTCTTTTACTTTTCGTCATTTGCTCTGTAGGTATTAGTCGATTAAATTTGTCTTGTATATTTTTCAAAATGCTTTCTGTTATACTGTCGTAGTTCATCATTTCTATTGCGTATTCTTTTCCGAATTTTGTTGTGTCCAATGATTGTTTTAGTCGAAAATAATTATTTTTTATTATTTGAAATTCTTGTTTTAGCTCGGTTAAATCGAATTTTTGTGCAAAGGTCCAATAATCTATAGTGTTCTGCATACTGCCTAATTTTATTGGTAGTATACCGAGGTTATTCTTTATGTGTTCAATTACAATTTCTGTGTCCGTTCTACCTGGGTGGAGGTTGACGATAAGGGTGACGATTGTCCATCTGAAAGTACAGGGTGTCTTAAATTTTTGAGGTGAACATATTTTGTTATCTTGCCGTCGTCTATTGCGGCTACGTTTTTGTCGGATATTCGTTTGATCTTAAAGGGTCCTAAATTTCTCGGTGCCGTTTTGTGTCTTTTGCTTTGATAATTTTTCTCAAATACGGTTTGTCCTATGGAAAATTTGTTTATGTCTGAGTTTTTATTACGGGTTGCGGTAATTCGTTCTTTATCGTTATCTAGTTTGTCCTTTACTTTGTCGTAGGTTATTTTTAGTTTCTCCTTGTGGTCTTTAGCGTATTGCTGGTAGATTTCTTTGTTGTAATGTATATCGTAGGGGTTGCGTGAATCTGAATGTCCTAAGGTTAGTTCTAAGGGTGTAAAATTTGTAGTTGAATGAATCGTGTTATTATACGCGATTAATGCGTATGACATTAAGTTGGTTATGTGTTCTTTCTTGTAATTTATTCTTAATTGTCTGATCTGTTCTAATAGGGTTGAATGTAGTCTCTCAATTAGTCCGTTTGATTCAGGGTGGTTTTCCGTTATAAAGTGAATTTTTATTTTGTGTAACTCTAAAGTGTTTTGAATTGTTTCGTTTTTGAATTCGCTTCCGTTATCTAATGTTATTGTTTCGGGTGTTCCGTAAAATGTAAAATAGTGTAGAAACCCTTGAGTTACGTCTATACTATTTTTAGAAGTGGTTGGTATTGCTTGTCCTATTTTCGTAAATGCGTCCACGATTGTTAGGTAACTTTGTGCTTCTACTGCTAGAGTATCTGCATGTAATTTCTGGAAGGGTATCTTTAAGGGTATCTTTGTGGGTTTTCTGTCATATTTGGCTTTATCACATAATTCGCACTGGTTGATAAAGTCTGTAGTTAATTCTTTCATGTCCTTGAAATAGTAACGTCTCATAATTTGTTTTAGGGTCTCGTTTATTCCTCGATGGTTGGTCTTTCCTTTGTGTTGGTTTCTTATTACATCGTTTATTTCGTCAGGGTCGTCTAGTGTTATTAACTTTCTTGTGCATCTTATAAGTTCGGGGCCAGAATTGTTGAATAGTTTTACATATATTTCTGTAAATCGTTTATATAAGTTTTTCGTGTTAAAATAAAAATAAAATCGTTTTTTCTCGGGGGTGTATTCCTTTAGAATTTTAATTATTTGTGACTCGTTGTCGTCTTTAGTTATTTGAATTTGGTAAATTTTCTTATTACCCACTTTCGTGTATTTTACAGGGTTGGGGTTGTTTAAAACTTCCGTGATTATAAATTGATTGGGCTTCATGTCTATAGCTTCGTTTAAAATTTTAATTGCGGTTTCCGGTTCGTCATTTTGTGTCGAATGTATGGTTTCCATTTCTTCTGGGTCTTCTCTGATTTCAGTTTCGTCTACGTTTCCTACTAATGATTCTGTCTGAAGTGCGTTAAGTTGGATTCTACTTAAAGCGTCTGCATTATTGTTGTAAATTCCCTTTTTGTATATGATCTCATAGTCATATTCTTCTAGTCTAATTCTCCATCTTTGTAATTTCGAGTTAGATTCTTTGAGTTTGCATAGCCATACTAATGGTCTATGATCGGTATATATATAGAATTTCCGTCCGTATAGGTACGGTCTGAAATACTTTGTTGCCCAAATTATGGCTAACAATTCTTTCTCTATCGTACTGTATCGTTGCTCTGTTTCGTTGAGAGTTCTTGATGCGTAACTGATGGGTTTATCGTTACCTACTGTTCCTTGGCTTAATACTGCGCCTAATGCTACATTTGATGCGTCCGTTGTTAAAATGAATGGTTTCGAAAAGTCTGGGTATTCTAATACGGGGTGATTTGTTAAAATGCTTTTGATTTTGTCTACTGCTTTTATGAATCCTGGGGTGTGTACAATTTTGTTTCCCTTTTTTAAACAATTGGTTAGGGGCTTTGTTATTTGAGCATAACCTTTTATAAATTTTCGGTAATATCCGCTAAGGCCTAAAAATCCTTTAATCTCTTTATTCGTTTTGGGTATAGGGTAATTTAATACAGCGTTCGTTTTGTCGGGGTTCGGCATCACTCCTTGGGGTGTTATTATGTGTCCTAAAAAGGCTACTTCTTTCTGTAGAAATTCGCTCTTATCTAGTTGTACTTTAAATTGTGCGGTTCTTAATCTTTCGAATACTTCTCGTAATCTTTCAATGTGCTCCAATAATGATGTTGAATACACTATTATATCGTCTAGGTACACAAGGCATTTTTCGTTGTGTATCCCTCGTAGTATGTTATCCCTTACTCGTTGAAAAGTTGCGGGTGCGCTCTTCAGTCCAAATGGCATCCGTTTATACGCTAGTGTCCTCTAGGTGTGCTAACGGCTGTTTTCTGTGTATCTCCTTCTTCCATTTCTACTTGATGGTATCCTGATGCTAAGTCTAGCGTCGAAAAATATTGGCACTTGCCTAACTTATCTAATATTTCTGTTATATTCGGTAACGGGTACTTACCGTCTACCGTTTTTTCAATTAGTTTCGGTAATCTATTACCATTCGGTATTTCCGTTTTCCTGATGCGTCTAGTTTCTTCGGTACTATTAGTACGGGGCTGCTCCATGGTGAATTGGAGTGTTGTATTATATCTTGATCTAATAGATCGGCTACTTGTCTGTCAGCTTCTTCCTGACTTGTCTGGGGTAATCTGTATGCTTTGGTGAATAGGGGTTTGTTATCCGTTAGCTCAATGTTGTGTTTAACTGTATTTGTAAACGTTAGGGGTATTCCTTCGCAATGGAATATGTCGCGGTACTCGTAACATAATTTTTGTATTGCTTTTTGTTCTTCGTGATTTATGTCGCGGTTAAATCGGATATTATTTAAATTTTGTCTTAACATTTCGTCTTTTTCTGCGGGGTTGTAATTTTCGTTTGGGGATTCATCTATTTCCATTTCGTTAAAGTTTAATTCTTCTACGTTTATCGGGTTTGTTAAAGATAGTTCTACGGGGTAATCATTTGAGTTTAATATGGTCGTTGTGGCGTAATTGTCTTTGATTTTTACTAATGCGGTTGGGGTTTCTACTCCTTGTTGAAAGGTTATGTGGTTTATTATTCCTAAGTTATTATTTGAATTTACGGGGATTCTTTTTTTTTCTGTTCGGGGTTCTAATGTATATTTTTCGTCGATTTGGGTATTTTGAAATTTAATGGGGATTCGTCCATATTTGGTTCTTAATAATCGGTTTTTGATATCTATATTGGCTCCTAATTTTCTTAGAAGGTCCATTCCTAATAGTCCATCATATGTGTCATTGAATTCAAATATGCAGAAGTTATGTTTCATCTTTACGTTAAAGGTTTTTGGTAAAGGTATATTTGCTACGAATTGGTGCAGGGTTGTTTGATGGGCGGTTTTAATTTTAAAGGGTTCTCTCTCTACATAGTTTAAATAGTGTTTTTTTACTGTTCGCGGGCTTATTAATATTTTAGAAGATCCGGTATCGATTAGTAATTTAAATTCAGCGTGGGGTATTTCGATATAGGGTAATACAAGGTGATTCATATTATTTAGATTTATTACGTTAGGTCGTTTATAAAATGGTCCATTTTAAAATTTGAACATGTGTTCTCTTCGTCGTCTTCCTCGTAATTTTTATATGGTTCTTCGCGTTCATAATGGTTTGATTGATTTTGTTCGTTATTCGTACACGGTCGATTGTTATTATTCTGGTCATCTTCATACTCTTCTACTTCTTGATGAAATAGCTCTTCTGAATTGAAAGTGCGTTTTTGATTGGGGTTTGGTCGTATGTGTGTTATTTTTGTGTTGGGTCTGGTGTTACAAGATGAGGTATCCATTGGTGTAGGTTTGTAATAATTATTGGGATTATTAGTGTTTATCATCGGTGAGTTTCAGTTAGGATTCGCGTTAAATGCTGGTCTTTGTTGATTTATATTTTGGTTAAATCTCGGTTGAAATGCGTGTTTTGAAAAGTTCGAGTTAAATGTTGGTTGACATGCGGGTTTTGAAAAGTTCGGGTAAAACGTTGGTTTTGAGAATTGTTTGTATTGGTTGTTAAAGTTTGAGTTATTAAAATGTGGATTATTTGTTCACGTTTGGTTTGTTTGTGCATTGAACGCGTTAAATTTTTGTTGTGGATTTATTTGTCTTGCGGGTTGTATAGTTTTCATTGGCGTATAGTTTTTATTTGCGTTGGGGTTATATAGACGGTTTCTACAGTACATTACGTTTTCTTCTTCGATTATCATGTTCATTGCTTCTTCTAAGTTTTGGGGATGTTTAAATCTAATTTTATCTAAAAGTCTTTCGGGTAGTGCATTTAGATAGGTATCTAATGCCATCTCGTCATACATTTCCGTTTTTAAGAGTCTTACGTTTGGGTCGGTTTCTTCGATTTTGAGTTTTGTCAAGATTAAGCTTCTTACATCTTGGTATCTCATTCCAAATTGATAGGGTGACTGGTTGTGTTCCATTCTTAGGTTGGTTAAATCCTTTACTAAACATTTTAGGTTACGTTGGTCGCCGAAATATGCAATTAATATTCGTTTATATTCGTCCCACTGGTCCACGTCTTCGCGGCTGGCTATTAACGTTAGTGCCCTTCCGGTTAGGTTACTGGTAATAAGACGGATAAGCAAAGTGTTTCTGTCGTTTTCTCCCGGCTTGTAAAAGGTAAGTAAAAAAAAGTGAAAAAAAAAGTAAGAATATTTCGGAAGCCGAAATTACTCAGTAAGCATTGGTCATTGCCGTTAAATTGTGATATCATTTGGAGGTACAGTTTCATTTCATTAGTCATCTTGGCTGGGTCAATATTTGGGTAATTTTAAAAAAGTAAAAAATTTTTTTTTTTTAAATTTTGATTTATTTTGTAGTTTTTGGTGTTATTTAATGAGTTTTACGATTGGTATTAGTTTGGTTGAGTTTACTTTTGATTTGCCGAGTTTTAATTTTAATTTCTGAAGTTTCAATAGGCGGAGTTATTTTTGTGGTAATTTATCGGGTGTGAATGTTTTACGTTAGTTGCGTCAGTTATTACTTCTCTATTTTTTTAATTATGTCGATTTTATTTAGGTGCGTAATAATTATCTCGTTGGTTTATGCGATTGTAAGGTATCTGCAATGTTTACAATGTTGTTATCTGCTACAGGATGTTGTTAGTTACTTAGTTGCGTTTAGCGTCTTTATTATAGGTTATTTTTAATTTTACTGTGGGTATTATTTAGTACTTGCAGTGATTTTATACACTGAAATTTGTGCTTCGTTAATTTACTGAAATATTTTCACGTTTGAATAAGGTTGTAATTTGCGTTTTAGTACCGTAATTATTTATTCTCTTGAATAGTTTAACATTGATACTTTAATAAAGTTACCGATCGTAATTTTATGTTGCTTTAACTTTCACAATGATGAAAGGTTTCGCGATGTATTTAAATATCTTTTGTACTGTGATTTATAATTAGATTTATGCGTATTTATTCAAGGTTAGTTTCATTCACTTGATGAAACGATGAGTGTTGGTTTTGCGTTCAATTTGAAATCGCTCTTCGTTATTTCTTGTATTAATAATAGAATGCAAGTTGTCTATTTATGGATGGTATTCGAATAGTTATGCTGTTACTAGGATTTCGGTTTTAATTGCTCGTGGTTTTGCTTTTGCGTTTTTATTCTTGGTGTATTTAAATTATTTTTTATGCGTCAGTTAATTCTTTTATTGTGGGATTAGAAATTTATTTCTTGTGTTAGTTGAGATTGTAGAATTAGAAATTCTAAAAATTGCTCGCGCCAGTTAAGATTTAATTCAAAAATTCTAAAAATTTGCGTGCCAGTTAAGGTTGCTGAATTAGAGGTTTGGTTTTGTTTTTAAGAATTTTTTTTACGTTAGTTAAAACGTGATCTAGTCTCTTGTGCGCTTTGCGACTTTTTTGATTGTCTCTAATTTTTTTTTGTTTCAGAATACTTATTCTCAGTTTTTTGTCTCAGAATTTTTTGTTGTCTCAAGTTTTTGTAAATTTCTCATATATACAAGTAAAATAATAATAAAATTTCAATAAAGGTTTGAAGATAATCTCTAGCAATTGCTAAGTCGATTATTTTCTAAAAATGGCATAAAATATTTGTAACAATAGTCAATATATACATAAATAAATAATAAAACTAGCAAATATCAAATGTCTTTGTTAATAATAAAATAAATTTCAATTGGTTTAGGAAAATGAACTTACACTAGTTGCTTTGTTGCTTTCATTGATTTGTTTTCTTTGTTTCTTTTTTTTTGGCTTCTTGGATTTGATCTATGCTTGTATCGCTTCCAATTTTTTCTTTTTTGTTGAATTCGAACTATGCTTGTTTCTCCTTCAACTGCTGGACTTGAACGATGCGTGTTTCTCCTCCAACTTTTGTTTTTTTTCTGCTAAAATCGGAATTGAAATTCCCGGACCACCAGTTCCTCGAAGTTGGATTCGCTAGTGCCCCTTTGACATCCGTACGCTGCGCCAGTTAAGAGTCGTGGCTTCGAGCGGTCCTTTTTAAAAAGACTTCTTTGATTCTTAACACATTTATTTAAGTTGGTACAGAAATTAAATATTGAATTTAGACAATCTTGAATTATTACTCTAAGTTCCCAAATTATTAATTAATTGTACAAGTGAGTTACCGACGGACTGCAATGTGAAATCTGAACCTTGATGAACTGCCTGGGAGTGGAGCTCCCGGCCTTTTTATAATCTCCCTACCTCTTTACAATTCTGTGGGAACCTGCGGACCTAATGTCCGCTTACCCTTGACTCTATTCATAATACTTAGTTGCTATCTTAAAAGCTATTCATAATTACAATGTTGCAGGCTTATTCTGCGTAATCTCGGTACGTGACTTCCTACGACCGTCTGTGACCTGACATCTGCAGTGTCACTTATCCTTGTGCTACTTTGTAGCGTTTCCACTCGTGGGAACAGAAATAACTGAATTAAATTGTAATAAATTGTTGCAATTTGTCTTTTATGACATTGTTGCACTTTCCTAATATTTCCTAATATCTTTATTAGTTTCATATGTATAACAAATGGGGGATCACATAACTCGCGTTCAATTGAGAAACAAAAACAGTGGCAAAATTGTAATATAATATGGTTGAATTAAATTTGTTTCCTGTTTATCAATTAGTTTTATACATGCTCACGAAAAGTCTTGACCAAAGAATGTATAAATGTGTGATAATGGTTTGCAATGACATTGTTATCGTTTTATATACAGGGTGTATGTTTAGTGCCTGGACCGAGAGATACTCCTTAACCATTAGAGATATCAAATCTAACTTTATTGTAGTTACACGTAATCATTATACGGACATCTTAAAAACACTTAGGTGCATACAAGGTGGTTCGCAAAAAAATGTTGACTCCAAATTTTTACTTTTTAATTTGAACCCCCTTTATTTTTGCATGTTTGGATTTCCCGTGACATTTTAACTAGAATGTATATGGTTCTAGGGTGCAAGTGAAACCATTTTGGAGATACTGTCTCTTTAGTGTAGAACACGAGTTAAATGGAAGCTTGTTGCTATTGCTTTAATCAATATTTTTGAAATTTGCTTGCGCTGTAGACTTTCGTTAACAGTCGAATTTACATAATATGTCTCAAACTTTACCAAAAAACGTAATTTTATGCAGGCGATTGCTAAACTCAATATGTAACTAATCCAGGTTTATCAAATGAAACACCCAAAAAAATTTTTCCAAATTAATTTCTAGTGAAGAGTAGATAAAGAATGGTACAAGCTTTTATAGGTGTAAAAAGAACCGCTCTTAAGATACTTATGTAAAAAATATCGAATTGATAAATGTTATTAATAACAACAAATAGTAAAATGAGACTGAAGAAACAAGCAAGAACTGGATACTATATTAATTAAGTATCTTACAGAAATCAAAGATAAACATAAAACAAGTGATAATACATAAAAATGAATAAGAATGACACTAAAATTATGAGAAAAATGCAACCCTGTACAAATAAGCAAATATGCCATGAAAATTTCAAGCAAATGCCAACCACGTCTACTCAAACAGTTTAAACTACGGTTAAAAAAAGAACGTTTAACTTCCTTAGAATAAGAAATTTTCCCGATATATTTCAGCAATTCGTTTGCCTTTTTTTCAAAGGTTTCGTCAATATCATTATCTTTTAGTTTCTCAAAGTCAAAATGCCTTTTTCCGTGTCTTTTTTTCAAATTTTCAAATTTAAATGCGGCCTTCATAATTATGGTGCTATGGGCAGTGCCTATATCGCTTCTGAGCAGCTTCTACAGTCTTTTACTTGATTCCTGACTAACAGGAATGTAATCTATTTGATATCTTCCTATATCTCCTGGCATCTTCCACGTATATCGCATTCTAACAAAATGTTGAAATAATGTGTTTGTAATGATTAAATTGTTCCTGTCGCAAAATTCTACCAACCTATTTCCCTTGTCGTTTCTTATGTCTAAACTAAATAAACCTACTACCGCTCCTTCCCTACCCTCACCTGCACTGCATTAAAATCTCTCGTAATTGTTAAATTTTCATGTCCTTTTACGTATCTTAGTATGTCTTGGTTATCTTTGTAGATCGCTTCTACCTCTTCGTCACTGTAGCTAGAGGTGGGCTTGTACACTTGTGTTATTATTACTCAGTTTACCGGTTTAGATTCTAATCTAACCATGTGCACCCTTTAGTTATGTTGTAAGAATTTTTTTACCCAGTATCCTATCCTTTTTCGCAAAATTATCCCCACATCCGAATTTCCTTCCTCTGCTCATGTATGAATTACCCTGAAGTCTCCATCCCAAAAATCCCCCGTCTATGGCCTCCGAACTTCGCTGAACCCTACAATGTCTAGTGCTAACTTTTCTATTTTAATTTCATGTTCTCTAGCTAACCTACTTGCTTCATACAACTAACGTTCCACGCTCCGACTCGCAAAATGTTCCTGACTCTTATTCTGAACTTTCCGATCGCATTCTCCGAAGTAGTCCCCTTCCGGAGATCTTTTACTCTAGAGAATGCCATCATGTTTATTACAATTTAAGTACGCCGTGTACTTGAGAGGTAATGTAGTGGTTTTCCGTTGCCTTCCACATCGCAGTAGTGTACCTTAGAATTCCATACCGACCCCTATGGTCTCTGCCAATATAAGAACTGCTCTCTTTTGGAGACCTGGATTAGTCTGGTTCCTCACTAAAGACCCTACTACTTTGGTTGAATCTGTAGTTTGGCTCTATAACTTATTAGAATACGCAAGCTATTCCATCTGTCCTAGTAATCTAGAACTTCGTCAAGGTGCAGGTCCATTCGGAACGGATAATTTTAATAGTACTAAAAAATCAAACAACGGAGAAAAAATGCCGATTAGTATTGGGATATTGAGAACTAAACGCAAAGTTAGCAGCAAACCAATGTCATTTACCAAGAACTAATTCTGCTTTAAATCCAGTGGGAAGAGCAAAGTATTTTTCGATGGTACACCTAACTTCGGGATTTCATCAACAACCCCTACAAGAAGATTCGGAAAATATCAAAAGCTTTTGAACGGAAAATAAAAGCTATAGCTTCATACAAGCACCATTTGACCTCATACGTCGCTACCAGCTTTCTAGCAAATAATAAATTTAGCAATTGCAGGTATTAAACCTTATATTTGATTTTCCAACCCTCCATCCGAAGGTACTACATTGGCAGGTATTGAACCACAAAAGGAGTTTATGTATATGAATGATTTGATAAGAATTGGAATTTCAGAACATCATTTGGACTCTATACGCGCAGTTTTTGAGGCACGCAGAAAATATGATTTAAAATTAAAACCTAGTATAGAACAATATATAGATAATAAAAATAATACAAGTAAGTTCTAATTAGTATACGTTCAACAATAATATACCAAACAATAGAATATACAAATAAGTTTATTATTATACATGCACGGCGCTCACGGCCGTACTTACTATGCGGACGACATTGAGCACACTTAGCATCAGAGATGGCTATGTGGACGTGGTGGACGCCTCGGATATAGTGCCGTGCCGAACAGCATAACGGATTTGGCGTTGAGAATATGATGCCGGGATTACTCCGGACTTCTTGACGGAGTTGCCACATGACCTCAATCTGCCTACTCTTTGTCGTGAGCTCCATAAACGAACTAAACTATTTGCAACACCTGTGCTGCGTTTATGCTATTCGGCGTTAACCAACAACTGCAGAAATTCTACTTTTGGAGATAAGCAAATGTAAAATCATGTTGAGCAAGAAACGCATATAAGTGGTTGAATAGTCGCACGGGTTCACTATAAGAAAGCTGCCTTCAGTGGACGGTGACATCTTGTAAACCTATCGAAGCCTAGAGGGTGCCTCTGAAACCCTATGATCCGTGCTACCTTCGGGTAACCTATGTTTGCTTATTGGTGAGAGAGTCATGGCTGTACAATAAATGAGCAGGAATATTTTTATGTATTTATATTAACCCAGTTAGTATATTTAGGATAAAGCTGACACCACTAGATATAGTATGCATACTGAAAATTGTAATAGGAATTTGTTAACTATGGTATACGCTCAGTGTCACCAAGCGCTCTCGGGAACCTCTTCACACAAACCACCATCAACAATTCCCCTAAACCACTTCGTACCATCGATTATTGACCCCACCTTGCCTTATCGGTCGGTACTTCTAGAAGTAAGTGCCACCCACTCAGCGTTACCTATTACTTATGTAATACTTTACACTCCTGAAACTGTTAAGTTACGCAAGTTCAATAGGCCTGAATTAGGTTGAACATTTCCGGACAATCCGGCGACTAATATCTCTTATAGAGAGGGTGGAACGACTCGAAGAAATATCCCCTAAATTTAGCTGTTATGAAGAAATACATCCATTCAAAACCCATTTATTAACTCGGTAATATAACATTACCCTAAATAATGCCACGGTGTCACACTATTATAAGAAATTAAACATATAACAATACTTAATATCATCGTGGTCTAAAAACAATTACTTCAAGTCTTAATTCTACTCAATTGAATATGTGACTTTTATGTAAACAAAAGTTTACGTATTTCATGTGATCTAATAAAATAAACAAAACCTCGAATAGATACAAAACCTATTATTATTACTAATAAAACATGCCATTCAGAGCACAAATTGTCTAAATCTAGACAAATAAGGTAAGTGTACGCGTCTTAAGTTTACCCACCCAAAAATTCACAAACACCCGGTTTGACCGTTGATTTTGTCAGCTGTCGAAGTACACGTACAGTAACTTTATGTGAGATAAAATTATTAGGATTGGGAATTCTCTTTTTTATCAGCAACACCTTCAAGTTAGTTTATATTGTGATAATAAATGCAGACGCACTACGGCATGCAACTGCGTGCATGTATACCACAGCCGTAATAAATGCACGTAATTTATGGAATTTCTCCCTTTAACTTGGCTTGTTTGAATTCAATGACTGGCAGACTATTATCTCTATGCGCTAAATGTACCATCGTCGTTCAGGTCTTACAATCCACTATCAGCAACCAGTTCGTACATGACAACCACCGCGATTAACGTCGAAATTTTCGTGCACACCTTATCATTTCGTTTTTCTATCTGACAGTTCACGTTTTTTTAATTTATGTCAGCGGCGTAGGTGACTAAGATATGAATAATAAGGGAAACTAAACATCAACTTAGAGTGGTTACAGGATAGCTCGGCACATCACCCCCAGTTAAATTTGAGGACTACTAGGAAACAAATTTAACTCCGAGGTCGGATTAAACCTCGTGTTTTGGAATTAAATATGGTTTTAAATTGCAAACATTGTGCACATTTATTGGCAAACCGGTTACATCTTCTATCAACCGGTAAGAATTAGGATTTAAAACTTTCACTACCGTCGCAGGTCCTCTATACAAGAAAAATTTCTGTATTACATTATCGTCAGAACCTGATGCGGGGTGAGTTTTAACAAGAACTTTATCCCCAATACTAAACTCAACTAACCTATCTTAATGCGGTTATGGCGTAGCGCACGTTTGGTAGCCTTAGCCAATAATCTTTCTTTTGACAGGAAGACAAAGCTAGGTTACATAATTTGGCCAGGGTAATTTATATTGGCAAGGAATTTATTTTGTCTCGAACGACCGAAATGAACTTTGTTTGGCGTGAACCCCGTACCATCTTACAATTTAAAAGTTAAAGTTACAATCCCGTAAGCGCGAGATTACATAACGCACCGGCAGATGGTAACCCTTATCTTGGTTACAGATTTTAGCGCGCACATCTGTCAATGACGTCACACAATAAGCAAATTTAATTGCGCAATTACGCAATAAATAATAAACATTACAAAGGCAGTATAGACAATAAGGTACTCACATAAATAGGTCCAGCTTCCCACGAAGTACGCCAAAGATGGCGTCCCACAGGATAGCGTCCTTCAGGATTGCTGGAGCCCCCTTTAAGATAGTTTACGGAGGGTACGCCTAGCGTCCTTCTAAATGGCTCCGACTAACTACGGCGGTCGCAGTTGCTCCCAGGACTCGTTCGTCTAGGGTCGTGGACTACTCCCAGGTCGTATCCAAATTCCTATATGTAGAGAACGGCAAGATCAGATTATAGGGACAAATAATCAGAGGCAAGGGAATCTACATAATAAGATAAAGACACGATACGATACGTTACCAAGCACGTCCACTGCACTCGGAGTTCAAAGGCAAAAAGCCACATTACAGCGTCTCACGGAAAAAACTTCCCCACTTTCTTTCCGCCACTCACGTCAGCGCGATCTGGCGCAAACGCACTGTGACATGACGGAAATACACGCCAATTCTTTTGAATTTATGGCGCGAACTCACGCACAGCAAGACTAACTAAAAAAATGTTTAGTGCCAAATTGGCACGTAACAACCGTCATGGATTACCTCATTTAAGAACCCCTCGATTTCCCATCGAGTATGTTTTTCGAAAACAAACGCACGTATCAGACGCACAATTTCTTTATTCGTCATTTCCGTCGGATTCCTTTGGGGAAAGTATGCAGACGTATGCAATATGTTAATTCCTTCTTCCTGCAACGCTTCATTCCACGGGTTTTCTGTAAAGTATATAGCGTTATCGCTAAGAACCTTCTTTGGTTTCCCTATTTCAATAAAATATTTACCTCTCAAACAACGCAAAGTATTTTGCGAAGTCGCTCTTCGGAGTAAATATAAACTCACATATTTACTAAAACTTTCCGTAACAATTAAAATCTGCATAGCTCCACCTCGATCGTTTGGAAGAGATCCAATTAAATCGACAGACACCAATTCATTTATATCGCTTGGCACGATATTATGCATTTCTCCGTAACAACCTGCGCTGGGTTTAGATTTTTAACATAGCACGCAACTAACAACCAATCTCTTTATCATTCTTCGCATTTTTAGAAAGTAATAGTATTTAGATAAATACTGAAAACATTTTTCGGCCCCGAAGTGATCATACCCTTCGTGCTCCTCTAAAACTAATGCAACTATCATAGGTTTTGGAACCACTAACTTATAGTTTAGATCGTCCAAAGAACCCTTTTTGAACAACAAACCCTCAAAAACACCAAACCACTCCTCAAACCTTCTTGCTGTCCTCTGATCAATCCCTAATCCTGCCTTCAGCTTCTGACACAACGCATCCCTAGTCTGTTCTTCCAGAATATTCTTAAAACGTTCTTTTAGTAACTTTGTCCACTTTCCCTGATTTATTGCAAAAATACCTATGTGCGACATATCGGACATTCCTACAGTCTCCCTTTTCCCCTGAGTTCCTACCGTAATTCGTGACAAGATATTCGCTACCACATTTTCGACACCCTTACAGTGTTTTACTTCAAATGAATATTCCGCAATGAACAAGATCCGTCTCGTTAATCGCGAACTTAACAATTTACAATTGAGCATAAAAGATAAGGCTTTATGGTCAGTTACTAACGTCAAATCTCTACCCAATATTAAAGTTCTTCGCTGTTTGAGAGCAGCGACAATCGCCAACATCTCCTTTTCTGTTACCGTATAATTCAATTCCGACCCTTTCAAGTTCTACTATAAAAGAAATAACTGCCCTTGAATTACCATCAATTTGGTAAAGATACGCTCCTAACCTATACCCTGAACTACCAGTACTTATATAAAAACGTTTATTTGGATCAGGATGAGATTGCATCGTGACCTGTAGAAAAGCTGTTTTAACTTGGTTAAACGCTTGACTTGCGACTGGTCCCAATTTCCATAAGTAGTCCTTCTGCAATAGTTGTGATAAAAGGATAGTAGGTTCAGCAAGATTCTCACAGAATCTTCCATCATAATTAACTAATTCAAGAAACGACCTGAGGGCCTTTATATTTCCGGGCGTTCGAAAATTCTGAATCTCCGCAACCCGATTAGGATCCATACTAACCCCCCTTAGATGTCAAAATGTGACCTATAAATAAAACTTTCTCACACACAAGGGGGTATTTGCATAATTCCACGGTTAAACCATCTAACCTCAATTTTTCAAAAACAATACGCAGATGACCAAAGCGTTCGTTTAAATTTGTCGAGAACGTCAACAAATCATCAGCGTACGTTAAGTACAAATGCATCCACCTCCACCCCGAGAATGAGACGAAATCCTCGAATAAAATTTCCAACAGATGTGAATAATCCAAATGGTAATATGTTGAATACGGTCGTATATCCTTCAAAAGAAAACCCCGTATATTTGCGGTGCTTTGGTTTGATTGGCACCTGCTAGTAACTTGCTGTTAAGACTAGGATAGACAAACATTGATCCGGCGGAAACACAAATTCTAACTCACTAGAAATGGGAAAGACCACATGATTTTTGACCATTCTGTTATTTAAAAATTGAGCATTTAGACACACCCGCACACTTCCGTCGTTTTTAGTCACAACCACCAATGAACTCACACATTCGGTTTGGGCCTTACTGATGACCTGCCAGGACCTCATTTTCGGTATCTGCCTTCTAGCATCTACCTTATGCGCGTGGGCTATAGAATAACTCCTCTGACAAAAGGGTGTCTTATCCTGTAATAAAATTTCATGTTGATATACATGCATCAACCCTGGCCGTTCTGAAAGAAATCAAAATTTTCCCCTAATAATTCTGCTCTCACTGCGCTCATCGTCTTTTAACCTTTCTGATTTTTGAAGTACTTCACTAATAGCAATCTCAGAACAATAAGTATCAACTTTTAATGTCGTAGCCGCCTCAATGGAGTTTCTTTGAACACCTACCTCACAACTCTCACATGCTTGCATTTCGCTAGGACAACCTTTAAACGACCTTTCAATGTGATTAAATTTTTCTTCTAGTCTACTTTCCTCAAAATTTAAAGTTACCGAAAATTGGTTTAAAAAATCACACCCTAGAGTGATTTCTCTAACTAACTTAGGTACAATTATACAACTTACATCGAACTGTACCCCATCAACAACTAAATTAAGAAAAGCTTGTTCCCTAATCTGCTGTTTTTTATCCTTGAGTGTTCCATGCACCGTTGCTCTTGTAATCGGTAACTTTGGAATCTTATTCCCTCATTCCAAAATTTGTTTTAAAAATTCTGGACTAACGCAGCTCATCATAACTCCGCTATCAACTAAAATATCAACCTGAACTGCTTCAACTTTTGCAGTAATAATCGGTACCACCTCCGTATTCAATTTTATTTTACTTTAAATTAACAAATCTGAGTAACTGTTATTGAACAGTGTATATTGCTGCGCCGTATTACCTATTAGTCATTTTCTGATAGACTGCCTGCCGCCTCATCCTAAGCACCACATTCCTGTCTATTTATTTCATTTCTTGTATTCCAACCATTTCTATTATAATTCCTACTTCCCAAACTTTCTGAATAATGCCAACCAGACCAATTGTGGATGAAATTACTGGTTCTCTCTTCCGTAATCGTTTGCCTATTGCCTGTACTTTTAGCAATAGCTCCCCTATTTCTCCTATCTCCTTGTTCCCTACTATCCCCATCTGCACTATCCATTTTTTTGCAAAAAATTCTTAACCCCGTCAATTGTTTTAAACCTGCACCTACAATACCTCTTCGAATATTTCCCTCAAAATCGCCTACTAACATTTCAACCAAATCCTCCTCGCCAAAATTATAATCAAGATAATTGGCCTCTCTCACTTGTTTCAAAAAATAGTCCGCTCTGGAACCACTATCAAACACCCCATACTCTAATTTTCTCAGTGTTTCCCTTTGCTTACGTTTGTCCCGATATTTTTTAGAAATACACCTTTAAAATCAGGAAAATCTTTACACGATTTTTGATTTATTTCTCCCCACTCCATTGTAGATTCCCACAAGGCATTAACTACTAAAGCGAGCTGCTGTCCTTCGGGAACATCTGCTTTTTCAAACAATGACGACAACTTAATAATAAACATTACAGGGTTCATACACCCCTCTGGTCTAAACTGCACCGAATTACCACCTAATTATCTCCACATTGATATGTAATGAGGATTCCCATATTACTCGCCGCCACTGGCTTCCCTTCATTAATCATGACCTTGGTTTGCGTTTCTAATTGAACAGGCAAATTTTGCTTTCTCCTTGGATTCTAAAAATCCCTTTATTTTATTTACATTTTCCATTAAATTATTACCATTCTGCGTTGAAACGACAAGATTCTCGTACAAAACTTTATTACTTTCTTATAAACTCCCACTAATTTCTTTCATTAATTTTGTTAAGGCACTAATAGATTCACCATCTCCTCTTCATCCTCCTTATAATTTCTCTAACTCCTACGCCCTGCTTTATTACAATTAATTACTTATTTTCAAGAGTTTAATGATTTGCTTTTTTTTAATCCTTAAACACTTTATTATCTCGTATAATTCTTTCACAACAACTCATAAGTTTGCTATTTCTTCGAGCCCCATTTTTGGGAAGCCAAATGAATATCTACCGGCAATCCGGCGACTAATATCTCTTATAGGTAGGGTGGGACGACTCGGTCATACAATATTACCCTAAATAATGCACGGTGTCACACTATTATAAGAAATCAAACATATAACAATACTTAATATCACCGTGGTCTAAAAACAATTACTTTAAGTCCTAATTCTACTCAATTAAAGATGTGACTTTTATGTAAACAAAAGTTCGCGTATTTTATGTGATCAAACAAAATAAACAAAACCTAATAAAACATGCCATTCAGGGCACAAATTGTCTATATCTAAACAAATAAGGTAAGTGCACGCGCCTTAAGTTTACCCACCCAGAAATTCACAATCACCCGGTTTGACCGTTGATTTTGTCAGCTGTCGATGTCTACATACAGTAACTTTACGCGAGATAAAATTATTAGGATTAGGAATTCTCTTTTCTTTTCACCAACACCTTCAAGTGAGTTTATAATGTGATAATAAATGCAACACTTTACGGCATGCAACTGCGTGCTTGTATACCACAGCCGTAATAAATGCACGTAATTTATGGAATTTCTTCCTATAACTTGGCTTGGTACCTGAATCCAATGACTGGCAGACTCCATGCACTAGATGCACCATCCTCGTTCAGGTCTCACAATTTACTATCAGCACCCAGTTCATACATGAAAACCACCGCGATTAACGTCGACATTTTCGTGCAAACCTTAGCATTTCGTTTCTCTATCTGTCAGTTCACGTCTTTTTAATTTATGTCATCGGCGTAGGTGACTAAGATACAAATAATAAGGGAAATTAAATATCAACTTATAGCGTGTGAAGATTGAAATGTTAGGTGCGCTTACCTGTAATAGAATATATAGTAAAACGTCCTGTCACTTTATGAAATTCTATTTCTTTTTCTATTTATTTACAACAACTCTCAAACTTATAAAACCATAGTGATCATAACCACATCTATCCATAGCTAAACCTCAAAAATACATTACTAATTCTGACATTCTCCCACCCTTGAAATGACAGCTTTCTGTCCTTTCAAGAACCGTAACACAACTATACAATAACACATAAACAATACAACATATAAACAAGTATGACACTAATATAAACTCACAATTCTAAGTCTAACCATAACTAAGTAGAGGAAAATCAGTGAACCCACCGCCTCATTTCCACCAGCATCCTCATTTCCACACACATCTGGACCAAAAAGTTTTCTTCGACTAACCATTTTTCATCTTTCGAGATAAATATCTTAAATTTTTATCTTTCGAGATAAATGAGCATCCTCATTTCCACACACGAGATAAACCTATTTTTAAGATTTTTTACCGCTAACATTCTGGACCAAATAGTTTTCTTCGACTAGCCATTTTTTATCTTTCGAGATAAACCTATCTTGTTTGGTATCAATTAATATTAGAATTTTCTCAGCTACCCAAATTTCTAGGAATTTTCAGATTGCACCATCCCTAAGGAGCTACCCCAATTTTAAGATTTCTTACCTGTAGCGACTTTTGAGCGTTCTTATAAAATTTTTTAGTCATGCGATACATCTTGTTAGCTTAGAATTTTATGTAGAATCTGCAAACAGATTTGAAATCGGACCACGCCCTGCAAAGTTATACTTTAAGCTCTTTTGCTCGTATATATTTAACTCCATTTTTAAAACCTTTTCGCTACCCAAGGTATATGCTTTAACCAAACAGTTAGAGGTAGTAACACAAAAGTTTAATAATTTATTTATCCAATTTACAGTTTAATAAACTATTACAATTTTTACAAAGTATAGCATTACATGCCGCCGGGACAAAGGAAATTTAATTAAAAGCAGAAAGTTTTGTTCAAAACGCTACTGTAAAATATATAGAGCAAATAAATTATTCCCTGAATGTGTTTTCAATTGCAATAACTGACTATACAATCACTTATGAATTTTAAATTATACTTTATTTAACTAAGTTACTTTAAACAAGAAATTACCGCATCCAAAATTCCAATGCATGCTTAACAATAATGTAGAAATGGCAAGGTCGACTTTTGATGTCCAATGTAATGTGTTTAAATATCTAAAAGAAAGCGCATTTTGCTGGTATGAAATCTATGGAATTTCTCCTGTAATGAAAGAAGAATGCATTCGTAATTGAAAATGCATGCTACAACTTTCGCTAGATACCAGCCATGTATGTTAATTAGAAATTTTGTGTATGACATCATTAACTACCTAAATTTCAGAATTAACAAAAATGTAATAAACCAGATTAAGTACTGTTCAATAATAATGAGTGAAAGTAAATGGGTCTTATTACATATTGAAATCCTAAATTACCTTACGTGACGCGGTAGTAGCATTATAACGCAAATTCCGGAAACTTCCAATGTGTTATTAATTTCATTTGTAACTCGTAATCCAACAAATATTCTAGATTTCTTAACGAACATTTGAATGCTGTTTTATAATTTCTTTTCTTGGACTTTCTATTAATTATGTTGAGAATATGTTTCAATGACGCGCATTTCAAATCGAGATATAATTGTTTGTAGATTACCAATACCACGAGGTGCTGAAAAGTGCGTATTTACGGAAAATACAAACCTCATTTAGTAGTATAATTAACGGATTCAAAACGTATATAACGCGGTGTCATTAGAAAAATTCTATTAGTTTCGCACGCTTTTGTGTAAAGCCCTCGAAATTTTAAACCGTCGTTTCGCGTAGTTCTTTTGTGGAAAGTTTTGAAGGAAGATTTAAGGTAAGTTTACATTTTTTATTAAAGTAGAACTGAATTTATTTGCAAACACCAATTATTATGTATTCGGTTATTGGTTCTTTGTATTTTAAAACATTAATTTTTCCAAAGTAATGCGTTGTATTACAGATATATTTTTCCAAATTTTAAAGGTATGCTTTTGCTAGAATAAAAACAATTCTCACAAAATATTTTATTAAAATTTTAATACATTAACAAAAGACTTCAATACCAATACGTTTTCTTTAGAACAGCTTAAATTATTCAAACAATGGTTTAAACAGTGATTGTACCTATTACCGAATCTTCTTAATTCTTTGAGCCTTGGAAGTAAGAAAACACTCTCCATGTTTAAAATGTTGTTTGATAAATATTTTGACAGTAACTGTCTTTTCTGTTCTCCTTTAACATAGATAGTAGCATCGGGTGGTATGACTTCTTTCAGCAAATCGCCTACATTTGTATATCCACTTGTGGACTGTCCATCCCAACTAAGCCCATGGATTCTTTGTTTTAACCACCGAACTTGCTTTTTGAAATCATCGCTTAGGGTGTTATACTCCACAGCCATGTCCAATATCTCATGCCATATTACATTATTCGCTACATCCAAAATGGCAATCTCCTTGCAATAGAAATCACTAGTTTTGTATTGATATCCTTGTAAATCGATTATGAAACACATGCTTCCTGCTTCAAATCACAGATGGGAATGGGGTTCTAAGCAAATCTCCCCATATATCCCAGTTTAGGGACTTTACTCCCTCCTTTTATGATTTTTTCATCCAGGTAATTATCTGGATGATACTAAAGCAAGTCTGTTTTCTTAATCCAACTTTTACCATCCCCAACCACGACACTAATAATTCGCGTCCGTGCTTCCGTTTCCGTAAAACTTTTTCCACTAAGTACGTGTCGGGTGCTGCTGTGAGCTGAATTTCATCGCCGTAAAAGCACCTAGAATTGGCCGACCTTCCAAATCTTGTAGCAGATAGGTTGTCGGTCTCGTTTTTGTACTTTAACAATTTTGAATAGTTCTGTACTCCAGTTTGGGTGAAATCCTCGATCGAATACTGCTTTATATTTTGATATACGCACAATGTCTCCAACCTTATACTTGTAACTTTTAGAAACGCTGTTAGCGGTGTAAAGTTTTATTCTTTCCGGATGTTCTTCTGCTTCCATAGGTGTCATGTTAATAGCCCGATGCGGTGTATTATTGTATTCTTCCATAACCTTAGGCAAAATATTCACCCATTTATGACTGCCTTGCAAGTAAAATCTTCTGTACAATTTGTTTTGATTGTTCTAATCAACCGCTCGACCATACTAGCTTTGATTGCGGAATACGTAGAGTAATGGTTTATCTTATATTTTTGCATAAGATTTTAAACCAGCGGTTATAGTACTCTTTCCCAAAATCCGTTTGTAGATTGATTTTAAGTTATTTTCTCCTTGCAGCATTTTGTCCAATATTTTTTCATAGCATTTGTAACTTCTGATCCAGTTTTATTTTTAAAGGTTCAGCTAAAGCATATTTTGTGAAACAGTCCACTGCTATTATAATATATCTGTACCCATTGTTCACACGCGAGTAAGGCTGCATTTCGCACAAGTCCGATTGGATAAGATCACGTTTCACATGTTTCAGATTTGTATGACGACGCTGAAAATTTTTCTTGCAGGTTTAAATAATTCCTTAACGATGATTTCTTTACTCATTTTTGCTTAACACTGTTGCTAAACTAATAGGGTTATCTTTATCCAATTGCACCTTTGACATAAACTGAAGCTTTGGTTTGTAGTATTTGTTTTTATAGCTGCTGGTGACGCCTCGTAAATCGATGCTATTGCAAGACTGAGCTCCTTTTCATTTGTCTCGAAGTTGCAGTCAAATTAATAAAAACTGTATAAACGTTTTAAAGTCAGATACAAGCTTATCCAATTTTTCATTTACATACTGTTTATTAACTGCATCAGATGGCTCAACTGGTTGAGCAAGCATTGCGATACGCTGGTTTCTTGCATTGAAGGCTTTATCTTTACGCTGTATATCATCAGAACTTTTAGACAGTATGAAAGGCTTGATTCACGAGCTTGATTACAGATTTCTTATTAACACAATCACTATCTTCTTTAGGATCCATTACATCCACTAGCCTTCTTTTACGAAAACTAATTGTTTCTTCTCCAGACTTGAATACTATAGTGCTTCTCTGATTAACACAATCACCATCTTCTTTAGGATCCATTACATCCACTAGCCTTCTTTTACGAAAACTAATTGTTTCTTCTCCAGACTTGAATACTATAGTCGTAACACAATCACCATCTTCTCGTCTGATGAATTCACTAACTTCTTTGCTGCATATCGTACCCATCACCATCCAACGTTAGCACAAATCCTCGACCTGGAGGACCGCGCCGAATATCAGCATCTTTACGCTCTGAACGTCCGAAGCGGTCGATAGGCATTTTAAAACTATGTAATTATTTACTGAGCTCACTGTATTATACCTTCTTCTCTCAACTCTTCTATTATGGACACCATCTCGTTAATGTTTTCCTCGCTTGTATTTCCAGCTCGGTTGGATGCGTTCAACAATCTCAGCCGATCCACAAGTTCATGTACATTATTCCAGTAGACATATTGCACCGGCTTTGAATTTAAACTTTTGTAAAACCGATTAGAAAAGCCTAAACCCGATCCCTTAGACTGTTTTCTTCTCTTTGGCTGTTTTCTTTCGGATTCCTCCGAAATTCGGTGAGATATTTTTGCACATATTTGTTAAACTTTTGTTATTTGTTGGGAATCCGCTTAAATCGTGCACCGCAAATGGGTTAAACTTTCTTCTCAAAATCGACGCAGATTTGATCATTTCCAAGTAATTCGGCAAATCTTCATGCAAATTGAAATCACCATCTTCGGGGCTGATGTCTTTGTAAACCAGCAGGTTGTATAAACCCTTCGTACCTGGATATATCACATTATTTAATGTTATATCGCTAGTTTCCGGGTTAATTACCAATACACTTTTCCACAAACTCCATGTATCGGTTTCCGCATTATACTTTACTCCATAAATTGATTTGTCAATATTTTCGTCCTCGTCTCTAGCTAACACATCCGCATAGTAAAGATGGAACGGTTCTTCTGGAACGAGTTGTTTAATTTTCTTTATAGGCACGTCCATGTTTTCAACTTTAACCTTTGTTGTAGGTGTGGGAATTTTTCGGTGATCGATTGCAACTGGGAAGCGGTTATTTCAAGGGATCAATCAATTGTTTGTGCATCTCTTTGAATTTTGCTGAGATGTAGCGTCTCCTTTTGTACGCTACAAACTTTTTCGTACAGCATCCTGCATAAGATGAAGACTGCGTTTATTCGCAATAAAATTGTTAACGTCCGTCATCATGAAACTTTGGATGAGAACTAGCTGTTTTGAATAATGTCAAATATTTATATACTCGTCGAAATTCTTCCTATATCGACCATTATCCAAATCAAAATCTTTCACAACAGTTATAAAATTATGTTTTGAGTCACCCCAACACTGTAAACACATTTCTTTAAATTTCGGATATGTCATGTCACCACTTATATGATCCGAAAAGATATGGCGAAGGTTTGTATCATCCTGTTTCCATAATGCGATTACATTAGCGTTATCTCTGAGTCTATGTTTTAAGGCACTAGCGTAAGTTTGACATAGATAGAACGAATCTATTGCTTTATGTCGGCCGAACGAGAAAAATTGAGTGATTTTGCTTTGCTCGTTTACAGGTATATCATCGAAAACCATAATTGAATCTTCTTTGGTATCTCTGGGTTCGATCAAATCATCGTAATTTTCAAACTCATGGTACCCAATTTCTTCTTTTAATGGTGTAAAACGTTTCTTAATAATTCGTATTTCGGTTGATATAAACTTTTCGAAAATACATAGACATTTTGGAATCTAAGTCCATTCTCGTGCAAGATCAGAGATATTAGAGCATTAGTTTTCCACAACTCGATGGTCCCGCGAAGATAGCTCGTATGTTAGACGGGAACAATGAACCATGTTTACCATCCTCTCTTGCACTAGCAATAGCAAAGTTATCATAATTCTGTATAGGTATTTTAACTTCTTGTATAGCATCACCCGTGTCTCTCACATTTTCCGACCTAGGAGCACCATTCTTCTTTTGAGGTTTACGGAGATCTAAATGCCTGCTTAACGTTCTTCTGGGTATACCATATAACCTACTTGCAGAGTTAACACTTATACCCTTTTGTATTTCACTAACTGCTGTCTCTAAAGATTCCTTGGTGTACATCTTTCAAATATAAGTTTAAACTGATTCAAATTGAAAATAATATTCCTTATATACCAGTATGGGTAGGGGTGTGCACGCGCAGGGGTGCGCATGGGCAGGGGTGTGCACGCGCAGGGGTGCGCATGGGCACAGGTGTGCTTAGGTGTACACCGGAGTACGTGAGAAACTGTCTTGGATCACCAAAAAATCTTATTAATATTAAAACAACATAGATTTTATACAATTTTATTAAAAATATATACAAAATATTTAATTGTGAATAAATCTATTAACAATTTCCGTAAACGGATTATATTCAAACATAGAGTCATGTATAATTAAAGCATAAGCCTTCATCGACGGTTCAAAATTTCTTGAAGCTTCTAATTCCATTCTTACATCAACAGTTGCATCCTTGATGCTTTCAAATTGATGACGACAGTCGATTACAAAGACAGGTGAGTCCTTAAACCTGTTGTAGTCCATTAAACATTTATTTGACGATTTGTTCGGGTAGTATTTTTCCATAAAGATGCATAAGACAGGTACGCTGGCAAGTAGTCATTCTGCTCGAAATCCAAATTTAATCGACCTTGAGGGAACATCTGAGAGTTTAAAACACTTTGACATTGGTTATATTGGCATTCGTAAAGCTTGTAGCATTTTCTTCTTTCTTATCATATTTTCCATTTTGCAGCGCCAGTAATATCCACCGAGCCTTCTCTGTTTCGTTCGATACTTTAATTCTCCATACTTGCGACTTTGATTGTGTTAGAGACGGTAATTCATGTAGTTCCCATTTTCTGAATGCAACCATTATAGATGATTGATTTTGCATTTCCGAAAGCAGCGACGCCTTGGCAAAGTCACTTAATGTTATATGGGACCTCCCATGAAATACGTTGTATTTTGAACGTTACTGTATTTCCAATCGACTTGTAGCAATTTACGTCCGACTTGGATCTGATTAAAATCAGCTCTTGAGGCATGTTGACGATAGTTTTCTTGTAATCTTCAAAAACCCAAAATGGTTTTTAGCGGTATAGCACAACTAAACCGTCCATCTTGGAATATGGTATCGGGTTTCCACCCGGTATGTGTAATAGATTTTGTTTCTGATTCTTCCATGGATACTAAACCTTTAATAGTTCTTGTAATTCCAGGGATTCGGCAGATATCTATTATTTGATTATTACCCAATTTGTATTGAATTTCCTCAAACAGAAAATATGGTGCATTTCTAGTAAACTCGTAAGCTTTAGGGTCTGGTTCTGCTGCTCTAATCGGGTCTCCAGTTGTTGACGCTTCCTTAATGTTTCCGTAGGCTTATAGGTACCCTTTATAAATATAAAACTTTCATGAGGGTATGTGATGTTATCACTGCTCTGGATTTCAATTGAAATTCTATCGTTGTTTTCTGCATTCAATGTAAAGGGAAGATATGTATAATAATCTTCCTTTATTATGGTCTCGTCTAATTTATAACCTCCAAACACATCCAATTTGGGCACGTCCTCATATTTAAGCCTTCCAAGTTTAACGTTTTCATCACCGTGGAGATCTAAGCTGCGTTTACTTCTGCCTCCCATCATTTATAACTTCTAACCCCAAAGATTTTAAGAAACGTATTTCTTCTGCTGTAAGTCTCTCGACAACTTGACGCTTTGACGCCGTATTCACTTCTAATCGTCTGGGGGTGTTGTAGCGTGCTTTATATACAAAATCGATAGGCATTTTCAGCTACTTTTTATTTCCAGTCTCACACAGGTGTATGTTTCCGGGGAAAAGTTTACCAATTCACCCAAATGATCGACTAGTCTGATTGTAATATTATCGATTTCTGTCACGCTCAGCGGATAATATATGACGTGGTTAGGTTCCTTTTCCAGATTATACCCGGGTGGTACAGATAGACTGAATTCGAATATGCTGTGCGTAAGAAAATTGTTTCTGAACGATCCGCTGGTGATATTGGTTTCCACAAAAATGTTTGAGACCGATATTATGTTCACTTGCTGATTAGCGATATGTACGGTATCTGCAGTCAATTTGCGGTTGGTAAACCCCAAGATGCTTCCAATATTGTTTTACGGTTTGCCCCAAAATCAATCGGTATACTGCTTCGTATAGAACACTTTAATGTATTATTGTTGGCACTCAGTTTAAAATATTTTTCAATGTTCTCGTTGATGTCCGGCTTCTGACTGAACCATTTTTTGAAGACGTCCTGTATATATGCATTTATTTCTTCTAATTCGTATGATCCAGGTTCAATGGTTATTCTGCGATGCTCTGGATCGTTAAAGTATAAGTTATTGTTTCCTGGATGTATGTTTTGCACAGTGTTACAAGTGTACAGTCCCACTAGACCCAAAGCATATTCACCGTCTTGTTTCAATTTAATTGGTGGGTAAATGGATCCTGTCGATATGACATTACCATACCCGAACACGCTCACTGTTTTAGCCATTGTCACTAAGAAACTTTAACACTAAATGTCCACAATTGTATGTGTTGTAAGTCTGCTCCGGTACACTGTTGTAGTAAATTTTACAACCTCGAAAATATCTCTTCACTTCTTCCGGTGGTCTCAAGTCTCCAAACGAATCGTAGTAATACACACTATTTCCTACGTTTTCGGTACCCCACCCAATGTGTACCCGAACCTTTGGTGGTATCCAAATTAATCACACCGATTCGTTGACATGCGGTCTAATCTTCTGTAACTGATCTCTAGAAAAGACGTTGCGAAAATGAGGAATGTTAGATGCGTGTTTCCTTATATCTACATCGGTAGAGCTCTTCGAGGTAACTTGCTTAGTTTTTGATACTTTTTACAAATGCCACGCCCCTGTTTGTACGGTTTCAAGAATAATGCTGGCCTTTTTGTATGGTTTTAGAAACATTCCATTTCCTTTTTCCCAACAGTAATGGCTTCCATAGATCTGTTGTGTCGTTCGCTCTCCTTAAGCTGTTCGTTGGCTGTCTTGACATCATTTACTGCTTTAGCTATCCCGCAGCACCACCTGTTAGTGCCCCTAGAGCACTTAGTCCCGCGAATATCGGAATCAATGGTAGAAAACCTCCTTTCTGTGGAACGGGTATAATACGTGGGACTTTAATTTTGTTTCTCCCACCGGCTCCTTTTATGATTTTTTACCAATTAGAATACCAACGTCTAAGCTTTTCAAGTTGTCGGAACCAACTCGGTCTATTGCGGACCGTATTTTCTTCAAAATCCGCCTTTGAAACTTATTTTCTTCTTTAAACCCATACCCATTTTCTCTTCGCTTTCATAGCGTTTGTCACAAACCAAGCTGCGGCTTTTTCCCCAAACTTTGCGTTCTTAGACTTAACTCTCCCCCAGGCTTCTTCTTCTAAAATTTTATCTGCTCGGTGTCTGGCTGGAAGATCGTCGGGGTACTTGGAGTATGCAATGTCGTGGTCTTTACACAATTTATCTAATTCGTTTATTCCAGGATCACCTCTTGCTAAGCGTTCATCCAACTTTGTACCAGGACCGCAGTACTGATAACCTGGAATATGCAGCTCAAACGGTAACCTGTTTATAGCGCTGTTGATTAAACCCTCTCCAGAACAGATAATCATGTGTTTACTCAAAAATCTCAAACTATACTAAATAAATAAACAACAACGAGTCTATTTATACTTTTTCAAAAATTTACAATATATTTATAATAACAATACATTTACATCCACGTCTCTTGGGCTGTCTTTTTATACTCTTTCTAGTTATCACCATAACCAGAATCTTCAGATTCCGACAAATTTAAACGTCTAAACATTTCCACTAATGTTCTTGTACGCATCACGTCTTGCACAAATATATCCGGAAAACATATAACCAGCTCCAATGCATTTAGTGCGCTCTGATTCAATTCGTTGTAGAATAAAATATTGCCAATTCGAACTTCGCCTTCAATCAAGATTTTAATTCGTTTCTCCTTCAGTCATAGTATTAAACCCATCGCAATCATTTAAATTAGAATTAGCAACAAACCCTACTAATTCGCTGTATAATGCTGGGAAGTCACGACTTTCCAACTGTTTAGTTGATACTCAAACAACTCTCGCATATGGAATATTTTACGGCACTCCAATTCGTTTATAACTATCGAGCTATTACCCATTATTATTTTTAACTGGAACGTTTCGTCTCGGTTGATCCAGACACTGGTGACAGAGTGATAAAGAACGGACCTCCTAGTTGTATGTGTAGATCTTCCATTTCGGTGCACCATTTAATCGAGTGTTTAGTACGTCACGAGAAAATACATTGATTTGAAATTCCACTTGAAAATTTGTAAATGCTAACCAATTTTCGTATGTCAATTCCAGAACATGGTTGCCACAATATTTCTTGCTACACACCAATCGTAATACGGGTTTTATTCTCTGGTTTATAACAAACCCAATTTCCACATTATGAGGGTGTTCACCCAATTCACTTAAACTATACGTAAACTTATTAATCAGATTTTCGGTATACGAAACTTGTGCATTATTAACATCTACAGACTCCATTGCTTTGCACTGATTTCACTGAGATGACTGAGAAGGATGCTATGCAGATCATCCTTTTAAATGTTTCAGGGTTGTTGTTGCGCATGCTCCTCATTATCATTTGCAGTATTTTACAGACAGGCATGAACTAGTTTGTAATCCGATTCAAGGTTAGTTAAGAATATTAGGTTTTACTGGTGTGATTAGACTAGTTTGGAATGCATGAATAAGCAGAGAGCTAACTGGTTTTCACCAAGGTAAATAGACTAGTTTGGAATGTTACTCAAGGTTAAACGATGCTGGGTTTCTCCTAATTTAAAAGTAAACTAGCTAATTGATTTTACTGGTGTGATTAGAGTAGTTTGGAATGTTACTCAAGGTTAAACGACGCTGGGTTTTTAAAAGTAAACTACCAACAGGGTATAAAAGCACCATGCAATGCGATATAAATTCAGTTTTTGTTTAGTCTTCAGCTAGTTACAACTGTTAAAAGTCTTTGACCAGTTCTAATTTCTTTATAGAAAATGGCATCATTCGTGTGCAACGTCTGTGGGGTTGTCTTCTCGAGAAGCGATAGTTTGAAGAGGCATCTGTTCCAGCAGCATGACGTGGGATCGAAATCCACCGGTCTTTTTGTTTGCGATGCATGCCCTGCATCCTTCTCGCGGAAGGACAACTTGAAACGGCACAAGGACGCCAAACATGGTGTGGCTGTTCCCGTTGCCGGACCATCTGGAATCAAACGACCTGCTGCACCAACAGTTGAGGAACCTGCCCCAAGAAGTCGCGGAGATGTGCGGAATGCAATGTGGACGTTGTCAACTTGGCAGCCCACCAACGCACGAACGCGCACAAGACTAATACAAGTCGTGTCTTGGATGGAGGTGTAGAGGTTGTAGCTACCGCTTTTAAAACAAGAGTAGCTACATACAGAATTAAAAATGCTAATACTAGTGGTATGTATTTTTATAAGTATTTTGTGTTTGCTTAGTTGTATTTTAGGTCTATTGGATTTTCTATGCGAGCAGAAGGAGAGGTTCATAGCCTTAGTCGGGGAACAGCTGGCTATACACACCTCCCTCAAGGTTAATTGCGAGTTGTTTGGTGGCTACACCAAGATGGCTGTGGCAGAGGGTGTTGAAGATATTAAATCCTTCAACACCCGAAATGTTGTGATCACCTCCTCCAGTAATCTGGGAGCGGTCTACAACACCTTTGTGGAGAGGATGTCGGCTAAGTCGGACGAGTTCCAAGAACGTGATTCTGGTAAGTTTCTACAATTATTAATTTTTTTCTAATTTTTAAATTTTAGGATGGACTCTGAAACATGTGTTGTACTTGGAGGTAAATGTTAACAAGTACCAACCAATGCGGGGATCCTCCTACATCGAGCTTCCCAAATGGATTCAGGTTAAGGGAGCCGTCGTTAACATCCAAAATAACGATGATGCATGTTTTGCCTGGTGTGTTGTGGCTGCTCTTCACCCTGATGATGTTCACGATCCGCAAAGATTGCATAGCTACCCGCATTACTCGACTGTGCTCAACGTGACAGGAGTACTGTTCCCGATGCCTATAAAGGACATTCCCAGGTTTGAGGAGCAGAACGACATCAGCATCAACGTCTTTGGGGTAGAAGGCAAGTCCATCGTTGGACCGCTACATTTCACCGCTAATAAAAGGGTTCGGCATGTGAACCTACTGTACATTCAGGATGGATGCAAGTCCCACTACTGTTGGATCAAAGATTTGGGGAAGCTAGTGGGTAAGCAGATCTCTCGTGAGTGCACCCGCAAATGGATTTGCGATGGATGCTTGGTGTTTTTCCCATCCGAAGACAAATTACGCCAACACTCAACAAACGACTGCAACCATGTGGTGACAACCATACCGAACCACTTCAACAACATTGTAGAGTTCACGAACGTTCACAAGCAAATGAGGGTACCGTTCGTGATTTATGCAGACTTTGAAAGTGTGTTGAAGCCTATTAGCTCCGCAGTTCCGGATCCCACCTCTTCCTTCACCAACAGCACACAACACCACGAACCCTTCAGTTTTGCATACTATATCAAATGTTCATACGATGACTCGTTTAACAAGTTTGAGCTGTACAGAGGACCTGAAGCCGCAAAAGTTTTATGGAAAAGATGAAGGAGGAAGCCCAACGATTGGGAAAAATTTTAAAAACAAACACTCCCATGCTTCCAATGGAACCCCTAGATGAGTTGTTGTTTCATATGGTTGAGGAGTGTGGCATCTGTAAGCAGCCTTTGGGAAATGAGAGGGTGAGGGATCACTGCCACCTCTCAGGAGATTTCGCTTTGCCGCACACTCCCAATGCAACATTAAATACACGGTTCCAAAGTTTATCCTGGTGTTTCATAACCTAAGCGGTTATGATGGACATTTTATCGTAAGGAGCTGGGATGTGATAAAGAACGTGTAGAGGTGATCCCAACAATAAGGAACGATATATTTCATTTACAAAGTATGTTCGATTAGCAGGAGATGCAGATACTGAAGATGATCACAATTTAACGATCCAGCTGCGTTTCATAGATTCGCTTCGTTTTATGGCATCATCGTTGGATAAGTTGGCGAAGAATTTAGAACCTCAACAGTTTGTTGAGGTCCAAAATTTTTCTCAGACGACAGATCGCGTAGTTTGCTGACAAGGAAAGGTGTTTTCCCGTATTCATACATTTCTGATGTAAGTGTATTGAATGAAACCTCTTTGCCCGCAAAACATGCTTTCTTCAACGACTTATCTTCTACGACTATTAGCGATGAGGATTATAAACATGCGCAGAAGGTGTGGAGGAGTTTCACATACGAAACTTGGGTGAATACAGCGATCTGTATTTAAAGAGCGATGTTCTACTGTTGGCAGACGTTTTGAAAATTTCAGAAACGTTTGTCTAAGTACGTACAATCTCGACCCGGCCCAGTACGTGACAGCTCCTTCTCTCGCCTTTGATGCAATGCTGAAACACACTGAGGTGAAGCTGGAGTTATTAACCGATGTTGATATGCACCACTTTATTAAGAAAGGCATTAGAGGTGGTCTCACTCAGTGCAGTCATCGGTATGCTCGTGCCAACAACAAGTATATGGAGGATACAACCCAGTGAACCCTCCATGTACTTGACATACCTCGATGCCAACAACCTATATGGATGGGCTATGATCAACCACTACCATGGGTTTTCAGGTGGTTAAACATCGATCAGGTTAACCATCTGAAAGATAACATTTGAATATCCCATTACACACAATATGGGTACATCCTAGAGGT
This sequence comes from Platerodrilus igneus, assembly GCA_036346225.1. NCBI lineage: Eukaryota > Metazoa > Arthropoda > Insecta > Coleoptera > Lycidae > Platerodrilus > Platerodrilus igneus. The sequence continues at coordinate 2,405,518 of JARFIW010000454.1, read as the reverse complement.
TGATCTGCACTACCCACAACAGCTTCAGGATTTGCATAACGACTTGCCTTTCTGTCCCGAGACCATGGTTCCACCAACACTGTCTTCTAGGACTCCAAAGCTACTCACCACACTTTTTGATAAGAAGAAATATGTAATCCATTACCGAGCACTTCAACAGGCTCTGCGCAATGGCTTACAATTAACTACAGTTCACCGTGTGTTGGAGTTCGAGCAATCACCGTGGCTCAAACCCTACATTGATCTCAACACGAATCTCCGTACCTCTGCCGCTAACGCGTTTGAAAAAGATTTTTTCAAACTTATGAACAATGCGGTTTTTGGTAAAACAATGGAGAACGTGGACAAAGGGTCGATGTCAAGATTGTGTCGCGGTGGGAGCACGAGGACAAAAGTTGTGCGCGAGTGGACTAATAGCTAAACCTAACTTTAATAGTTGTACCGTGTTGGGGGAAGATCTGGCGATTATACAGATGGATCGTGTTAAAATTAATTATAATAAACCAATCTATGCAGGATTGTCAATTTTAGATTTGTCAAAACTCTTATGTATGAGTTTCACTACAACACTATGATCCTCTGTATGGTCCCAGATTGTCCCTGCTTTATACAGATACAGACTCTTTAGTTTATAGTGTTGAGACGCCAGACTTATACAGTGACATTAGTGCGAACATTGAGCATTTTGATACAAGTGATTACCCTCCAAACAATAAATACAATATACCACTTATAAACAAAAAGGTGTTGGGTAAGTTTAAGACGAGTTTTGTGGGATTTGGTGTTGGAATTTGTAGGTAGTAGGGCTAAGTCCTACTGCATTATTAGTGAGAAAGACATTGTTAAAAGATTAAGGGTGTTAGTCGTAGTGTGGTGGCGGGGATTAGTGTAGATAGTTTTAGGGATGTTGTTATTAATAATAGAGATGCCCTCATGAATACGATGGTATCAATCCGGAGTAAGAAACACCAACTTTATACACAGCTTATTAATAAAATCAGTTTATCGGGCGCAGATGACAAGCGTTACGTCATCCCCGGAAGCATATCAACCTACGCATGGGGGCATAAGGATATAGGTTAAGTTGTTTATATTTTATTGTGTATATATAGTATATAAGTTAGTTATAAGCATATCTACCCTCCCCCATCCTTAAAATTTCCTTTGTTCCCGGCGGCATGTGTTTACCTCCACGTGGTGTCGCTGGACGGTAAAACATATTGTTAACAACAATATGTCTTATTGACTGAAAACACGTCTCCTCTTTTTTACATTAATCTCATTTTGTTACAGGTCTATTTAAACAACCTATTAATCTTTTTTTTGTTACAGGTTAAACTTTCGGCTACGCACAGGAAATAATGTTTATACTTTGTAAAAATTGTAATAGTTTATTAAACTGTAAATTGGATAAATAAATTATTAAACTTTTGTGTTCTTAATTTTTGTGTTGGTTAAAGCATATACCTTGGGTAGCGAAAAAGGTTTTAAAAAATGGAGTTAAATATATACGAGCAAAAGAGCTTAAAGTATAACTTTGCAGGGCGTGGTCCGATTTCAAATCTGTTTGCAGATTCTACATAAAATTCTAAGCTAACAAGATGTATCGCATGACTAAAAAAATTTTATAAGAACGCTCAAAAGTCGCTACAGGTAAGAAATCTTAAAATTGGGGTAGCTCCCTTAGGGATGGTGCAATCTGAAAAATTCCTAGAAATTTGGGTAGCTGAGAAAATTCTAATATTAATTGATACCAAACAAGATAGGTTTATCTCGAAAGATGAAAAATGGTTAGTCGAAGAAAACTTTTTGGTCCAGAATGTTAGCGGTAAAAAATCTTAAAAATAGGTTTATCTCGTGTGTGGAAATGAGGATGCTCATTTATCTCGAAAGATAAAAATTTAAGATATTTATCTCGAAAGATGAAAAATGGTTAGTCGAAGAAAACTTTTTGGTCCAGATGTGTGTGGAAATGAGGATGCTGGTGGAAATGAGGCGGTGGGTTCACTGATTTTCCTCTACTTAACTAAACTACTAATGAACTAAAAACAATTTTTCGAATAACTATGCACAATGGTACCTAAATAACAGAGGGAAGACTTTCTGAAAGGTTAACTTCAATCAGAATAACGAACGGGTTTCTTAACAACTCTTCCTCTGCGAGTACATCGTTCCTCTATAACATTCGAAATATTTTTGTTAACTATGTGTGAATCATCAAGGATTGTATTCTGTACAGGCGTGCTTAGAATTTCTAATGAGTTTTTACTGTCACTTAGATTACTAATATGCTCTGCTTCTGCTTCAAACCCCTCCAAAGGAAATAACCTCTGAATGGGTCTCGTCAATACACCCTTAGCGGTTTTGAGTCTCACTACACGAGCAACCCCATCTTTACCAGGAAACATTTCAAGTACTCTTCCCAATTCCCAGTCGATCCTCTTTTTATTATCTGAACCTATCCAGACAACACTGCCTACCTTTACGCGCTCAGCGGTACTACCTCTATCTTTCGACTTGTGGATATTTAGTGCTCCTAAATACTCGTACGCAAATCTTTCCTTTAAAGCCAGGCGAATAGATGCTACATAACGAACTCTACTACTTAGATTACTAGAGTCAACCTTATCTATATCCGGCACGCTCGTTTCGTTTTCTTCTTGCTGTAAAAACATCGACGGCGTCATAGGCAATGGCTCACTAGCATCATTGGACACATATGTAATGGGTCTTTTATTCATAACAGCTTCCAGCTCTACTACAACAGTGTATAACTCATTATAGGTTAACACAGCTCTACTCAATGATGTTCTTAATAACATCTTTATGACACCTATAAGACGCTCAAAAAACCCGCCCCACCAACTTCTAGTGGCTACGTTGAAGATCCACTTAATCTTCATTAATTGAATCTCTTGTTTATTTATGTTGTTCCAAGCACCAACAAAGTTAGTTCCATTATCGGAATACATTACAGTGATTCTGTCCCTCCCAGCTATCATACAACGTAAAGCCAATAAAAACGATTCTGTAGAAAGCGAATCGACTATTTCTAAATGGACAGCCCTGTATACCGCGCATGTGAAAATAACTATCCAAATCTTAGGACTCGTTTTTCAAGAACAAAGGTCCCATCAGGTCGCACCCTGAAACCTAAAAAACCTTACTTAAATTTACGCGATTATTTGGTAATCCAACTGGAGGGGTAACTATAGCTCTACTGCGGTGTCTTTGACATCGCACACATCTCTTAATCACTTTACGAGCTACTTGTCGACCTTTAACTAACCATACCCTTTCACGCAGTTGGTTTAAAACCCAACTAACACCTGCATGATACATTTCTTCGTGTCTTTCCTTAATCATTGCTTCTACAAGCGGACATCGAGATAATATAACGGGTTCACGGAACGAAGGAGAGAATTTATAACTCAAAATCTTAGTACGTACTCTTTCAACACCCCGTATGTCTACAATGGTTTCCATTCCTTCGGTCGTAGGAGGATAAGTCCTTTGTATCCAAAATAGTAACCGCTCTTCGACTATTCGTAACTCATCACTCGTTAGATCTCCTATCTCTTCACAGCGACGACGAGTCTTGTTAAAGAACCTGTATATCCAAGCAACTACTCGCAAATTCTTCTTGTAAGAACTAAAATACGCAAACATACTCGAGTCTTGCGCAACACCACTCGTATTAACTAAACAAGTGACATTTTCCTTAAGCAACGCTTCATCTTTAGGTACTACATCCGGCTTAGGCCATTTATCCTTTGACAGATACGTCCATGCAGGACCCTCCCACCATTTTTTAATAATAAATTCACTCAATGAACAGCCTCTACTCAACAGGTCTGCTGGATTATTTTCACCTGGAACAAACCGCCACTGATCAGGCTTAGTAAGCTTACGAATTTCCTTTACACGGTTTCCAACAAAGGTTTTCCATTCTCCTTTCTTAATCCAGTATAACACAATCATCGAATCTGTACAAAACGACACATTTGATACCTGTAACATTCCACAAACATTCATCCCCTGCCGAACCGCTAAAGTTGCAGCAACTAGTTCTAAACGAGGAATCGTAGTGTTCTCTATAGGAGCAACTCGATCTTTACTTGTTACAAATGAGACATTAATACGGTCATCCAACACACAGCGCAAGAATACACACATACCCAACCCATATTTGCTAGCATCGCTAAAAACGTGTATTTCTACTTCTTCCGCCCTTCCTTTAAAACATCTAGGTATCGTAATGGAGTCTATCAAATCCACTTCCTGCAACCAATCATAAACTAGAATCGACATCTTTTCCGGTAGTCGTTCATTCCAGTCCAACTTCATTTGGAAACACTGTTGCAAAATTAATTTTAATTTCAACAATGGAGCCGCTAAAAGCCCAATTGGATCGAACACCTTAGTAACAATTGACAACAGCGATCTTTTTGTAAGTTCAACCTCTCTTTCAAATTTGGGTTTCAAACAACTGATCATGTCGGACTTTGGTAGCCATTTCATACCTAGTACGTGTTCTTCACCGTCGTCTCCATTTAATACCCAACCTCGTAATTCAAACTTAGCACGAATCATTAAATCAGACGCCACGTCGCAGAAACCCTCTGCTAGTGACCTAGTCTCTAACGAAGTGACGCAATCATCTACATAGAACGACCCTTTTAGTTTATCAGCAATGGTGCCCTGAAACTGTTGAAGATGGTATGCAATTGTAGCGTTCAACAAGAATGGACTAGGCGTTAAACCGAATACCACTCTATTGACGTAAAACAATCATATTACCATCCCTCCACCAGAGAAACCGAAGCATGTCTCGATCGCGTTCAATGACACTAATCATTAAAAAGTTCCTATTCCTATCCTTTCTAAACTAAACCTTTGCAGCGTTGTGGTCAACTCAGCAGTAAAATTTGGTCCGGCATATAGGCAATCATTTAGAGACACATTTCTTACAGATTTAGCAGATGCGTCAAATACCGGCCTTACCCTTGTAGTTTTACCCTCCCGCATGATCGGTCGATGTGGTAAATAACAAGCGTTTAAATCACTACTATTACACAATTCATTCACTCTTTCAATGATATCTTGCTTTTCCCATTCTACAAACAGAGCATCATACGCGTCATACATTCCATTGTGGTTTAATCTTTTCAACACGCCCTTTAAACGAGATTCAGCAACATCTCGATTCGACGACAATGGACTTCTGACACTTGATCACCAAACAAAATATGACGGAACTTCGCTATACCTTCTCTCTGCAGCCCCAATTCTTTACAAAGAGTTGTTGAAACATAGCTACGGTGACTGGCAGAGTCTAATAATATTTTTACTTTACGGGTCCCTATTTTAGCAACACAACAGACTCATTAGGTGTTTGACCTACAAATAAGTTGTTAGTAACTCTGGGTTCCCGTTCTAAAACTTTACTATTGTTAAACGCTTCTATATTTTTGGACACATTAAGCTATAATGCCATCCCTGGCAACTTTCACAATTTAGTCTAATTCGACATTTACTGTTGTGTGATTAGTACCAAGACATGCAAAGCAGAGCCTATTAGATTTTATGATTTCTTTACGTTTTTCTAAGGTTATTTCACTCTTGCAATCTTTGCTACGGTGTTCACCAGTACAGAATACGCACCTGATAGATTTCGTTTCCCATTTGACTCCACCCTTTTTTTTTGACTCAGGAGTAGTAATAAGAACAGCAGCTGTGGAAAGTGATCGTGATTTTATCAAACCAGTTCGTTTTAACCTTTCGTCAGTCTCCGCCTCTTTTACTAAAAACAATAACAATGAATCAAGTTTATTTTCGTTAGGATCTGTAATTGTCCTGCGTTCCCATAACTTCAATATTTCTACCGGAAGACATTCTTCTATTAGCGGTACAAGAATTGCGCCACGTTTGCTTGTAATACCTAAAGTTTCCAGACTTCGCATTTTTGAACTAATCTTATCATACAATTCGCTGAAAGAGGGTTTGTTTCTAACCAATGCTAAAAGTTCCTTGTACATGGAGCTGATAATAAGTTCCTCTTTACCATAGCGAGTTTGTAGATGCTCTATAGCCTTTTCGTAGTTTTTAGACGTATTGGGATACGTGTCTACTAATCCTTTAGCCGGACCACTAAGCGTCATGCGCAAATACTGGAACTTAATTTCTGCTTCTAGATCCTCAGACTCATGAATGCGTTTAAATTTTGCCCACCATGAAAGCCAATTACTTGTGCACAACTCATATCTCTCAAGCGAAATCTTCGGCAACTTAAGTCGCCCTTCACTACTAATACTGGGTGATGGTGAAATTTTACTGCGAATGCTCTCCCTATCTTTTCCGTGGCTGGCTATTCGCTTCTCCATCATCAACCTTTTCTTTGAAATTTCCTCCTGAACCTCCAAAGCTCCCCTGACTTCATCATTACAAGCTTCCTCATTTTTGTTTTCGTCTAACATAAGATCAAGGATTTGTTCATTGAGGTCTTCCAATATTTTGGACATTTTGTCTACACTTTCTAACTTTGATACCAACACATTAGCATCATTTTCTATATCCAAACTGCCCAGTGTCCTAGTGACATTGGAGCGCACCACTCCTCTTTTCTTCTTCAGCTTGCTAATACTGACGGTCGCCATAATGTGAAGATTGAAATGTTAGGTGCGCTTACCTGTAATAAAATATATAGTAAAACGTCCTGTCACTGTCACCATAATGTGAAGATTGAAATGTTAGGTGCGCTTACCTGTAATAGAATATATAGTAAAACGTCCTGTCACTTTACGAAATTCTATTTCTTTTTCTATTTATTTACAACAACTGTCAAACTTATAAAACCATAGTGATAATAACCACATCTATCCATAGCTAAACCTCAAAAGTACATTAGTAATTCTGACATAGCGGTTAATAGGACGGCTCGGCACAAAGTATACGTGATATATCTTCCCACGACTATTCAGTAACGCATTTCTTACGCATTTACGAATGGGTTAATAATAGTATTCATTAATCTGTAGGTGTATTTGAATTCATAATCCAACACCTTTAACCAATCAGGAACATCCGGGTCATGATTTATAATCATAATTCAACATCTTTGACCGATCAGTACAAACCTTCATTTTTCATACGCCGCGAGGTATAATTTTCGTACTATGCAAAGTAGGTTGCTACACTTTGACGAATAAATTTTTGCTTGTCAGTTTTGCGATGTTAGTTAAAACGTTTAAAAACTACCTGAAAATGAAGATCTGTGTAGTCGTGGGAAAATCCTACTCGCGAGTTATGGCCATTGCTCATTCGGATTACGCCGCTCGCCCAAACGGGCTCGCACCGCAAACTTTCCGAATGAGTAATGACTACCATAACTCGCCCGTTGAATAATATACTGTTACTACTTCCTACTAGATATCGCATAGACAATACCATGTTACAATCTCATAAGTATCTTCAGCAATTTCGATAAACTTTCCGTTAAGCTCAAACTGAAATTTATTATGTTTGCCTTTTTCGGTTTTCGAAATTGAATTATAAGGCTCAAAATTGATAAATTCTCACGTTTTATTATTATCCCAGCTTACAAGAATATTAGCAAAAACTTGTTAAAATTAAAGTGCTTCTCGTTAAAAAATGAAGGACATGATATCTCGAAACGTTCAATTTTATGCACTGCTTAGAAATTATAAACTATAATTGTCGGCATTGCTCAGCAACGTGCGGGTGTTCTAGATTAATTGTGTAATGAATTTTGCATTGTTATGGCACTATTCAAATAACCTAACAACCCTGGTTACGGCCGCAGATTTTGAAATCAGCAATATCAAAAAGTTCTACCTACTTATAAACTTTCAAAGTAAATTATTTTCTGTTGCACTTCCTTACACCAAAATGAAAATTTTATAATATCTAGACACGGTTACGTATTTGTAATAATAAGAATTATTTATACCTTTCCCACGCTGCATACATTTCAGTACAAATAATAGGTGTGATGGTTATATATTCTAGCACCATTATGGGAGAATATATCTCTTATATTATATATTCTCTTAATATGCTAAAACTTCATAACTGTAACTTACTATAGAATATTTAAAACACAAACCTTAAAAGAAACACATGACTGCTTATAGAAGATTTTATTGTTTCACCTGAGCAACTTCGGGCTATGTCCAGATTCTTAATATTTAAATCTAGGTATTTAAATTGAATCGCTAGCTCTACACAGAAGCCTAGAAAAATGGCATCTATCGAACATACTAAAATACACATAAAAGGTGATGCAATGATCTCCACCATGTACATTGCTTTATACAGAAGGCCATAATTATCTGTACCCCAAATACCCCAAGGCAATGACTGTCCGAACGGGGTGAGGACTGCTCTACAAACAATACAAGTAATTGCTGCCAATAAAAACGCTTTTTGAAACATTAAGTTTACGTTCCGAATAAAGAGTAATCTGCTGTATGAATGTGTTGTATAAAGTGCAACTGGTTGAAATGCACGAGTGGTTTCAATAAGTATTCGAAACTTTTCGTAATAGTAAAAAAAGCAAAATGGTTTTCCAATCACCTGAAAAATCTTTATAGGAAAGATCATAGCTTCTGAATATGTATCCTTACCTGAATGCATGAACAAAATGCTTCTAAATTCTTTACTAAATTGAAGATGTTTCCATTGACTAACCGAAATTGAAATATCATAACAACAATCAAGAAGAGTAGTGCTGATGAATATATCAGCATGAATGAAGCTCGAACCAATTTCTTCCTGCAGTACATACCTGACATTGTCAATAAGAAAACGGGCAGTTTAAAACTGATTGGCAGTTCTCGCATGGCGATTTTATGATATTAAATTGATGCAAATTTCGTATTTGTATTTTGGCCTAAAACATACGTCAAATATAATCGCTGCAACAGATAAACCAAAAAATCTTTAACACTACCAACTAAGCATTGTATAGTCAAGACTGGTTAAGTTGGCTTACGCTTCACTGCGGCACATTACTTGAAATCTCATATAATATTTATGGCTACGTATGTAACTACTCCATGCTAGAATAAGATGGACAGAAAAAAGCATATCTGCTGAATATGACATAGAGCAATATGACATATGTTTAAATGTCTAATATTTATATAACCTACAATTTACTGTAAACTGTCACCTTGTATTTTAGATGTTTTTTCTTTATTATTGTTTGTGTGTACACATTTCAACTGATTTATTATAAATATAAATGGGTTTTTTCGAAACTAAAAAGATTAGCTAAGCGCATTATGGGGTAAATATCCATCTTATATGTCAATAGTAACTATATGAACTAAAGTAAAAGAATGGTTGGAATAAATGGAATAAAATCAGGGGTATTGAAAACGATAGGCCACTCAATAGTTTCACCACATAAGCTTATAATAAATAAAACTTTGTTCCTTATTAATTTATAGACACGATTGAAATACTATTCATAAAAAGAGAGATAAAGCAAGTTCTGCAAATTATCAACCCATAACATTAATCAAATTCTTTGCGAAAATGTCTGCATTCACTTTGGAAATCCGTACTATACATTTTTTAATCAAAACGATACTGTATCATATAATCAGTTTCGCTTAAGGAAGGGTATTCTAATGGCGATCTCATAACTACTCCAACTGAAAATATTGCAAACAGTCTTAAAAAAGGCAAACAAATCTAGCTGTTTTTCTAGATTTAGCTAAAGCATTTGACACTGTTAGTGGTCAAAATTCAGGAATACGAGGCGCTCCTAATACGCTATTCATAATATATAGGGTACCTCAAGGGACCGTTTTAGGGCCAATTTTATTTCGAGAATTCGAAAATGCCGCGTGCATTTGTCGATAGTTTAGATGCTGGATGACCCAACATAACTATCTAAAACACTACGCACAACAACGCATTTTAAAATCGCGACTTACAACAACGTTTTTTATACGTTGTATAGAATTAAAATCGCAAAGAGCAGAGAACTTTTTAAACGCACGGCTTGTATTTATACAGATTCAGAACAACGGGAGAAATAACAAATAGCCATCCCCTGCAATAAAATGTAAATATTCTGCAAAAGCAAGTAAAAGCATACCAGACAACAACTGCGAAACCTTCCTAGAATGCTAGCAAATGCAAAAGGTCTCATTAATACGATAAATGGGTCCACTGAATGTTGTTGTTTGCATAGAAAGCAATGTAGATTTTAAAACAACCAAGCAAGTATGCAACCTTGCATACTGCCAAAGGAAGCACAACGTATAACCGGTTGCCTGACTTTTAGATAAGCATAGCGATTTGTATTATTATCGATCCACACAACTGTAATACCGAGAATGCATTAATTAAAGAACCGGTTTTATTACCCATAAACTTGAGCGGCCAACCACGTGCAAATATAACAAAGTAGGTTTTTTCAGTACTAACCATAAAGAACGTTTATTTTACAATGAAAGTTACGTTTAGAGCTTTGGGAGCAGTCTTTTTAAAAAGTTCTTCCAAATTTTCGTAACAAAATCTATTTGGTTAAACAGAATTTACAATTGAATTTTGACAAACTAATTTAAAATACTCTAAGTCGAAAATTAAATAACAATTGGAGTTTATTATAGTGAATAGCCTAAACAAACTGCAGTGTTAAAGCTGAAATACCGTAGACTGACTGATGTTCTTGGGACTCCCGGGGTATTTATGTTGCCACTGCTTCTCACATGTCTGTGGAAACTTGCATCATGTCTGCTTATTTCTTAATTCTATTCATTATACAATGTAGCAATCTTAATTTCTAAGTAATCGCGGTTTCTTAAGCTCTGTGACCTGCTACCTGCGGTATCACTATCGTCTGGAATACAATGCATTGCATCTGTTCTCACAACTTGCTTGTGAACTGTTAATAACCCTTATTTAATTATCCTCGAGATACATTGTTGTATATACTTAAGTTTCTTTAACAATTATTAAAAATACCTATTAAATTCTATTTTATTATACATACATAGATTAGGGGATACATAACTCCTCCCAACGTAAATCAAAAATTAAGGTTTTTCTCTGCTTAATATTTTAAAATTCATTATTTAAAATTCATTGTACCTAAGGGTACATTTGTTACTTCTTTATTTCTCTTTATTTCCTTATTTCTAAAATTGTTTTCTTTATTCTTATATCTAAGAAACATTTTGTAAAATACATATATAATTAGAAAAATTAGTAAAATAATTAATAAAAATTGTCCAAACGCTTACATTGCCGTAGTGTAACTTTGGCACTTTTAATTCACTTAAGTGTTCTTTTTAATTGACCAGTAATTTCATGGCGTGGTTGAGATCATCTAAGTCTAGATGTTCTAATTGCATGGGTTTCTTGATTATTTCTTTGTCTTTAGTTTGCGTTGTCTTGAATTGTAGCTCTGGTAAATTTGCGAGTTTCTTGGTTGCTGTAGGATCTTGATAAACTCTAATGATATCGTTTTTCAGTTTTAAATAACAGTCTTCTTTAAGGGTTATTAGTTTGCTTTCGCTTAATGTTAGATTATTCTCGTCTTGATTGCAGTATACGGTTGCTATTACTTCTGTTAGAAATATAGCAATCCATTTGTTTTCTATAACCTTTTGAATTTTCATATTGGTAATTTGTATTGGTTTTGCTTCACAGTTGTCGTAGTGGTTTGATAATTTTAGTAATTGTGCTTCGCAAGGGCTGTCTTCGTGGATAGTTGTTGTTGTAAATGATTGGCATAAATATTGATTTGGTGTGACTATGTTACATTTTTCGTTTGTATAACCATATCTTAGTTCATTTAAGGATTGGAACTTGTTTTTGGGTATGATAACCTAATACTTGCTAGTAATTTTCATTGGAAAAGCAAATAAATGATAATAATTAAAATTGTTACTTTCTACTTGTAACGACTTAAGTTCAGTTACTGTTTACGATAAAATGTCCACTAAAGGCAACTACTGATTAATCGCGTTGAATTTCGATTAAATCAGCTATTTAAAGCATCAATACCAGTTACTATAATAAGACCTTATCTGCAGGGATTTCGTGGGTTCTTTGATGTAATCCTATAATTGCAACTAACACCCTTGCTACGAATGAAAAGTGAAATACTTCTAACTCAGCATAAGTTGTCAAAAAAACAATTCAAATTAACTATCATGTTTACTAAATTATTATAACAAAAATTTGCCAGTGTATGGGCTATCTCAAGTTACAGGCTGTAAATAATATATGTACAAATATTTTTATTCAGTAAATAAATATTTAATCACTTCTTAGGATATCATAAAAAAACATTTACTTGAACAAGATTGTAGTAAATAAAATGAGCTCATTTCTAACAATAACTTGTTAGTTATAAATTAAAAAATTAATATGATATTATTAAAATAAATTAAATCAAACTCATAACGCTGAAGGCTTCTACTTTAGTAGAGTAAATCATCTATTCAGTTTTAAATTAAATGCATAAAATAAATACCTGTTGGCAGGTGAACTATTAATAGAACCAGAGCTGAAGGTCAACCACCTTGACGACAGATATTGTTAGTTCTTGCGCGAACACATTAATTATTGCTGATAACCTTGACCCTTTTAGTCAACCACCTTGGAAAGATTACTGTAAATTAACAACAATTTAAATGGTAACAAATGAAAAATAAATGAACATAGTCTTATACTGCAGAATAATGTATTACATAACACGCCAATTCGAGGTTTCTAAACGGCCTACTTGAATAGTTGGCATATGGAAATGAAGTTCCATTTCTTTTTGTACCAATCTGCCTTAGTGAAAATCTCCCCTAAGCTGCTTGCAAATGCAAGTATCGAAATCCAAATTACTAGAAACAGCTTTCCAGATGCCGGACTTGGATAAATCACACAGGCGGCCGAATAAAACCATCGGCCGCGTAAATAAATTAAATGCTCGCATTTCAATGTTAGCTGACCTTGCCATGAGTGCTATAATATAAAATGCTGGTGTTGGAGAAACAATGGGAACATTTACACTAAGCGTGAAACCCCAGATTATTTCCTTAGAGCAAGTGGACTGTGACTTGGGGGTAGTGTTGCGATAAAATACTCTAAGCGGTAAATCAAACAATGGTCATGCACTTACCTTAATGTTCATACTGTTGGCTTCTACGGAAGTGGTTGGCAGCATCCAAACCAGAACAAATCTCCGCCGACGGAATTATGTAGAAGCACAGTGATACGCACACACTAAAAAATGTATATTGTTTTAATACATGACCGCACGGGCCGAATGCTTCGAAAACGAGTGTACAAAACCAGTGCTAGATAAGACCGCCTGGTTTATCGCAAAACAAAACCTTGACTCTTTAAAATAAACAACATTGAAATGTAGAGTGGCGTTCTAACCCAATTTTGAACACCTGGTAAACAAATAAATAATAATAAAATTCCACATACCCCTGTGTGGCTATCCAGAATATAATTTCCTATCAAACATAGGAATTATTTGATATTCTAGTAATGGCGTCGCCACAAAGAAAATTATGCTCGACCCATCGTTAAAAGTGTTTAAAACACAAAAAAGCAGAAGAGGGGCTACCCTTATCTAACTTATGGCGCATAATACCACAACACATCTATAACTCCCTACTACAACTTGTAATTATGACAGAGAAAACCAGCTCTTTGTCTAACATAATAGGAAAGCCTTGTGTGTTTAAAGTTGCCTAACTAACATATTCTTTTAATATAACGCATATATGGTTGACTAAACAAAGAATTTGTGACGGTGCAACTGACCCGTTACATACTATTGGAATTTCTATTAAAAATGTTATTTCGTTATTCTTTACATAGCCTTTTACTATAACTATTTTTTCAAATATGAGAATGTTTGATTTTATTACATCAAAAGGTAATTTACTATAAGTTATAAATGATCTAATTCTTAATAATTCTTTTTATAGGTCAGTTGGTTTTATGATACTAAGATGCTAAAAAAAGATTCAATTATGGTGTTTGATGACATTCTGTAAACGAACACAGTAAAATTACTCAGTTTTCTCGTTTAGGAGACATAAAGTAATATATCCTTACTACCTTTGCCGTACCTATGCTGGCGCCTTAAAACGCAGGCTAAGAGACAACGCTAACTTTATTGCATTTTAAAAACAGGATAATACCAATTTCAGGCATATTTTTTTTTGATCATATAAATGATGACATGCCATATTCAACATTTAAGGAAGTGCGCTTACGGTGTTGAAATGAGAATGATTTGAAACACAATTTTATAACTATACTGAAAGATTTCGATATGGATAAAGGGCGCCATAGGAAAAACTTTGACCGATATATGTCTTGGAGATGATGCAAAAATAGTTAGTTGTGATTCAAAGTTTGAATATGGCGGACTTTAAAGACGTTATCGCAAAGATACGTAACCTCCTGTTGATCCAAGATGCAGTGCGCAACAAGTTTGTGGAGTACAAAAAAGGGTACACCACGTCCCATCAAGAATACAAAGAGGTGCACAAACAATTGATTGAACATTTGCAAGCAACCGCATCCTATTTGCAAGACTTAAGCGAAGAACTGCCTACAAGGAAAGTCAAGGTTGAAAACCAGGAAGCACCTATAAAGAAAATTAAACAGCCCATTCTCGAGGAGCCGGTTCATCTACACCATGTGAACGTGTTGGCTAAAGGTGAAGACGTACATATAGACAAATCAGGTTATGGTGTGCGGTATGATCCTGAACATGATAAATAACGTTCAGAAACAAAGAATTGGATATAAATCAGTAACATTACATTGAAAATTGTAGAGTATCCTGGCACGTCTGGACTGTACAATCTGCTAACCTATACGAACCTATATCACGAAAAGAGGGATTTACCTGCACAAAGATTTACCAAATTACCTGGATATGATTAAAGTAGCTCCGTTTCACGAAACCTTTCGATCCATTCAAATTAAATGATGTACCAGGGTTTCTGGCTACAAACATAAAATTCCAAAAATATGTGCTTCTGCTATTACAGACTTTCGGAGACAATCAAAAATGACACCGACAACGAAAAAGAAGAAGAAAAGCACGGGATATCTTAATCGGTTTTACAAAAAATTGAATACTAGCCGCGTTCAGTACGTTCATTGCCCAATATCCACGAACTAGTAGATTGATATTGACTATTGGCAGTAGCTGATCACTCTGGGAACACGAGCGAACAAAACGTAAACGAATTGATTTCCATAATAGAGGAATTGAGAAAAGAGAGTATACTACTAGTAGAATAGACCTTACAAAGCAGTTGTTCAGTTTTAAAATGCCAATTGAACGGTTCGGTCGTCCGGATCCCAAAAACGGAGATGTACGATAAAGTCCTCCAAAACGTGGGTTTACACTTAACCCGATGATGGAGGCTACGATTTACTACAAAAACGCATCCCTAAGATGACTACGGCTTGGTCAATCAAAGAAGCACGCTCGTGTTCAAAACAGGAGTAGAAAAAATTAGTTTGCGCGGCAAGAAGTTGGCAATATACTAGAGCCGAAAGCAAACACCGAATGCGAGTTAAGGTTCGTGGCCTGGGAGCGACCTTTTTAAAAAACCATTTCCAAACTTCTTAACAATTTTATTTATTTATACAGAATTGACTTGGAATTTTGACAAATTAATTGAATATTACTTTAATCAAAATTACACTGGTTAATTGTACTTAAATTAAGTAGCCTAACAAACTGCAATGCTAAAGCTGATCGTTGGACTGACTGTCGTCGACTGGAACTCCCGAGCCTTTTATAATATCTCTACTTCCTCACATGGCTGTGGGAACTTGCAGATCTCATGTCTGCTTATTTTTAATTCTATTCATAAATACATTGTTGGTACGTGATCGTCGGTGACCGCCTGTGACCTGACATCTGCAGTGCCACTATCGTCTGTGCTACAAAGTAGCGCTTCCGTTCCCATGAACGTTTATAAACTGTATAAATTGTCCTTGATTTACTTTGTTGCACTTCACTTAACATTTCTATTAATTTCCTAATTATTCTATTTCTTTACACATATATCAATTGGAGGATTACATAACTTGCGTCACCAAAAAATTTATAGTTAAATTCGTAAATGTAACATTTTTCCACTGTCTAAACAGTATGGAGAATACTCAGCGTAAGGCGGTAGTGTGCAATGCAAGAAATCAACGTGTCATACGGCTTAGTCCTCCTGTTGAAAAATTAGACGCAGTAACCAAACAATATTTAAATAAAAATTGGATTAGATTGTATCGGATATGAAAACTTTTGTACAGTTTTTATAAATTTTATAGCAACTACTGGATCGGATGGGGAGGAACTCTTTCTAGCAATTTCGCGTCGCTTTATAACGCTTCCCCCTAAGCTACCAAGGCCTTGTATTATAATCCAAAACTAGCGGTTAAACCAAAGATACAGTTACAAAATGATGGACCGCTTAGTCTAGCCTCACTACTCCCTCAGACATGAGTAAAGAAACAATTGTAAATGAGCTATTCGAACTGGTTTGCAAGAATTTTTGCGCCGGCAGACAGTGCTCAAGGCTATAAAACGAGATCTCTTGCAATTTGATTTAGCCGAATTTCAACCCTACGCTAGCGTGAAGAATGGCCACAGGTATATTCTAATTGGGCTTGACTGTTTTACTAAATTCGCAATTGGTAAACCGCTAATGGATATTACTGCACGACAAGTAACCAATACCATGAGTAAGCATATTGAAAACACTGTTACAGGACAAGCGGAATATTACAGCAAGAATCAATTTGCACACGGATATGTGCAAGGAGCTTTTATTAGACCGTTTAAAAAACTCATGCACAAATATAAAATTAATCACTACACAACGTTTTCTATTATTAAAAGCGGAATGGCAGAGGGACTTATTCGCACACACAAAAATAGACTGTACAAAAGTTTCTACCTGCGAGGCAGTTACAAATGGACAGACAATTTGCAAAAAGTAATTGGTGAATACAACAACAGCAAACACCGGTCCATAGGGGTGACTCCAGTGCAAGCAGAACTACATCCAGAGCGAGTGCGGAATATTACCAATAGGGTACCCATAACTTGTGCGAAAGTGTTTCACGTTGGTGATATAGTTGAATTTGCAAATCCAAATCTATCTTCGAAAAAGGTTATTTGGCCAACTGCACTACGGAATTAATTAAAGTTGTGCGTATTCAACAGACCCAGTCTATTACTTATTTGCTTGAGGATTTGAACGAGAAACCCATCTTGGGCTCCTTCTACACGGACAAGCTGCAAATTGTAAATGTTCCAGATACTTATCTAGTCGAAAAGGTACTAGAAAAGAGAAACAAAGGCCAAGAGTTGTTAATTACGTGGTACGGATTCAAGGACGCAACGTGAGAACAGAATGACAGCAATGTTTAATATAAGGAGTTTGTTGGCATTTTTGACATTCGGGATACAGCTGCTAACGAATACACATAGCATCATCCATACTAGATCACCAGTCATTCCAGTATATGAAGAGCAATTTATTTATTAAAGAAGTTGTAATTTTGAATGTGGGAACCAGCAACTTTTGACATCAAATTCCGGAAATGCCTTTACCTGCTGTATATTTGAGCAAAAATTTTCAGAAACACAACACGTGGGTCATCAAGAATCTGCATGGTTTAGATTGGGATACTTCTTCCGCAAATGGGTTATCATTGCCTCTTTTAAGCCTGTACTTGCAAGATGTGGTACCAGTTTGCGCAACAGTATATGTAAAAGGTTTGCAGAAACAGAGGACTGTTCATCGATACTTAGCACTGCACAATGTGCAAAATCTGGAACAGTACAACATCCCGGCTACTAAAAAGTTAAACAAGGTGAATATCAATTTCAATCGTTGCGTTTTATGTACCAACAACAATTTAACTTATACCCGACATATGTGATTCTGTTACCAAACGTTCTAAATAAATTATTGCACTAATTGCTGTTTTTTAATTATTTAAACAAAGTGAGAAGACAAAGTTATCTCGAGTATAATTAGTTGGCTATGGTAACATTGTGTAACTTCGAATCAAGAACCAGGTGTAATTAGGAAGGTGTTTATTCGAATGTTGGTCTATGATTTTAATAATACCAAACCCGAAAATGATAATTTTTGGTTCTTTCTATTGGAAAGTGTTGACAATTATTTGGCATATTCGTTTAATTACACAAACACAACTAAAATGCGAATATTTGTGACCTCTAGATGTAAAACAATTACTAGTAGGGAAACGTCGCTCTGTGTACAGTGACTAAATAAAGTACAGGTCACGTGGTGTAAAATTAAATAGCAAGTGTCGTACAAATTACGAAATGTAAGCGTAAGCCATCTATTGTTCCACACCCATTATCTGTAAGAGATAGCTAAGGTATATATAGTATGTTTATCTCTCCTGCACTCAATTATACTTCATATGTAGACAATACCCATGTATTTATTGCTTACGAGCGTAAAGTTCTTCACTTACACATGTGTTCCTATGAGCGAGTGTTTTGACCATAGCTTTGGTTAAAAGCATCTACTAACAATATATCACAAGCCCATATTTTACACAAAAAATTGGGGGTTGTAGCTCTCACTCGAAAGGGCTTCAAAGTAGGAATCAAATTTTTTCT
The DNA here is from genome assembly GCA_036346225.1 of Platerodrilus igneus. NCBI lineage: Eukaryota > Metazoa > Arthropoda > Insecta > Coleoptera > Lycidae > Platerodrilus > Platerodrilus igneus. Next base: position 2,386,836 of record JARFIW010000454.1, on the reverse strand, counting down.
TTGCAGGATATCAATTCATAACCTAAAATTGACCTGTTTCGGCATTTTCTTTAAATATGTACATTGATCGAAGCAATGAGTTTATTCTATTTGGGTGTTCCACGCTGTACCTATATGAAAACAGCATCGAATGCCTTGAACGCTTCAGGGTGCTAATACATATAGAAATAATGATGCTAGTGGTAACAAGTTCTTGAACGTATTACGTCTTACGCAACATTTTATGGCTACGTAACTATCCATAATACTTACTTATTGTTTTCTGCTTTTCAGAACGACAATGGTCCAATAATTTTTTCAGAATACAAGCTTCTCCTAGAATAAAGTTATATGCATACCTTTCTTTTATTATAAATTTCTTTTGAAACTGGCTAATTTTTTAATTCACCGGAACTTTTAATTGTGGTAAATATATTGTGCTATGCTAGCTGATAGTCTGATCTACTCTGATACCGAAGTTTAATATTTGCGTACTTTTAGGATTCACTGTAAAATAAAAAATATCAATTAAAAATAATTGTAGTCATTTATAGTTCATCTGTACTAAATACTACACCCATATTAGTTTTGTATCTATTTAATTATTAACTGAAGCTGTTAGCAAACATAATTGCGGTATGTATATTAATAAATTAAGTACCAAAGTTGATAAAGGCTACACGAATATAATCTTGGCCTTTTACGTCAGTTTTTCCTGAAACTAACGCACTACTTTCTCTGAAGTATCAAAACTATAGCATTTCTAATTTAATATAGCTGTTTCCGTGATAGAAAGAAGCTAAGGCGTAGATTAAGTGAAAGTCTTTAAGTAACTGAATTAAATAGAACAGATTTGTCTAGAAACGTCGACTAAAAGTAGTATAGTCTAAATGAGACAAGTGCGCCTAATTAAAGAGTTCATGGTAAGGCAACCTAGAATGGCTAGACACATAGAAAACCTATAATTATCGGTGATATAAATTACGTATCCGAATATGAAAGAAGGACGTATCACGACTTAACTGAAAGCATCGTTAGAACATAAGCAGAGCTTCTTTATTGATAGTAGAAATAATATAGAATCAGTATAACGATTCAGTTTAAAGGAACAAATTTATGTGTCTAGTGGAGGTACGTATACAGATTTGAGAAACATTTTAGGTGCAGCATCTAAATCATTAAACTCTGGTAGTAGTATTAAATTCTATTATTTCAACTTTCTCTACTTGTTATTACAAGAAGGCAAGTAGTGCTAAATGAGACTAACTGGTTTTTATAAGCTCCAGTTGTTAGTTTTGCCACCATAAATAAAAATTCAGCTCTACAAATAAAGTAGGTAGCACTGACTAGATTATCATATACATACTTTTATAATCGGGACTACAAAAAAAGTACATTCCGCGATTATCGCAAAATATAATATAGTTAAAAGAATACGGGATAATACAATACCCGAGAGATTTGTACGTTGCAATATCGTATCCTTAAGTTGAACCGACTATATGCAGACGCTAGAAGAAGTTGAATTTGAGGAGAGTTTTATCTGTCATTAGAATATAAATTAAAGAGTTTGGTACAAAGGAGAGAGATACTTTCGCATTTTACTCGTTTTCCAACTTTAAATTTAATGTGCAAATCCACGCTGAGCAGTAATAAATGAAGCAATTCTACAAAATTTAACTTATACATAATATGTAGCTATTGTTCCACAAAAAATCAATTAGGGAAGATCTAAATGTTTCTCGATTTTCTGATATGCATAGCTATGCGTAAAGTATTTTGCTAGCGGAACACAGTTCCAACATCCTAATTAAAAACTAACATCTGCAAAACCAGATCCTTATATCAAAACCTTTGCTAGAACAAGAGATAATAATATATTTATTTACACATTTGCACTACCGTTTTCGAGAAATTGAAAAATGACCGGTAATAATAATATATATCGAGATCAGGAAAAGGTAATATTTTATCACGCCATTTTATACAGCCTGGAATACGATTCTTTTAATAATTACTTTATATTACTTTTATTCTGTTCCGAATGGACCTGCACCTTGAAGAAGTTCTAGACTACTAAAACGGGTGGAATGGCTTCCGCGTTCCTGTGATCTAAAAAGCCAAACTACAGGACCAACCAAAGTAGTAGTGTCTTTAGTGAGGAACCAGACTAAGAACGGTTCCCGAAAGAAGACACTAGCTTTTTCAGTTCTTACAGTGGCAGAGGCCATAGGGGTCGGTGTGGCATTCTAAGTCACACTCCTGCGATGTGGAATGCAACGGGAAACCGCACCACATTACCTCTCAAGTATACAGCGTACTTAAAATGTAAGTAACACGATGGCATTCTCTGGAGTAAAAAATTCCGGAATTTCCGCGAGGGAACTATTTCGGAGGTGTGATCGGAAAGTTTAAAGGAAGAGCAGGGAATATTTTGCGAGTCGGAGCAGGGAATATCAGAAGTATGATGCAAGTAGGTGCGCTAGAGAACTTGAAAATCGAAATGGATAGGTTAGCACTAGACATAGTAGGGATCAGTGAAGTTCGCTGGTCAGAGGCGGGGGATTTTTGGGGTGTAGACTTTAGGGTAATTCATACAGAATCATGGGAAGAAAATTCGGGTGAGGGTATAGTTATGCGAAATAGGATAACATGTAGAAAACCACCAACAAAAGAACGAAAGGTTACTCGTGGTTAAATTAGAAAATAAATCAGTAAATGCAGTAAGAATACAAGTATACATGCCTACCGCTTGCTATAGTGAGGAAGAGATAGAAGCGATCTACAAAGATATCGAAGACATACTAAGATACGTAAAAGAACCTGAAAAATTTAATAATTATGAAGTTTTCTAATTCAGTGGTAGGTGAGGGTAGGAAAGGAGCGGTAGTAGGTTTATTTGGTTTAGGCGCAAAGAATGACAGAAGAAGTACGCTGGTAGAATTTTACGACAAGAACAATTTAACCATCACAAACACATTATTTCATCATCATGCTAGAAGACGATATACGTGGAAGATGCAACAAGATACAGAAACATGTGAAATAGATTACATTCTTGTTATACAACGGTTTAAGAATCAAGTAAAAAACTATACAAGCTACCCAAAAGCAGATATAGACACCGGCCACAACTTTGTTATTATGAAGGCCGCACTTAAATTTAAAAATATCAAAAAGGGAACGGAAAAAGGCACTTTGTTTTTGAGAAACTATAAGATAAAAATATCCACAAAAAAATTAAAAAAAGTCAAATAAATTGTTAAGGTAAAATTTCTTATACTAAAGAAGTAGAAGCAGAAAATAATAAAATTGAATCCAGCTTAAACATGGCGCCAGATATATTCTGGTGCATACACAAAAAGAAAATAAGAAACCATGGATAACATAACATATTCTGAATTTAATAGAAAAAAGACAAAATACGCAAATAAGTCGGATGAAACAGGAAAACAGAGATACAAAACCAAAAAATGGGAAACTATTCGCAAATGCAGGAACGCTAAAGAACAATGGATTGATGAAAAGTGCAAACAAACTAAGATGAAAATAGAAAAAATAGACGAAACATACAAACTAATTAGACTGAATTTTAGGGATATAAAACCGTATACCCAAAGTATATGGCACACGGAAGGGAACGTCGTTACAAAAATGTAGAGTAAGTGGATAGATGGCAAGAATATATAGGGAATTTATATGCAGGAGAGGCGCTAGCAGCACTAGAACAGGAATCAGACACTGAAAAAGGATGACTTGAAATAACCTATAATTAGAAATGAGTTTGAACTGGCATTAAATGACCTGAAAGATGATGGGGCACCGTGAATAGGTAAAGTGCGAAACTCTAAAAGCCGCTGGACAAGCAATAACAGAGCGTTTCTTTCAACTTATAAGCTAATGTATGTGACAGATGTCGAACGTAGCATCATAGTCACTATACCAAATCAGAGAGGCTCGGATAGATGTTAAAATCTTCGAACAAGTTCTTTAACTGCACACGTGTCAAAAATATCAACTACAATTCAACAAAGACGAATGGAGAAACGAATTGAAGAAATACTAGGAAAAGAGCAATTTGGGTTCAGACGAAACGGGGGAACATGGGAAGCTATTTTAGCTCTGAGAGTGATAATGGAGAAAACAATACAGAAAGGGGAAAGTGTGTATATAGGGTTTGTAAATCTGGAAAAAGCATTCGACAATGTAATATGGAAAAAAATGTTCGAAATACTCAAAAGATTGGAAGGAGTTTTAGGGATAGACGAATAGTATGTAGTTTATACAAAGAACAAACAGCGGTTATAGAATTAGAAGAGGAACGTAGAGAAGTAAATATTTGGAAAGGGCTGAGACAGGGATGTACCCCATCCCTATTAATTTTTAACTTGTACATTGAAGAGGCAATGGATAATGTGAAATGCAGGAAGACAGTTGGAATTACTATGCAGGGACAAAAGATTAATATGCTTAGATTTACAGCTAATATAGTAGTATTAGCATCTAACAAAAAACAGTTAGAAACTGCTCTTAATAAAATGGAAACAGTTCTAACCGAGAGATTAGGTGTGAAAATTAACCAATATATAACTAAAGTACTAGTATGCAAAGAAGGATTAAATAAATCAAAAATAAGAGTTCAAATAAATAACAAGAACTTACAAGCTGTTAAGGATATCTCCTACCTAGGAAGCCAAATATCGCGAGATGGGAAAAGCGCAAAAGATATAAAACAAAGATTAGCACAAAGTCGTGCTACATTTAACAGGAAAAAGCAACTATTGTGCTCATGGACAACAGTCATAGAAGCAGGGAAAAGATTGCTTAAAACATATGTGTGGAGTACAGCGATGTACAGCTGTGAAGCCTGGACAGTAGGAGAAGAGGACACGAAAAAGGTAGAAGCCTTTGAAATGTGGTGCTACAGATGAAGACATCATGGGCAGATAAAATTAAGAACAAAGAGGTACTAAAAATGGTAGGGGAAGAAAGAAATATGTGGAAAACAATTAAAAATAGGAGAAATGTGATGATTGGCCACATACTGCGGAATGTATTAGAAGCATAGATAGTTAAATTGAGGTAGACCGAGGTTAGATTTTTGCATAAACATAGTGAAAGATGTAGGCTATGGGAATTTCAGGAAAATGTGTAGGCTAGCTGAGAAAAGAAATCAATGGAGGTACTCGTCCAACTAGTCCCAAGATGGAAAACTAATGACGAAAAACTTAACTGAAACATGATGGATATTATAAGCAACTACAGGTATTGGTGGTGCTATATTTTCGAGTAATGTTAATTATGCGAAAGGATTTACTGAAAAACTATTTATTCAATCCCTTCACATACCATTGAATCTTGGTGAAATAGGGCATATAAGTAAAAAACAACTGACAGGGAACAGAGCCGTATCTAAACTGTGGGAATTTCGAGAAACGGTGTAGGTTAGCTCAAAATAGAAATAAGTGAAGGTACCCTTCCAACCAGTTTCAAGACGGAAACCTAATGACGAAAAAATAATTGCACTTAAATAGGATGATTATCGTAAACAACTGAAGGATTGGTTTGGAAATATTTTCAACTAATGTTTTGTGCGAAAGGACATATTGGAAAACTATTAATTCGGCAAATGTTCAAATGTTCTGGAATCTTGGTTGCTGCAGGCTGCTTAACCCGCTTTACATTATACGGAATATCGGGGAAATAGGGTATATATTTGTAAAAACTAAAAGGGGAACCGAACTGCATCTAACAAGGAAGAGCAGTGGCTATGTTCGAAGACAACAAACATGGAAACACGGAGAAAATTGTTGAAAGCATATGTGTGGAGCTCAGCACAGTACGTCTATAAAATAGTGGCAGTAGGAAAAGCAGACAGAAAAAATTAATAACAAAGATGTTATAGAAATAGTAGGGGGAATACAGATATCTGTGGAAGACAAAAAAAATATGTTAAATAGCAGGACAGGATACAATCTAAGGCATTTTTGGGAAATAGTGCAGTATATATTACAAGCATAGATCGAAAATAGAGTAGAGGTGGTCCTGGATCAGACCTTTGAACGCAGATAGTGAAAGGCGCAGACTGAAGATTTCAGGAAAATGTGTAGGTTAACACATAATAGGAAGCAATGAGGTTACGCGTCTAACCAAATCCATAACTGAAGACCTAATAATGATGATTATTTTTGTTAAAAATAACCCGAATACTACTATTATATAATCAGTGCTTCCGGACACATCCAAAAGGAACAATGTTCCAACGTGGAAAAATGACGCCATATAAGAAATAGCATTCCAGTTGTATAGAAAGAAGTAAAATGTGCCCTAACAAGATTTGAGCGTAGGTTGCGATTTGTTATAACAAATAGGCAGTCGGAATTAACAGCTTCGACTGAATCTTGATTTGCTAATATAAGAGCTAAAACAGTGATTCTATGATTTTATTTGTTTCATTCATTTTCTTGAGTGCAGCAATGTAAAGTAGTGAGTTTTGCACTATACCAAAAAGAAAAATTACTGCTAGGTTTAGATGAGTATATAAAGTATAAGTTCTACTTTCGTTTCGCACTTTACGTCTCATTTAAAATTTCTTTGTTATTATTGTATGATTTTGAAACTGCTCCCTATGAACGGGTTTGCTGAAGTGCGGCTTCCTCAACAAAGAAAATTTGGTCGATGGAAAAAGTGTAGCGATCGAAGCTGTCGTGCTTGTTAATACTTAAAATGCAATACTACTATTATCGTGGTACACAGATCATTGGATGTGTATACTTCGTTGTTTATTTTTTTTAATAAAACACCATGCCGTCTGTGTGTAAATATCCGCAGGTTCTTAATTCCTGTATGCTTTCATGAAACAAAAGGTTACTACTGTACACAATGTTAATAAGATCTAAATCCTGAAAAATGTAGCGGTTTTAAAAAGTATTGTTTCGGTATTCCATGCAGACAAGAAAGAAAGCAACAAAGTACGTAAAAAAAATCGCCTACACCAAATACCGCAACAAAACCAGGTACAGAATAGTGGAATCAAACTCTCAAAGATTAGAGTTCGGGCTAGCTCAAAAACGTCGTAGAGTTGGATGGGTGATCTAGAAAGAAAATAATTGGAAACATCGATAAAAACTATATTAGGATCTGCAAGTAAACCACAGTCCTAAAAGAATATTTACAAATGTCAAAAACACATATTTACGTAATCTTTCGTTACAATTTGATGTACACAATGCTTCAATTTACGTATAATACAATATAAACCTAAACATTATAAAATATCGAGAATACAATCTTATTATCTAAATACAAGAATACTTGCAACATTTTTCAGCCTTAAATATGTACAAGAAATGAAGAAATAATACAGTAACATCTGCATTAGGAAACGCTCGTTTAAGGTTTAAGAACATTAAAATCATAAACAGCAAGTTACTGACGTTAACATTAATTTATACAGAAAAGTAAACAGTAGAAAAATGCTCTAACGCAAGCTTATAGAATAACCTACATAATCGTTCGAATCGTCAGCGCGTATGGTCTGCAATCTATTGCGGAATCAACCAGAAAGAAGGGTCTAGTTTCCAAAACAGTAACATAAATAAAACAAACAGAAAAATTCACTGTACCTTATGCTGTCTTCTCTTTGGTATCATCTTAGGATTTAGAAATGAGGTTGCATTTGTGTGCAGCTGGGTGCTGGAACCAACAACTTAACTATAGTAGCAAGAAATGCATTTTAAAATCGCGACTTTACAACGCTCAAACGACTTTGTGCACCAGAAAAATCGTATACATAAGTGCCACAAAATAAGTAAGAGAAATCGAATATATAAGGGAGCTTTTCAAAAGTTAGACTTTTATTTATACAACTTTGAAAACAATCAGGGTACGTAACGAAACATCATTCTGACCGATAATGGTGTAAAATATTCTGCGAAAGCAAGCAAAAGTATATATCCTAGACAAGAACAACGAAAACATTCGTAAAATCTAAGCTATAACGAAGACAAAATACAATAATTATTTGCATTGAATTTCGTTGTTCTTACGAGAAATCAAAATATATTTTAAACTGTAAAGCGATTTATACAACCAGGCACACGGCCAAAGACAGCCATTTGCCTAACACTTAGGAATGAATAGAGGTTTGTATTTTATCGATCGCCGCTAGAACGATACCACGAATGACTTAATTAGGAGAAACGATATTTTTACCCACGCAACTTGAGCGAGCTCGAACGCCGGCAATTATAACAAAGCTCTTATACAAAGAAGTTGTTTTCGAACATGTTTTTGTAGAGTACACTATTAGAAATGACCAGCACGTATTTCAAAGGAGGAAAAAATATGAAGGTATTTAGGAGAGGCGAATGCTTGCTTGTTTTAACGTGTTTACTATTGCAAATAATAAGCAGCGGTTAGAATGTGTTACCGGGAATTAATAATACGAGCTTCTAGTCTTTAGAAGTGGTTTTACGACCAGCAAACACTTCAACGAATTTATAAACTATTTTAGGACGACTTAATACATATTTATTGAACTTGTTAGATTATATAATTTGAGAACAACATAAAAAGGGTTTAGATTGATGTTTTTATTTAAGGTAGGTGCAAGCTAATGCAAAATCACTCCGTTTTAAAAAGTTACCGTAACAGTATGTTTTCAATAAAGATGGATGTAGTAAAACTTTTACTATGTCTATCTGGGTGTAAACGAACTACATTCGTATTTTAATGTAGAGTCAAGGACTACTTCATGTTTTCAATGATGATTATTACAGCTGTTTATATGACGTAGAAATTCGTAACTTACGTTTAGGTTTAACATTAGGATTTAATCATATCTATTGTTCTTTGCCTTCGGCCCTCTTTGCAACCTAGGCGTAAATTTATCGATCAAACCTTACTGAAACCACCCGTAGCATTAATTATTTTTGGACAAAAATTATTAAGTAGATTTTCCAAACAATTTTATTTTATTTTATGTATCTCGTTGCTACTTGATTTATTTATGATTCGGACAGACTAACGGTCTGCCATTATTTTATATATTTTTTATGTACAAGTTACTTTTTTTTCAGCTGAGGGCGTTGTTGTTGTTAGGTATTCTTCTTCTCCCCATCCCTATCAACGACTATTGCTAGCCATTGTATTTTTTCTCGGACTTTTAAAATTGGGTTTTCGCTATCAATCATCAAGACTTGGTAGAGGTGGTAGAAAACTTTGGCATCCAAGTTTTTTATTACTTCTTCCTACTTTTCTCTGCCATTCCTCTTCCTTTTCTTTAGATTTAATTCGTGTGCTCTTTGGTTATACGTCGGATACACCATTTGTTTTGTGTTCCAAATAATATTTTTTATGGTTGGCTTTAGCTGTTGTTGGTTTGTGGCTGGCCATCGCCTACCTTTTACTTCTATTGTTACTCTTGTTCATGATGGCATATCAGCGCATAAAACCGAGCTCTAATATGACCAGATTGCAGCGGCCCTTATTCGAAGCCAATGTGGAAGAAATATGCAGGTCTGTGCAGTGTGCGCACACTGTTGAAAAGCAGGTACTTTTTTTCTATTTTCATAGAACCTGATTACGTTTTTGAACACAAACTGGTACAACTTCTATTCAAAACTTGCAACAAATCTTCAACAAATTTAATGGTGACAAATATTTACTTCATTTAAACGGGTTATTATTATGACAACACGCGTAACGACGTCAAACAAGAATGTTCCTAACAGAGATGAAACGTAAACCCACTGCCAACTGCTACTTACTTCGGCTAAGCTCTGTATCAGGGACGCCGGTAACTACTTCTGGTCCTGTTCATACTGCTAATGTGGTGTTGGATAGACCTCCATTACTCACTTCTGGTCGCAATCGAACAGTAAACCCGAACCGGTTTTTGCTACTGCACCTAGAAAGAAATCAAATCCCCTTCATACCTAACTTATAGCCAATGGGCGTTAAAATGGAATTTAAAATTTTTGGGATATCCTAATTCACTCACGGTGTATAATTTTCTGGAGACGGTCGAAGAATTTCGAAAAGCATCACATGTTTTCCGGTTTGAGTTATTTTAGTCCAAGGTGGATTTGTTTGAGGCTAGATTTTTGGTACCACAGTAATCGTCACAGGTTTTCCGATCAGAAGGCGTTGTCCAGCTTTCTAGTACAACATTTAAAGCCCTGAATTATAAACTTTATATATTTAAAACGAGGGCATTGTCGCATACTTATCCTGCATGACTGTAATGTTTCAGCGTCATGTTGTTACGCCTAAAGATGTGCACTAGTCTTTATTTCTAAAAATCTACCCCCTTTTTATCTGGCACAGATACCCACCGTGAACTTGCTACAAGAGGTACAGTTAGAATATTTGATGCTAAAACAAAAGACATTCCGCGTTGATAGCTATGAAGCTCTTTGTCAAACAATCACGCATACATGGAACTGGATTTTGCTTTTCCGTCTTTCGTGACTGCTGAAAGTACTACTGGTTTCCATGATCGTTCAGTCAATATTCCCCCAAAACCCACTACTAGACTTTCCCTTTTTCCGGTTGCTTTGTCGACTTCTATAACCGCTTGTACTCGTGATATCACGTGCTTTAACAGCGACTAAGCATGTCATGTTTCGATACATTGTGTGCGTCTTCGAGTACTCCATTGCTGTGGTTGCGAGCATAAAGAAGAAACACGGTGCAACTGCTCTGACTGCAGAAATACATTAATCTGATGGTAAAGTTTTTAGACCGGGGCGAAGATTTTCCTATCCTCGGATTGTTCTTTTCAGGGTCTTGACTATCGACCTTGTTAATTATTACATTTCGTCTGTGCTAATGTTTGATGCGCCGAACTTCGTTGTTTGACCGTACAAGTTTTTGAATCACTGGTTTGCTCGACTCCGCTACTACACGAGCTAACATTGACGGTCCTGACTGGCACCGTTTACGTTCCTTCCACCTAAACCTTCAGAAAATACCTAAATTCTTTCTGTAGTCTTGCGGATAATTTCAAATGTACCATCTTAAGTTCCGTTCTCTTTTCTATAACTCACCCCAGTCACTGCCTTGTAAGTCCTTGTGATTCTGGAAGCCTTTCGCCAACTAATTCTTGGAAACGATTCTCGAAAAGCCGCGCATTGTATCCCCAACTATTTTGGCGGATTTTGGAGTCTTGCTTCTTCTGCCTCCTTAGCCACCATTACCCATACACCAAATACCTTTCGTCCGAACTCACTTTTAAACAATTCCATTTACATTTCCTGATCTCTACCTCTTCTTCTATACAGCCTACTGGCCTTGGTTGTACTACTATAGTTCAACACCACATATGTACTTCTGCAGAGTTAGTAAAACATTACGTCTACTACTTTTCTCCGACACTTTTTAGGGGTACCTAACTGAGATCTCGACGAAATGCTCTAGGACGCGTTCAACCGTTTACTTAGTCAATAAATAAATACAGAAGCAGGCAAGAATTTTATATAACTTTTTATACTAATACAGTTTATGTGCCCTAAAATGCCAGAAAACAGGGAGAAATGCAATTCAAAATACTTGAACAAAGTACAATAGTGAAATGCTAATATAGATACATTGATTTAATACGAAAACTACATTAAAGTAAGAGAATGCATATTATTTCTGAACAAAATTTAGTGATTTATATACAGTTAACTTGAAGATGATAATTATAGGCAAAACACTGTAAACAACTAAAGAGAATAAACACAGCACGGCATGCTTATTTGGCTGATATACAAATCTAGATTTCCTAAGTCTACTTTGCAAATGTTTGCTTTTAGTTGACGTTTACGCAGAGATTGAGTTATGTTCGTTCCTCTTCATTGCTCTCATAACAGCGTTTGCTGACCATGACACCTTCATGACCTAAAACAACTAAATAATTAGCGCTCTGTTATGAATCGATTTATTTACAATAACTAACTCATCTTAGGTGAAAGAGGTTAATGAAAATACAAGGTAGTATCCTGAATCGCTTTAACACACACACATACGCACGCACGCACGTACACACACACACATACATACATACATACATACATACATATATATATATATACATATATATATATATATATACATATATATATATATATATATATATATATTACTCAAACTTAGACCAGGGTAGAAAATTAATAAACGACATCAAATAATTTTAATCACCGTGTATAAGGAAGCTTTGGGAAAAGGTACGCCTTATTAAAACGTGGAGCATAAAAATTTATTCGTTTCCTTAAAAATAAGGGATTTAAATTATTCACTAGACGCTTTCTATAGAAAGAAGCAGAATTAAAATGCTCAAGTATTACGATTGAACACCTGCGTATTTTAAATGTCAAATTCTAATAAATTTAAGCTGATAAACATGAAAATTCTGCGTATATTGCAAACGGTCGAATAAATCGTAGCTTATATTAACGGGAAGGCTAGATACGGGGTTATTTAACTCAAGTAAGTCACGTCGCGAATCCACGTGGACCGAAATAACCGATAGTAAAGAATATCGATTTGTACCACTCAGAACAGGGTAGATAGAGACGGATAATATGCGCAAGGCAGAGACACGGATAATAAAAGGCGTGATTTGAGCAACGTCACTGGGTTTGCGATTGGGTGAAATAAGTTGCACATATGAGAGGTGTAAACGTAACAATTTCTATACAAAATTCATTAGTTGTTTGCAGACGCGTTGCGTGCCGTGTGAAAAATTTCTTAGATTTTCAACTGGCGCGTGTGCAAATTTAATAGAATCGCTGTGCCGGACTGTCGAAAAGGGAACATAGTATGCGAAATTCTGAAAACTGGTCGTCGCGGGACAAAACCGACGGGCAGGCGAGCTATTATATAAACCCGTGTTTATAGGAGTTTCGCTCTCTTAGATTTTTGATTATTCGATGCTTTAAACAGTGCTCTCTTAGATTTTCGATTTTGATTCAATACTTTAAACAGTTTGCTCTTTACGTGCTACGATACAAGTTATTATGCATTAGTGCACTTAGAAAAAAAGATACAAGGTAATAAAGTCTAGTTATATTTGCGAGTATTACTGTACCAATTATCCAAATTTGTAACGATAAATGAATAAACAAAAGTAGACAGTTTTGGGTATAGCGGGAAAGAATAAACGTGATTGGATCTACAAACAAGATTTAGATATACATAGATGCGTTCCTAAGAAGCCCTGAAATTTTTAAACGAATGGTGTTGTAGATGAATTTTAAAAAGCGTTCAGAATCTAAAGACGTAAACATAAACCAGCTGGAATGGTGGAATTAGCAAGTCCGATGTACATTGAAGCCACGAGTGCAGTAACCTTTAGGTAAATTATACGATTTTGTTCGAACTTTGATGTTTTGGTGTGTGTTGGATATTTTTATAATTTGTTTGCTAAAAAAATGGACAGTAGTGAATTTGTACAAACAACAAATTTTTAATTTTAAGGTAAAATTTTCTTGTTTAAGTAGAAAGGAGTATTTAGCAGTTAAGTTCTTGATTATGATGAAAATTTGGGTATGTCTTTGAGCTCAATTAGACGGACCTGGTTAATTAACGTAAAGGGGTGGTAGATGCTCCCTTTGTACTCAGACTCAGGTCTGCATATATTGTTATATTAATTAGTAGGCATCCTACAAGGACTTTAATTCTGGATGCACATTAAAATGATAATAAATTTAATCTTGAAAATTTTTGATACTGAAATTTATGCTGAATTTTAATTTTGAAATTTTAATGTATTGAGAATATTGATGTAAATAGAGTTAACGTTGATGTTTGTGGTAGGAATGTGTTTGTTTTTTTTATGAATGAGGATGAAAGTTTTAACTAGGTGAGCAGCCGAGGCGGAAAGAGTAAAGAGGCGATTATTAGAAGAGATTCAACAGGGCAAGAATCACAGCAAATCTTGGTGCCAAATTCGAGAGGTTCGAATATTTTTTTTAATCTGGTGAAGCTTTTTGTAGGATACACAGCATTATATGACGACCCAACGCTGGGGCTCGATTCGAAAACCGTAGTTGCCGAATTTTGGAGGTTTCACAGCAATATATATATATATATATATATATATATATATATATTGTTGTATTATGCCCTATTTTAGGAATATCGAGCCCCTACGGTGGGAGCCATACAAATTGCTATGATAATCCCCCACTTGATATGAAATATTAAGTTTAAGGTTTTTACCCCGACTAGCTTACTGAATAGATCTTATTGAATCAAATAAAGCAATTCCAGAAAACACAATATAATAATTGATAATATTTACAACACTCAAAATTTTCCTTTTTGTACAAAATATCTACATATACCAGATTTATGTTTTTCTGTAAGCCAGCAAAAATATCTTTTAATTATATTCAGGGACCTTCGAACATTCCAAGATACCTTTTAGAAATTTCAAAATAAAACTAAAGGAAGAATTATTATCGGAGCTACTATAAAATCGCAGGTATAGCTGTGGTCACCTTACATATTGAAAAATATTAGCACCAAAATCATAGAGTACATAGGGTAAAATGTATAGTGGTGTCTTATTAAAATTTATTGTAATTTAATTAGAATTAAAAGTAACATTGTATATTATAGTCTATAGTCTACAGTTATTTAATATAAATTTATTTATTCTTTTCTAAGGTTTGAATTGAAAACTATATAGGGTTATTGAACTTACACCTTAAGATTTCAATGTACTATTTTTTAGTTACTTACTTTTACTAAAGAAAATAGGAAATAAAAGCTATTCTCTTTATATATATGCAGCGTCAACTACTATGGTTATTTGCCGCGGGAAAAGTGTTAACTATTCCAAATTTTCCCTGTATGCTATATGTTTAGATGTTAACACAGTTGAGAGTATTAAGATTTGAGTGTTTCATTACAAAAATGATGTATGTTGACTGAGAGAGTTTTGAACAAAGTTATTAAGTATACATGTATTCATGAAACTTATATATGTTTTAGAAGCTTTATATGTTTTAAAAAGGACAACACCTTTTCTATTGCGTTGCGATTATTTGCAAGTATGTTTTGCAGTCCATTAGAAAGTCCCACAGATGTTCTAGGGTGTACATATTCTGGGCATACCTCCAGAATATGCACCACAGTTAACGGGGCGTTACATATTGGATATTGCGGCTGAGGTTCGCCAAACAACATATACATGAAGGTTAGGTGAGTATGCTCAATTCGCAGTCGGGTTATTACTACCGTTTCTCTTCCTGTAAAGTTTCCTATAGTACGCCATCTCTCAACCGTATGCTTAATCTGCTTTAGTTTCCTGGTATTGAGGCTCCATTTGCTTTGCCATTGTACTATTATACATGACTTAATCATTACTTTGATATCAGCCGGACAAATCAGATTGGTATCACATTCTGTTTTTGAGGCCCCCGTACGTGCCGCTTCGTGACTCGTTCATTTCCCACAATTCCAACGTGAGACGGGCACCATATGAAAACGAACCGGTGCACTGATTGGTGGACGATCAATTTTTTTTGGTGAGGCAAAGGTTCAATATCAGTGTATCGCTTTAAGCTCTGCAGTGCGCTTTGGGAGTCAGTAATTATAACGGCTTTGTGCAGCGCTGGAAGCTTGACTGTATAGATAGATGCCTTATCAGCCAAAGAAAAGGAAGGACTGGTATCCCCGAAGATAACTCCGCATCCTACGCTTTTGGTAGTCTTTGAGCCGTCCGTATAGACTCGTGCAGATGATCCAGAATATTCATTTAGTATGCTCGCAAAACGTTTCCTATGGACAGAAGGGAGGGTCGAGTCCTTAGGAATTGTAGATAACCTTCTCCTATACTCAGCTTGGGGATATTTCATGGAGGCACAGCTGAGTAACCCAATGAGATTACCACCGGTATTTTTAACACGAGCCTAAGTATTAGCTCCTGGTATCGGATTCCCGCTGGTCTAGGAATACTAGGCCGTAGTGCGTACCTGCGTATGTCATCCGACTGTCTAAAGAGGTGGAAATTTACGTAGGCACGTAATGATGAAATTTTAGTTGCATAGGCGAGTAGGAATATTTCTCTGCGATAGCTGAGGGGTGACAGCCTGATTCACAACAGAGGCTCAATGCAGGACTGGTACGAAACGCTCCAGTTGACAAGCGGATACCATTAGGATGAATTGCATCTAGGGTTTTTAGCGTGGACACTCTTGCTGATGAGTACGCCACGCAGCTATAGTTCAGCTTAGACAGAACCAGCAACACTTAGAGATGTAAAAATATTTCTTTGTCGGCACCCCAAGTAATGCTGGACATACATTTCAAGACATTTAGGGCCTTCCGGCACCTAACAGCTAAGTTTTGTATATGTGCCTTCCACGTCAACTTGCAGTCAAACGTCAATCCTAAGAATTTAACAGATGGAACCACCTAAATCGGAATGTCTTTGATAGTCAGCTTAGGGCTGTAATGAGGTCTGCATAAGCGACAGAAATGAACACTGTGCATCTTTATCTTCAAGAACTTAAACCCTCGCAACTCTGTGCTTGCCACTCGCTGCTTTATCTTATTTAGGTTTGGTGAAAGTTTAGACGATGCTATCAAAACAAAATCGTCTACATGCAAGTGTTTCTCCACTGGTGGTAGAACTTCTTTTGTGATATCATTTACCGCTATAGCAAACAGTGTAACATTTAAGGTAGACCCTTGTGGTACACCATTTTCTAATAGGAACAAATTAGGATATACATTTCCCACGCATACTCTAAAAGATCTGGTGGAGAGGAAAACCATAATAAATTGAGGTAGAGGTCCTCTCATTTCCCATTCGTGCAACTTTTCAAGAATGCCATATCGCCATGTCATGTCATACGCCTTTTCAAGGGCAAAAAAACGGCATACAAGTGTTCGTTGTTCATAAAAGAATTTGTAACGTGCATTTTTAATAGTTTAACATATTACGCTTTTTCTCAATTAGTAAATACCTTTCTGCAAGTACTATTTCTATATTTTATATTTATTAACCCGTTGGCGAATGCGTCGCATTATATTGAGTGGATTGCATCGTTCTTGTCTTGCCGTTCGTATAAATTTTGTTGCTTATGTGGATATACAAGTCTAGATAAGAGTCAATAAGAGGTTGTAATAGCAACGAGTTGAAATAAACAGATGAGTAGTTGAAGTTTTGTTCTTGGTTCCTATATATTAACTACGTTGAAAATACTGTTTCGTTTTGCTTTGACAATAGTGAGAATTAATGCGGGATCAATTTCGAATTGTTCAGGAACAAGCACGATACGATTTTAGTTGTTTTTCTTGTGAAATAAAAGTTGTATATTAACTGTAGCAGTGCCGTTCTGATTACCTTTTGAAGGAAGTATGCTTTATATGTAACGCGTGTTTTACGGTAACATTTGACGGACTGACTTTAGTGATACACGTGCTTTACTCATTGTGGTTTTTTTGTGCTTTGTCTTTTGATATTTTAAACTGTGTGTGCGATCTAGTTTCGCGGTCCTTTTCTTTTTATCAGAGTAGTGCATACTTTGGATTATCCAAATACAGTTGATACTGTAGTTTCTGAATTTTCTAACCCCAAAGAATCTACAACAGATCATTGCTTGCGCAAATTTCGTTATTTGCGAAATATAACAGATTACCGGTTTACAAAGGTATTGGTTGAAGTTTCTCACTGCTTTTTGGATGTTTATGAAAATAATATACATTTGGTCCCAGTTGAAATTAAACTAGTGCTACAAAATATTTCGAAATTATTGTCTCAGGAAATAGAATTAACAAGAAATTTATCAATGCTACATAGTTCCGTCGCGTGCTAATGTCTGTTGCTAACACCAGTGAAATACGTAGGTGTGATTAGGGTAACGTGTGATAAGTTCCATCAACACTCTCACAGTTAAGGGTGAAGTGCTTCGCTAGTGCAGGACATCGTGAATCCCACACTTCAATTGCAAGGAAGCGTTTCTGAAGGACTTTTTGTAAGTTGAACTATTTCCTACTTATTATTACTTTAAATATCTATCCGTTGTTTTGCCATATCTTTGTCGTTCTGATACCTTTTACAATAGACTGGCCTGCGATTAAAAAAAAAAAAGAAAGAAAAAAAGATCAATACTACTGAATTACTCATATCAATTGTGTCTTATCAATTTATCTTTTGTTAATATTTTGTCTGATTTATGTTTAATTGGTGTGTGAAGAAACGTTTCTGCTACTCCCCAATATTACCTCACTTTGTGATAAAAATTTTTGTAATGCCGTTATCGTGATTATATTATATAGTTTATCCAAACAGTTTTATTTACATTCTACAAAGTACTAAATAATTTATGCTTGATCAGCATGCTATGCTTATCCTTTTTTTTCAGGTTTACTTAACTATTTTTTTTATTGCAGGTATTGTCACTAATTTCTTACAGCCGCATACATTATATGTCAGTCTGCTTTCTACAACCCCCCCTAATCTCCGATTGAGCCCGGTCATTCTGTGATATGTTTGTGTTACGCACGGCTACGAGCCAACGTAGCATAAATTTTGGCGCCCAACGTGGCTGCCACAAAAAAAACGTAACAAATTATATATTGCACTTTCCAGGCCCACTAGGTGATCAAGGGTGGAATGATAGCGTCGAAAACCAGATTGGTATTTAGCTAACAGACCTCTTGTTTCCAAGAACCACATCTGCCTCTTATTAATTATACGCTCCAATATTTTGCTTAGACGGCAGGTAACCGATACCGGCCGATAGTTGGATGCATCTGTTGGGTTCTTGCTTTCCTTTAGTATAGGCACAATTATTGCCTCTTTCCAAGATATTGGATAATTTCCACTTGTCCAAATTTTGTTAAAAAAGTCTAACAATCGCATTCGCACGAATAGTGGAAATTGCTTAATCAATGAGTTTGTGACTCCATCAGGACCTGGGCTGGATTCCCGAAAGTCGTCGATAGCTTCGTCCAGCTCAACAATACTTAGAGAAGCATTATAATTATAATTCTCCGCAACGGTGCGGAAGTCTAGCGATACCTCGCGAACAGCTTTTGTGCGCAAAAAACTAGCATCATAGTTTTCAGAGCTACTCGCTTGTGCCAGTTGCAAAACAAAAATCTCGGCCATGTCACGTGGTTGGCTAGACATACTTCCATCGCCCGACCTCAGGCCAGATATCGGAGGGGGCAGATTCCTTCCAGCAATATCACCGACCCTCATTCAAACTTCAGGCACAGGTGTGTTATTGTGGATATGTGTCCTCCCATGACTTTATCTTGACTTCTACTATTAATCGTCGCACAACTGCCCGCAGTCGTTTGAAGTTAATTAGGCTCCCCTGCTTAGAATTGTTACTAAATGTACGTAATGCGTGTTTTCTGTTCAGTATTGCCATCTTAATTTGATCGTTCCACTAGGACACCCTCTTTCTGCCGGTCGAACTACTAGTTTTTGAAATATATCTCAACGCTGCATTGGTTACGCTCTCTGTGAATTCTGCAATTACTGCATTACAGTCTTCTGGCAATGGAGTCAGCTGAATAAACTTTGCAAACAATGACCAGTTCGCTTTATTTGTCTGCCATCTTATAAGTGGTGTTATGGCTTCTGGGTTGTCTTCGCAGGATAATACAATTGGATAGTGGTCGGTGCTATGCAGATCATCTGCTACTCACCATCTTAGGCGTACGTTGAGGAACGGACTGCAGAGAGATAGATCTATTACCGAGAAGCTGCCGTCCCTGGCGTTGAAATGGGTAGGCCGACCGTCGTTTAATAGAGCTATATAACCTTCCTCAAGATGATACTCGACTACACGGTCAGAAGCGTTTGTAGTAACAGAGCCCCACAGCGGACTATGGGCATTAAAGTCACCCAGCAAATGGACGGAGGAGCTATGCGACGAGGTCTTTGAGATCATCTTGATTCCAGTTAGCATTTGGCAAATACCGGCCTTTATCGGCGATTCAATTGTTAACGCTATCGCCTGGAACTGGGTGTGCAAATAAAGTTCTTGAAAAGTCACTCCATCTTTATAAAAATTGCGACCCCTCCTTTAGCTCTGGAAACAGGGAGGACATCCTTTCGGATGGTATCATAACCGCGAAGCCTAAACCTCTCCTCAGGTCTGAAGTGAATTTCCTGAAGACATGTAATTATAGGGGATAGCTCAGTTAATAGTAACTTTAGCTCTTCATGGTGAGTTACACATCCATTACAGTTCCATTGTAAGATATTAAAGTTAGTGAATTTTGAAGATAGGTTTTCACAAACAGGGCACATTAGTTGCTTTCTTAATATAGAGTCAATTGTGTTAGATATGGTTTGTATATTTGCAAATGCTAGACAAAGTTTACTGATGTTCTTTCTTCTCAGGACTAGCATTTCTGTTCCCTTTATTCCTACTACAGAGCGTTCTCTCCTTTTCCTTATAGTGTGTCCGTTTTCAGTTTTCTCCTCGTAAGAGGCATCACTGTCGCTTTATGATTTTTAGCTAACTGACGCAGGGGGCTTTTGTTTAGTTGCTATTAGTCTCGTCTGTTCTGGTTTTTTGAACTTGGAGGAAATATTTAGCTGCCCTTGTTGTTTTGTACTTTCTTCTTGGCTGTGTTACAGTTGAAGTACTTTCGATGGTGATATTTGTTCTATAGAGAGTGTTGGTTGTGTTACGGTTATTTTTGGGAGAACAATCATTGATTGTTGATTTCGGGACTATATACTTTTCCTTTCCACAGCATGTGATACTTGAAGTTGAAAATTAAAAGTGTTTGTCATCGCTTTTGTTAACTCTGGACCCAATCTGGTCACTAGATTGTTTATATTCAGTGATTGCTGGGTTGGTTTTCGCACTACTTGCGCAAAGGAAGTTGTTGCTTGATTAGGGTATTTTGCTATTACTTCTCTCCTTGCCTCGAAGTAGCTAATTTTCTTGATGGTCTGAATATATTTTATTTCCCGTTCTCTTTTGAAAACAGCGCATTCTCTTGATGAAGCAACATGGTCACCAGAGGAGTTTATACAGGTTGGTAGGTTTCGGCACTCGCCCTCATTATGTATGGGGAGGCCGCATATACAGTTTGCACTTTTGCTGATTGAGGAATGACCGAATTCTTGGCAGCGATGGCATCTCATTGGTGATGGAATATATGGACGAACCGGTTAATTGTAGAAAACCACTTTAATTTTTTCGGAGAGACGTATTGCATTAAATGTCAAGATAATTGACCCAGTTTCTTCCATTCTATCCCACTCTTCTAACTTGAATTCTTTTAGCTTCTAACACACCGCTAGATTTTAATTTTTGGACAATATCCTCTACTGGGCTATTTAATAAGTCTCTGCATGTTATTACTCCTTCTCCTCCTTGATGGAGGACTACTTCTACCTCCGTACCGTGGAAAAGCTTGAGACTGGTTATTTTTGATGTTTGCTTTAAACCGGATACCTCTACCAAAAGTCCGTCTTTCACTTTTTGAATGGCCTTCACTTGCCCTATTTCTCTTTCACTTTTGAAATAATAAAGGGGTTCACATTAAAAATATCCCCTTTTGCTCTCTTAATCACAAAAAAACGATACAAACGGAACATCACAACACGCAAAATTCTCAGTTCTATAAAAGTTGCTAAATTCTTTTCTGTTACTTCTTCTTCCTGGTCTTACACCAATGTTTTGTGGAAGAAAGTCCACTTCAAAAGACTCGTAAATCAGTTTCGTGCGAGTGTCGGCATATGTAGGCTGGGAGTCAACGTCAGGGTTAGCCTCTCTTCCTGTCCCTTCCCGTCCCCATCGGCAGGGTCCATTCTGGGCACCACCCAGCATTACTAAAGGGGGCAGGATTATTCACCAGCTGATAGGACAGCCTCCTCTTTAGTTAGAAGAGGTTCGGTTCCATGCCCTGTCTGGCGGCCCGGGTGCACCACCTCCGGTTTTTGAGCTATACTCTCTACCGATACTTCCCGCTTCGGAAATCGCGAAGGGAAAAAAGGCGAAACGGTGATGTCGATAAGACCTATATGTCTGGACTGTAAGTGGCGTTTGCGTGTAAAATTGTAGTGCGTGTATGGCTTTTTAGTTGCCTTCTACGACAGGTGTCCGTACCATGGGCTATTCTAATCCGTCCCCATTCGGAAACAAAAAGGGGATTAGGTATAGGGTGGGATAAGTAGGAGTTTGTACAAGGTTGGGAGGAGGATAAGGTTTAAGTTCAACTGTACCCAGATACACATGGTTTGTGTACCTGAGCGAGTCGAGCCCAGAGGAGAGGGATTAGTCCAGCTGTACCTCGTCCCATGTGGAAGGAATATGACGAGGCGAGCAAGGCCTGTGAGGAAGGGAAGGGGAAGTGCTGTACCCAGAAACGCCTGGCTGGCGTGCCTGGGCGTGCTCTCTTGGGGGGAAGATGAGAGAATATAAAGGCAGGATAGCAGATGGTTGAGCTCGGGTACCTCGGCTTTGCCATTTCCGTACCTGTTTGGGAACTAACAGGCCCCTGAAGGGAAAGGCTATTATTATTATTATTACTATTATTATTATTATGATTATTATTCAGATTATTATTATTATTATTATTATTTATTACTATTATTATTAATATTATTATTATTATTATTATTATTATTATTATTATTATTATTATTATTATTATTAAATGCATTTTGGACTATACACGTCAAGAATTGTTTGGTGTGGAAATTGGTAGCCTCTTGTATTGATCATATTTATGTACGAGGAAAGTACAAACACATAAATTCTGCTGTAATACAGTCGAAAATATCAGATCACTACATGACCGCAGCCCAACTAACTTTTCAAACAGAAGTTAATAGAACAACATGTACAAACAGGAAAAAAATTTTGAACGAACGTCAAATTAAAATTAAATTATCTGATATAAACGTTCAACAGCTAAGCGAACATAAAAATTCTAATACATTGTACAATAGCATTATAAACAAATTTAACGAAGCATATGAAGCTTGTCAAGTTACTCAAAATTAAAATCCTGAAATGTTTCTACTAAAAATTATAAAAAAGCAATTGTAAATTTGTATGCGAATTGGATAATAAATAACAAAGAAATGCAGGAGAACTGAATGTGGAAAATTGTAATAGAGAGAGAGAGTTGAGTCAGAACAAGGACTATACGCAGAAAGTTCTAAAATCATACTGTATAATAAAAGAAGACCATTCGTTTACTAGGTGATATTAAGTTCATATAACAAATATATTATGTATTATTAATTAATTATTTTATATACTTTTTGAAATATTCTAGATTATAACGAATGTATATACATAGTTTTAACACCATGTCAAGCAACTCATGGAGTTAGCTTATGGTGAAAAGAGAACAAACTTGTAAATAAATTGAAATTGAAAAATTGAAAATTGAAATTGAAAAATTATTATTATTATTATTATTATTATTATTATTATTATTATTATTATTATTATTATTATTATTATTATTATATATATTATATATGTATATATACATAATTTACGCAAATATAAATGTGTGCGAGAGTGCTTGTTTGCATATGCGTGCTGTTGTATGTGTGTGTGTGTGTGTTATATAAATACGAACGCACACGTTCACGTATACAACCACACACACAGCCTTGCACATATAGACCTTGACGTACACTCAAGTAAACTCTGCCTCACGTAAACAAGCTTGTGTAATTTTGGGTGCATGTAAACACTGCATATCAAGAGCGGGTACGTATGCATTTATGGCCTCACGATTGCACCCTAAACTATACTCCTGCTTTTATCCCGTACAGTGTACATACACAAACACATGCCTGCCTGTAATAATCACTGGCCTATATTCGCAAACTGGTTCACACGTCCATCAAGGAGCACGCACTCAAGAGTTGATGCGCGCACACGCGCAAGGTACATGCACGCGCAGCCACACTCACCCTTTTGCATATAAATATACAAACACACATACAAAGATATGCATACACTCCCCTAAAGGGCCATGCTGCTGAACACGCAGTTGTTCCCGCTTGAATGTAAGCATGCTCGTGCACTTAGACAAACATACTCTTACGCGGGTGCATTATATTTACCTTTAATAGAGCTGCAACATCAAAAGTGATTAGCCCTCCTGCAGAAAATCTAGTTTGTTTTTGAGACATATGAATAGCCAAGCAATAAGCCTTCCAAATTTTTTGGTTGCATTCACGATACCACAGGGAATCGTATAAATAGTCTCCAAATTTTGCAGCCTAAAATCAGATATGTAAATATAGTCAACAGGTGACGCAAGTAAACTAGTAAGCAAAGTTGTTTAAACTAGCTGTAGACTTAAAGTATGGGCGCATCGATCAATAAATGATATAGATATTTTGCTATGGTGTCGTCTAAGTTTTCAAATTCGCCAAAAAATACCTATTTAATTGACTTTTCCATATGCTCTAGGGCACAATATAAACCGTTTTGTTTAGTAACTTTCCTTCAGTAAAATAAACACAAATGTCAAAATTAGTAATTCATATAGTTATTCCTAAATATGTCATTTACTAATTTTTCTTTTATTATAAGTTATATTTAATTAAATGGCAATATAAATAGCAATTGGGAATTTTTTAATTAAAAATTATATTCACAAGCTTTTAACGTAATTTATAAATTACTGTTTGTGTTAACTAGTTAGGGGTTATTTTTATATCCCCAAATGTGACCAGTATCCTTTAACGAAGGATTTCCTTAAAATGATGGAACGCAAATATCTTCCGACTATGCTAGGGGTCTATTCCTTGGGCAAAGCTTATGAGGATTCGTCGTGGTTCTTTTTACAAAGCATTATTTTCTTACTAGGGCTAGATTCTCAACAAAACAGGAGTTTGGATAGGGCGCCACCAAGACATTAACTTTAAACACAGGGTTTCCCTAAGGGGGACTTGGGCGTCCTTAGGAAGGAATACCGTATTAACTGCTAACGCAGGAGCTGTAAAGAAAGTTTAATTAAATATACAAAAATGAGGATACAAAAGGTATTCTCTTGTTACCTCATATAAAAAAAACAACAAAGATTAATCAGGCAACAATAATATGAACACAGATTTTATGCTTCAAATTCTGAAAAGGCTATCAAAGCTTTTTGTTAAATTGAGTTTACCACTTTACTCTATTTGGTCTTATACTTTGTTACCCTACTTCTGAACGTACTTGTTCAGAATAAAACAATTAATTAAGAAAATTAAATGTTGCTTCTTTAATTAAAATTGTTCTTTCATAAAAATTGTAAATATAAAATTCATGTTTAAGAAAAAATAATACAAGTTTCATCAACTCATAAGGTAGGATTATATATTAAAAGAAAAATATCAAAAACTTTAAATGTTGCTTTAGTTACAAAGATTTAACTTGAATTTATACCAGAAGTATCAGATCTGTTTTTTCTGTTTACATATTTATAAAACTTTAACTACTTTGTCTATTAATTCATTATTCAAAAATTGTAAGTGAAATCATGCATATATGAAACATCAATAAGAACTTTGTAGGTTTGCCTAACTTCATAAAATTTAGTAATTGTGATTATACTGTACTAGTATTGACAATAAAAATTTACTAAGGTCCTTCTTAATTTGCGAAACGAATTTATGATAATAGATAGTTACAAAAATATTTTTTGAAACAGCCTCGTATCAAAGATCACCAAATGTAGACGTGATGCAAGAATAATTATAATCTCTTGCCTTGGCTCTGCAGGTGTTGTTTACATGTTGTCGTTACAACATGTTAGGGCAGGTGTTAATACATACATTTTTCAGAAAACAAGTGACGTAAAATCCACATGTTCCACAGAACAAGAACAGCTGCGTGACCCTTGGACCGGACCATACTAACTTCCATGCGCCTCTGTTATACGCACAAACTGGACCAACCAAATTCCAATACTAAACTTAGATGTTCTACTGTGTGTAAATCTTGAACAAAAGTTTCAACAGTATCATTACAATGCATCACCGGACTTATTTTCCAAACCATAAAAATTTCTACATGCTTGTAGAACGTTTCCTTAAAATTCGGACTTATTGTTTTCTCCATAATATTACATAAAATCCAACTATCCATCGTACGGTTGGAGGACGTTCATATTGGATCGATACCCTATCGCAAAGTTGACGTGAATGAACCATAAGTTGATACTCGCAGGTGCAGAAGTAGAATTTATATTTTCTTTAAATACAGCATACACGCTGCCTTATTTTTATAAAACCAGATAATACAAAACGACTTCTTAAAAGTTGAGAATTATAGAATAAACATCTAATTAAAGATTTTCTGACGAAGCGTTGAAAAATATGTTTTATCGTAACTTTTACGAAATTATTAAGGTAATTTTTTAAGTGCTATTTACACAAATGTCCAAAGAATTATTAAATGAATTAATCAAAGGAATTATCCAAACGAAGTTATTTATAAAAAGTCATTTAAAAACGTCGATAAAAAGAACGTTATAACACAAGAAAAGAAAAAATACGAAAAGAGCGCTACTACAAAATTATTCAGTTGGTCTAATAAATTATTATTTTAATTCTTACTATCGTTAAAACACAAAGCCTAGTGTTCAGAGCACTAGGGTTCCACTACCGCACAAAGGCCAGACCAAAGTTACATGTCAGAACCCTTATTAGTTCCATAATCGTTTTCGACGAGAGCTCTAGCTAATGTTCGTGCAGATGTGCTATGCACGAAACAGGAAAGCTGCTTGGTCTTGATAATAATTGTATTAACATTTGACGCCTGATGTTAGCAACCAAACTAGCATTTCTGTATGGCGGTTAGCACGTACAATAACAATACTGGTATTTATTTGTTTAAAAATGGTTTGCATGATATTAATGACTATACTAGAGTTATTACAACTAAAAATTCGTTGATGTTCTGCAGTGGTCAAAAAAACTGTTACAAGCTCTCAAAAATTATGAGTGCTGCCTCCTTAACCTTTCTAAATAATAGAACATGCATTATTAGCTATTTACTTAAATGCTGTTTGAAATTTTATATCTCATACAGTGCAGGGTGATAGACGACACATAAATGTTTTCCAACTTTAAACAAGCGAATGTCAAGTGTTTTTGTAAGAATCTTCCTTCCTAATTGTTGTCATTGAAGTAATTTTTATAAAACTTCAAGTACCCATGAGTTAGATTTGCACTTAATTTGTCCGTGCAATGTGATACGTATTTTTGACGCACGAAGTTTCACTTTAGATATAAGGATGGTTTTTGGTTCAATAGGGAAAGCTTTATTTCTCAACATTAATTTAATTTAGTTACTACATGTAAAGTCTGTGGGTTTTGAATTCACACGAACTGAGGTCTAGAGACCATAGTTTATGGATTTACTCTTTTAAACAGACCTTCTCTCATACTTTTGAAGAATGTTTGCTTAATGTTTAACTAATTAAAACGTTTTATGGTGGATACAGTGTGCTTCTGAACATGTGATATTAGCGAGAACTTTATTTTCGACTATGGCACCATGCGGACGTATTAAACACAAATGCGTGTTAGTGCAACGAAGTGTCCCTTGACTCCTTCATACATTCCTTTTAATTACCTTATTATCGAATGTTCCAAAACTGTATAGGTTTCAACATTTCGCTGCATGAATATGGACAAAACATAGGAAACATACTCCACCCATGCCCTACAGTTAGACACTTCGTGCTAAAGTAAGTAAATCTGTAAACGTTTAACGTAATAATCACCGTTTAGATTTAGATTTAGATTGCGTGTAGTCTAACCTTTGTGTTCGATTTATAACCACTATCTAAACTAAAAAGTATAAGTTCTATTACCGGCCGAGTAGATATATCTCAATTTCGTGTTTAACTAATACGTTTTGCGTTGTAAAGGCTTCAATGGTGTCACACCTAAATGCGAGGGGTAAAATATAAGGCCCCGCTGAAGGTGTACTAGGAGTGAATTGTAGCAACGCTATGCTTGAACCGATGGAAGTGGCTCGAACTCGGAGAGATTAATTTGTTGCTTCCTGTTCCGCGGCTAGTCAAAGAGCACACGAGGGTCGTAGGAGTGCTACATAAGAGAAAAGTAGATATGGGCGCCAGGGCTAGGTTCCGCCCAGGAAACAACTCAAGCAAAAAGTCAACCACACCCAACCCGATTAGGAAGACTATGTAATCCAGGTAAGAATTCCCCGCAGTAATTATCTTAACAGCTCCTGATTTCCAATTAATAAAAGCTTTGTGTCGTACACACTTGCACAATCTCTTTAATAATTATAAATAAAGTAACCAGACAGATTCTAAGCAATATAAGATAATGTGAACCAGTGGCCATGTAATCATGACACTGAGTAACTCAAGGCAAAAGCCCCTAGGCTCGTATTAAAATTTAAATTGAGTGTTGTGAATATAAGTTACCAAATATTTATATCCCACAATGTGCGCAAATTGTGTTCACAATTAGACTTATGATAGCAATATTCTTTTATAATCTTTACATTTTTATCGATAGTTAATTGTCACATATTAATCCCTTCACCCTTAAATAATTATTCTCAGTTATGAAAAATCTAAGACCAACCAATATTTTATTCTAGTTAGAAATAAATAGTTTAACTACTCCGCACCACAAGTAAACTATTTTCTAGGGCTACTCACGATCACCCCTTGGACATGAACCTGTACCGATGAAGTGGATTCCGGAACAGCCGATCCAATATCCAACGTCAGCAGTACCAACTAGGGATTAAGCCTCTTCTTCAAAACTACTACCAATTCCAGAACCAAACGCAGAAAGACATTCACAAAACTCACGAATGCGCCAACAACTAATAATTCAGGACAACCTAAAAACCCTGCAATAATACAATTAACCACCTGTTAATTATAACCCCTCTTTACCTTCGTTAAAAAGGGTTCTTATACAATACCAATAAATTCTTGCTCTGTTGAAATATAGACAGAAATGTTAATATCTAAAGCATTAAATATTAGTACCATAAGGACAAAGTTTATTACTTACAAAAGATGGAAGCTCACGCCAAACTATCTTTCCGATAAGCGATCCGAACAGATGTGGAATTTTAATTTGTACCAACAACTAGAAATATCCGTTCAGTAAATTTAGGTGTGCTTGCTATTCATTTCCTACAAATCCTTACAACGTAAGTTCGGGTAATTTCAACTCTGAAACCCTTTTAATTTAGTAAGCCACCAAGCGTGTTTTACGTGCGACCTAACGTTCTTCTGTTCGTAAATCAATAATTATGTCCGCGCAGCCTGCTATCATGTTAACAAACAAGTACTGATATCCCGACTCTTTATACAACACATCGATGCACTACTACGCCTTCAAACATTGAGATATAGTTTAAACAAAGGTTAAATTTCCTTAAAATAACTTTCTTCCTTTTGACAATACAGTGCGTTCCTCAACGTTACACCAATCAAATAAAATAAATTTCTTTATTACTAGACATTTACAACTTTATATACAGAATTATATACAGAAATTGAATTAATTTTGTAGCGGTCATAGAATGACTGTTACAATGGGTTTGACACTTTGGAATATACGGCTGACAATGTCAAGTAGTTTGTTTGCACACCAGGATACCAAACTTATTTGCATACTACCTTAAAATAATACCAAGCGCTAATTTTCTGGTATTTTAATGCGGTTTTCGAGATAATAATTAGTTAGCCTTTAATAAGTTAGTGATTTGGAATGGTAGTTTTGGCGATTAATTTAATGTTTATCTAGTTATAAAAGTTTTAACAACGTGAAATCGATGCTTTCAGATTTCCTATCTTATAGGTAACCTATAAATATTTCTTTTATGTTTAGTCATGTATAAAGTGATTTAACTTGAAACACCACCTTACTTTAGCGTTTCTATGAATGACAATCACTTAGAATTTATCGTTGCAAAATAAATCCTTTACATTAAAATTTTTCATTTTCGTAGCATAAATAGATTTATACTCGTAATGTGTGATGAGTCTTTACAAAATATTTACTTTAGAGTGATTTTGATTATTTATTAATTATTTAGACCCTCAATAATTACCCTTTTCCCATTGAACGCTAAAAGTTTTTATTTAAATAAACTAACAGAGAAACTGCCTTAATTTCCCTTAAATAATACACAAATCTATATAAGCGTTTTTAGTAATTTTTCTTTAATCTAAAGTAGCCCTTATGAAAAGTATTCCAATTTTTTTTATCTCAGAATATCTATCTATATATTGTTAACTATATATGTTAGTAGCAAAAAAACATTGTCATAGAAGCAAGAAAATGTTCCAATCTCCTTCAATTTATTAAGAAAAACAGCTAACTGCCTCCATTAATCGCGATATTTCTTATTAACCTAATCCAATTTTTCATTTACAACACTAATATGAAGTATCTACAAGTAAATTTAGATAAAGTCACCTTTGACATTTCAAAACTAAAAATGCAAAAAATCATTGCGTACCTAGTACATTTAAGAGCTCATCTCTGAAACTAGCCTCTAACTATACCTTGTGTAGACTCTATTACATAGTATCTGTATTAAGTTATGAAATTCTAGATTTTAATGGTAAATTTCTAGAACCAAGGCATATTAAAGATTTACAATATATCCTCTTCATCTCTAGCGATTAACAAGAAGTCATATTTGTCGTCAGGTCTTTAGTTATGTAAATATATCTTGTCTGCTCTATCTTAAATTGAACCAATTTCTTTCTTTTGACGTTAACTTTTACCTAAATTCAATCTATTCCTTTAAGACATCATATCTTATACTTAATTAGATGTTATCTTTGAACCTTGAATCGTTTGAAAACTTCTAAATTTATAAAGAGTTCGTAATCTCCAAATGATATCTCTCTCGTGCCTAGTTAAAAAACTTCTTTTTCATTGTCCTTGCTCTAAAATAGTTCTATTTCATTTAAATTTCCCTATTTTATCTCGCTATTATTTCACAACCGTCTACATTCGTTTATTGTAATTGACATACCTTTCGTTTGAACAACTCAACGAATCTTTAGAAATCGTACTAGCTGACGACGGATTGTTGTTTTACTCTTCCGATATGCGAAGGGTCGCAACCTGTCTTTATAATAAAAAGTTGATTTGCACAGTTACGACTAAAAAAAATTTTTCCTATGTTTTCTTTTGCATATATTCCAATAATTTGTTACAAATTCCGTTACCAATCATCTTACGTCGGAGGGACGTTAACACATTTTTTTGTTTTCTCTGAACGTAATGGCGAGGGTCTGTCGCCTTTGTCGTTTTAGCGTTGTTCTTTATTGTTATTGTGTATTCAAAAATTTTTAACTTTTATCTTCGATCGTACAATTGTTATAGTATGTCTGCGGTGATTATTTGTCTTTGAAATTACAGTGCGGGTATATTTAAGCTAGTCGTGTTATCTTGTCTGGTTCTTTTATTGCAGTTAATGTGCTTGGTAAAAGAATAGTTTATATAAGTCTCATTTGGAGCCTAGAAGTTTTCTTATTATCAACGTGTTAGTATAGAGTTTATCTTATCGCTGATGTTGTAGGTGATCTTTCGGATCGATCTGTTTTAGTAGGGACATTGCCTACTCTATACCCTTTCTGTATGATGCTTATCCTAAAACTCTACTTTTTACATCTCCCTATCTCCGTTTTCAACCTAAGGTTTTTCTTATTTTTAGTCCCACAACAACTAACCATCGCTATAAAGTAGTTCTTCTTCAGTCCGGGCTGCTGACTTCATTTTGGCTGATCGCGGAGTGCTTCGTTATACACAATTTTGTTCATGGCTATTGCTCAATGCGAGCCCTTCCTTTTTTCTCTTCATCCTGGTTGCTATAAACGCCAAACACGTCATCTCCTTTTATTATATTTTCTATCTTCTAGTTTCTTTTATTTTTTAAGTCGCTGAATAGTTAGAGGGAGCGTGTGGAAACCTCCGTCTAGCTGTATGTCGCCACTGTCTTCCGCTGAATTTACTTAAATACGTCGACAATAAATTTGTTATTTGATTTGACCTGCGGCCTGATCCTCTATTAATCGACGCAGGAATGCACGGACTGCATTCCCATTTATAATCCGGTCCTTCATGCAATTCATATTAACGAGTACCGCTCCACAGAGGTTCTCCTTTTAGCGGGCATTAGAGAAAAGCCTTTTCAGGATTCTACGGTATCACTCTACTCCCATGGGATTCTCTTTCGGTTATTGTCTTTTTGTGATAGGTCCCCGAACCAAAATTAATTGTTGCGTTTCCTAAGAAATTTTTTTTAAAGATCTTATCTTGTTTTATTATTTGGTTAAATCATAAATGTTTTCTGTTTATCTTCCTCTGAGAAAGTATCTTGAAATTTTACCTTATCTAATTAATGTATGAAACCATCAATCATAAGTTAATCACTTTTTTCTGTAAAACGTCTTAAAGTTTTTGTCTTAATTAATGTTTCAAACCTATCTTTTCGACGAAATAGTCTTCGAGCGTTTATCTTATCTGTAAACTACCCTAAAGCATAAATGGTTAGGTATTTTTCTTTCACTCTGGAATTATCTTTGATATGTTATATTATTTTACAGTTGCTTAAAAAAAAATAAATTACATAATTATATCTTTCTCTTTAGAAAATACTTTTGAAAACTTATTATTTGAAGTTTCGAACCTCTGGTATTTATGACCAAAGGTAGGATTTATAGTAAAAATAAAAAGAGCTATAAACTCTTTTTTATTTTGTATTTGATAGATGATGGGATAGGTTTAAAAAATTGTGCATCGTTAATGCGGTAATTCTGATTAATTTGATAGGGTAACGCTTTTACTGCTGCAACGTATTTTGTCTTTATGTTGTTAAAAAACAGCAATTTATTTTGTTTAACTTAATATGATACCTTCTTTAATCCAAAAAGAAAGCATTATTTTCTATGCTATTGTTCAAGATATTCCAGATAATTTATCATCTAGTAAAACAATTATTGAAATAAATGATACACTTTATGGATCTAATAATGCTGTTTAACAAATTAATTGTAAATTTGACTTGCGTGAATCACCACTTGCTTTCGTAAACGATAAAAAAAATTGATTTAGAAATGAGTTTAGAAAAATTATGTGTATTCAATGGTAATGAATCTTCTCTCCTTAATGAAGATATGAAAATCGGCACAACATATACAGTTTTTGATGTACGTCAAGATTAAAAAATGGATGAAGATTGCGATATAAATGATACATGGGGAAACACTAATGCCAAGATACCAATGAGAAAAAGGCGAATATTCTTTCCGATCTTGTTTAAGCAAATTCACATGTGTCTGTTCCAGGGTCGGTTACCTACGTGGTTTATGTCGATTACTTCTTGTCGTCTGAGTTGTTGTTCGTTAGTGTCGTCTTAAACGTTGTCCTCGGGCAAAAGTGTTTGTAATAGTAGTGTCGCAGTTTCACCCGTCTTTTGTGTATGTACCGTCTTGTAGTTATTGTCATGACATTTGGGCGCAAGGTAGCACGGTGCATTAACACTTACCTCATAGCCTATTCCCTAAGCTTTTGACGTTGAATTGGAACTATGCCGTAAGCGCCGTGGACCCAGTTTTAGTCAGAGGCGTATGCAAAAGTCTACTATGTGCACAAAGATCAAAGCAACATAGTAAATATTTTTTGGTGCCTTTATAGATGAATTATAGCCATTAAGTTGATATTAGAAAAACATACAGTTTAAAGTAGCCTTGCGAACGATTTATATATAATATTAACCTATTCCCAATTTGTAGACCACTTACAGGGTATCTGGCGTCAGAGGAACTTTACCATTAGAGCACCCGCTCTCAGATATACATTTGATAGCGCAAATCAAAGAATAGCGTAATATTATATGTAAATAATGCTAAGCTAGACCCAACTGCTGCCTTAATACAAACTCGCGGAAAATTTAAACGACGCAGTGGTAGACGCATCGTCGTACTCCATGCCGCGAAAGAAAACATTTAAAGAAAGCGTACACTGGTGAACCCGGGAACTAACCACCAAGCGGGCAGAATCGCGTAACCTAAGGCGCCGCTATCGACGCGCCTTGGCAAATATAAGAGAACAACGGAGAATAGAATACAATCAAAGTTACCGCGAAAATAAGATATTAATAGAAGAAACACGAACAAATAAATTCAAAGAATTCTGCACGCGAAACTCACAGAAAGAACCTTGGGGAACCGCATACCGCGTAATAAGGGGTAAACAACAGAAAATCGCGCTCGGTAACATAAGAAAGACAAATAGCGAATATACGGAAGGTTTTAAAACCACGGCGGAATATTTATTAGAGAAATTCTTCCATTCGGATAATCCCGATGAGGACGGTCTATGCCGGAGCGATAGAGCCGGTAATGCTGTACGCAGCTTCTGTGTGGGCAGAAGGTTGTAAAGTCAGGAAGGTGCGTCAATTGACGAGCGTACAACGCATAACCGCGGTAAAAGCGGCAAGGGCGTACAGGACCACCTCCACGGAGGCGGTGCTGGTTATCAGTAGGACTCTCCCTATCGAATATGTCGTTAGGGAGTTTTGAAATAGAAGGTTAGTAGATACAGGAAAGGGACGTGAAATTATTGAAGGTATTCATTTTGGCAATAGGGAGGTAGAGAAAAAGATTGTCGTATCAGAGTTAGGGCACCCGGCCGATATTAGAGAACTCGGTTTGTCGAAGGCGATAGGGACGCGACGGGTATCAGAATTTATACAGACGGTTCACGTATGAATGACGAGCAAGCAGGCGCGGCGTATGTTGTGTTTAAGCAGGAAAGGGAGGTGTTTCGGTATCAAACCAAACTCGCAAACTGGAGCACTATCTTCCAGTGCGAATTGGTAGCCATACGAGAGGCAATCGATTACGTCATGAACCACACGGGCAGAGATGAATATTATATAATCAGCGACAGCAAATCAGCGCTGACGACTTTGACAGACATGGACACCTTAACAAACCTTCAGGCGGACGTCTGGTGGATAGCGCATACGGCGCTCGAGTTTCGACGTTTAAAGTTCTGTTGAATTAGGTCGTACGATGGTAACGTAGGGAACGATAGGGCTGATGAATTAACTAAAGAGGCAGCGACGGGCGACTTTCGGATATCACATTCGTCGATACCGAGGTCTCTAATTAAAAGAAAGCTGCGCGAAAAGTCAATCAGACAATGGGAAGAGAGGTGGAACAACGCTGCCACATGCAGCTTGACCCACAAATTCATACCGAGCTTAGAAGCTAGAGGTAATATCGAGGTAGAACTCGATCATAAAATGGTGCAACTGATAACAGGACACGGTGCCCTAAAAGCGTATTTACAAAGATTCGGTTTAACCGACAACGACCGCTGCGAATGCGGTGAAGGCACTGAAAACGTAGAGCACGTGCTTTTCGACTGCCCGCTTGAGGCGGCAAATCGAGCGTTAGCTGATAGCAAATTAGCTATCCTAGGTCTAGCATGGCCAAAGAGCCTAGAGGAAGTTGGGGATGTGGCTAACCAGAAGGCGTTCTGGACAGCCTTTAAAGAGTTCGCGGGAAGAGTCGAGAGATTAGACAGCGATAACTGCACGTAAATCGGAAGGGGGGAGGATTGGAAATTTTAGATTTTGATCAGGCGTTAAATGATATGAG
The DNA here is from genome assembly GCA_036346225.1 of Platerodrilus igneus. NCBI lineage: Eukaryota > Metazoa > Arthropoda > Insecta > Coleoptera > Lycidae > Platerodrilus > Platerodrilus igneus. Next base: position 2,351,232 of record JARFIW010000454.1, on the reverse strand, counting down.
TTTCGTAACCAAAACCTGTATTTAAACAATTAAAAAACAAGTAAAAAAGGATAAATAAAAAAAAAATAAACAAAAACTTAAAAAAAAACAAAGAAAAATTATCATAATATTTATATAAGTCCATATGCACGACAACCCCCGCACCACTAATACAATCACTATGACCACTATCTAACCTTATACGCGCGGAAATCAGGAATAAATAAAAACTTAAAACTTAATCCGGGCAAATAAATAAATAAGAACATATAAATCAAAAACCCTCATTAAATTAAATCAATGAAATAAATAAAGAAATAAAATAATTAATAAAATAGAGTGAACCGCGCATCCCTCCAGGACTTAAAAGTGATAGTGATTGTGACCCCCCAGGACGATTAGTGCATACTCACCGGAACTTTAGCAGTGCATATCCATTTCCCCGTAGCAGTAAGTTTGAATGTATCCAGACGACCAGATCTTCGGATGCTGGAGAAATATATTAACGAGGTAAGAACAAAATTGTGGCGGTTGTGAGCGCATAAGCATTGATTTATGATAATTAGTAGATTTGAAATAATTTAACGAGCACATTTTGTGCGTAATGACGCTAGCCGGTATAATGCTTATGCAAGTTCACCTGATAATTTGGGTTGTGCTTTTTGCAATTTTATGCACTGCTCAACGCTTATCGCTTATAGATGTTTATTTATATATTTACATAAATATTTATATTTATTTTTATATTTAAATTTTTGTCTGCTTTTATTGTTTGTGGTTTGATATTATTTGTTTGACGTACTGCCGCCATTTTTGGTGGCAGATTATATATAGGAAAGAAGATTGTCTGAGAAGATTGTAATTACAATATAAATCAGTTAGGGAATGATAGGGAAAGCTAGGGACGGACTTATGCTAACAAATTACTTAGACCAGGGAATACAAGTGTGTAAATTTATAGGGCAGGTAAAATAGCTGAATTCACTATTAATATTTGGCGTATTCTTAGAAAATTTGAATCCATTTTAAATTAGCTAGCTAGATTTGGATAGTTTTAAGTCGACCCGTCAATACGGATCCCTCCCCATTTATTTTGTTTGTGTCTTGTTGATCGGGCACACTCCAAATCAACGCTAGGGATATCATCAATCAAACCCTATTTTAAGTTTTTGTTTCAATTGTTAGATTTTTATTTAGGATGTGTTAATTTTGAAGTTAGAATAATTAGGAGCACGTTTATATTTTCGCGTTTGAACCCAGTGTAGTACCTTCGGGTGGAGCATTGGGACGTGGCTGCAAGCAGAGCGGCCCTTAATTAAATTATAATGCCTTAGTACACGGGACTTTTTAGTTACCGCTTGAAGCGAGCGGACGTGTTTTTCAGTACTCCCGCTTCTGCAGTAAACAAGTAAGTTTTTGCTAATTATTATTGGTTTTATTATAGTTTAAGCTTTGTTTTTACTGTATTTTATTTTTTATTATTGTGTGCGGTTAATTTCAATATACAGGGCATTAAATAAAATCAAAATAATATTTTTATTCCGTTAAATACTAAATAAACCGCGTTTTAACTTAAATTTGAACTAAAATTCGCGTTTTAAAATAAATTAAACTAAACTTTTTGCTAATAAACCAAAGAAACTAATAAACAAATACCCAAAATAATTTAAAATAATTTAAAAAGGCGTTTTTAGTAAATTTTAAAACAAAAAACCGTGTAAATCAAGTAGAAAGCCGTGCAAACCAATAAAAAAAGTGTGTAAAAAGTTTTATAGTGCGCGTATAACAAAATAACAAGTTAAAAATTAAAATCTAGGACCTTTTAAATCAAATAAATAACTCAAAAACTGTACATTTTAAAACAGTTTTAATATAAATTTTCCTTATTTTAAGTACACGCGTACTTAAAAACTCTTTTAAATCGATTTTTGGTGTAATTAAGTGGTGTAACGGTTGAAGATCGTACTAGGCACCGAGTGATTAGTGAGGAGTGCGTTTCCGGTGCCGCATTCCGATAGCGCTTAACCTTGTTTGTTAATTAGATTTAAAATTAAAGTGTTGTTATTTATAAATGAGATATTTTGAAGTAATTAGCTTATTTAAATTTAATTTGGCGGTTTAAAAATTTTAAAATAAATAAATAGTGTTCTTTACAGTACATTTTGAAACCAGATATTTTTATTGGGTTAGCGAATTTATTTGGTTCTAGTTGTTATTTTGACGTTTAGTGTTTGTTGTATTTTTGTTAAAATTTGATATTTAATTGGATGGTTCAAATTTTAAGTAAATAAATACAGGGTTGCTTACGGTTCACATTTAACCAAAATAATTTTATTGGTCCAACGTTAGCATACTTCTAGCGTCGTAATAGCCAGGTCGTTTTTGAATTGCGTTTTAGGTAGTCATTCGTTCTTAATTTTGTTACCATGGTGATCCACCGAGATGAGGAGCCGCTGCCCAGGAGGAAGAGGGGCGATCGGTCGCAGTCTGCTAGGTCGGAGGCTGAGGGCGCTGTTGGGGAAACAGCTTAAGGTAGTTCTTAAGGACGTCATGTTAGAGACTCAGGAGGAGGTACAGGAGGTAGAGAAGAGGGCCTGTGTCTGCGGCGGTTGTGTCGCGGGAGTCGGGGCCTCCCGTGGTGGTTGCGGCGCCAGAATTGCCCTCTATTTCGAAAGCCCAGCGCACGATGTCCACTAGCAGCAACGGTAGCGTTGATACTAGCGACCTCGATGAGCTGAAACTCTTGAAGTTCATGGTCAAGAAGGCGCACGCTGCCGTCTATGGGAAGGTGCCGACGACCTCCGCCACTATCGTCGTAGAGGATAGGAAGATGGTTCGGCACGCCGTGGATGATATCCGCGACGTGACAAACCAACTGATAGGTATGGTTAGGGCGCTGCGTCTTTGTTTAGATGGTTCGGGAGAGCAAGTGTTGTTGGGGAAAATCCGGCGGTGAATTCTGTCGTTTCAGGAGGCCAGAGTCAGGGTGCGTCGGTGCAGCGCAAGGTCTCCTACGCCGCTGCAGCTCCACGTTCTGCCCCTACGTTTGCTGTCAGGGTCCACGCCAGTCCAGGCCAAAAGGACGACGTGATGATGACCCTGAAGCAGAAGGTCGATCCCGCGCGATTGTCGGAGCTCGTAAAACGCGTCGGGGCGGGGTCGTTGTGGAGTGCGCAGGTCGTGCTACGCTAAGAAGCTGCAGTTGAAGGTCGACGGGAACTGCAAGGAACTCGTTGCGAAGACCTATAACCTTTAACTATTCTTTTTGATTTAGTTTAACGAGAATTTCCGATAATTAAAAAAAGAGCCCACGGCAAGTTCGGATGGAAGGTGGCTCTATGTTGAGGAAATCTGGAAGGTATAGCGGCTAGTCGAACTATATGCTCTGGGTAGAGAATGAGCTGTGGGTCGAGGTGTAATTGCAACCACTAATAATCAGAATAAGGCGCCACCGTATTTTTTTATACTGAGAAGACCTGATACAAGTCCCTTGTACAAGGCTAATACGGAAACCTTTCTCCTATAACCGCTATATAATTTTCAAAGACCACCTAATCTTTGAAGTTTCTTACCAGCAATCCTCCTCTGCACCTGTGAACAGATTAAACAAAGAAAAGCACTGTTTGTGCGTTCAAACTCAAAAATAATTAAATACAATCAGACTCATCTTTCATTCCTCTTAAATAAAAATAGTCTTTAGTCCGAAAATAAGAGTCTATTCTTTTGGTATTCAATAATGTACTTTTCTACAAAAAATATTTCTTTCTTTATAAGTTAATTTGGATAATGAAGAATTAATTACAATGGCACTGGATAAGATCCGTACCAATTACTATTTAATGCGGTTTATATAACAAATTGACAAAGCATAAATTGCTTATTTATAGCAAAAAGTTAATTATGGTAGATCTACCTTAATTTCACAGTAGATAATTACAGATAAGTATTCATAAAATATCAAATATAGAAATTTAATCTTTAAGTGCTCAAAATTGTAAGAATTCACTTTATCTAATTAGTAGTGACATCTTCTGATGTTTTATTGAGTTAATAAGAGAATTTAGTAAGAGCGAATTACAGATTCATATCGCATAACATCGAAAAATATAATTGAGGTCTGTCCTTGACCTGTTCAAAGTTAACACAAGTCGGGTAAAGTAAAATTTATCTCGTTACTACGTCGATAGTTCAAATAACATACGAACGTAATTTTTTTGTACATACCAGAACTCCAATTTGCACCAAAATACCAAAATACCTGCTTGGGAGCTTACGTCACCATTAACTACGGAATCTTCCATTTTAAACAAATAGTTGTGCTGCCTTCTGAAAAACACATCGCTTGACCTCCATTATCTGCGTTTCAATTTACAGATGTTCCAGGAGTAATTCAAACCACAAGAAAGAGCGAACGTTGTTTGTAATTAACTTGAATAAATTATATATGGGATTCCATGTTATATAAGAATAGAATTGTTTTCATTAATTTCGCTTGAATACCATTCAGAAAAATTGCTTATTTATAATTTACGTTGCATTATATGTTAATTTACATTATTCCTTAAAGTTACACTGAAAAATTTTTAATTAATATCGTTATAGAAACAAATTCACTTACTGTTCCTAACGGTCCTTTAACAGAACACCTCCTCGTTCCCCACGAGTTGTTTAAACAAGAAATCGACCATCTAAAATAATTTTCGAAGATGGCCTACACGTACTAAACTTTAATCGTACATGCTTCCAACACAAAAAGTCATCCCAGAACATCGTTTCTAAGAACAATTTCAACCTGCTTTTCCTCACAGCTGTGTTAGAAGTGACGGGTCAAGCGTGTTGCTGCCCGGTAACAACGTTACCTTGCAGTTTCTGAGTAGAGGGGGCTTTAGGAAGGATACTAAACAAGAGCTTTTATATTGTCACCGTAGAAATTAATTTTTAATATGAACTAACTGCTAATACTTTATTGGACAATAGAAGATATTAAATTAAATGGATTGGATAGCATTATAATGCATTATATTATTTACTATTAAATAAAAAGATTAATTATACGGATATATATTAGGTGGAAAATAAAATTGCTACAGACCATCGAGAAGAAACGTCCACGGGTCGTTTTTCCGGGGGTCGAAGCGGGGATGAAAGCTGAAGAGCTCGTGCGGCTGATTGCGAGCCAGAATCCCCGCTTCGGCGATTTGAAGCTAGAAGACCACCTGAGAGAGAAGTTCAGGTTTGGCGGAAGGGGCCCTAGGGATTCCTTCGCCAATGTAGTCTTCGAAGTGACCCCCACGCTTCGAAGGCGTATATTAGCTGACGAATATTATGGGCCCAGTGTTACTGGTGCTACGAGTACGGCCATCGATCGATGGAATGCAGGGAGAAGGTACAGTGGTGCGGTAACTGTGCCGAGGTCAGGCATGAATTCAAGAATTGCCGGAAGGCAGTCCCCTGGTGTGTGGTTTGCGCTAGGGCAAACGACAAAACTGGCGGTGGCGCTAACGTCGATACGCGCCACGACGCCAAGTCGAGTAGATGCCCCACGATGCAACGTCTGAAGAACGCAATCACGCAAAAAATCGATTATGGACGGTGACGATAAACCAAAGTCCATAAGAAGCAAGAAAATTAAATTCGCGCAACTATATCTCGGGAAAGGTAGGGGAGCAACAAATAATTTCGTAAAGTTATTCATCGAAATTAATATCGACATTGGGTTTATACAGGAACCGCACCTGTATAGCCACAAAATAACAGGTTTTGGGAAGGGGGTTACCGTATTAAAAGCGAATAGTGAACGACCGCGTAGCGGGATAATAACAAGTAATGGGACGTGCACCGGAATTATATTAAATAATTTATCGAACGAATTTTTAACGACGGCCGAAATCAAATCAGGGGGAAATGCGTTCTACGTAATAAGCGCGTACCTCCCGCCGGTTGATTCCCGGCGGGAAAATCCCCAAACCATAGACTTGATAACTCAAGTAGATAGTATTATTCGTAAAATCGGCAGAAATAAAAATCTAATCATCGGGGGAGGTTTTAATGCCAAGTTGCCACTATGGGGCCGCCCTATCGAAGACGATAGAGGCTCGCAGGTTGCTGATCTTTTTACGGAATGGGACTTTAGTGTGATAAACACTAATGATTCACCTACATTTGAGGTGCATAGAGGCAGCAGTTTTATAGATATTACTGCAGTCTCGCACGAAATGTTAAAAACGATTTGTAATTGGAAATTTAGATCGGACGAGGAAACGCTCTCTGACCATAAATTAATAACATGGGACGTTGAAACCAAAACAAGCGCAAACGAACAGCCAACTGTATTTCCGCAGTTCTGTAATAAAAAAAAGCAAACTGGGAGCGATTTAAACAATAATTTGGCGAAAATATCCCTGTGCTCGAAAATGAGCTATTTAACTGCCGAAAGGCAGACGAAGTAGAAACACTCGCGAAAAAATTAAACGACGCGGTGGTAGACGCGTCGTCGTATTCCATGCCGCAAAAGAGAACATTTAAAGCTAACGTACCCTGGTGGACCCGGGAACTAACCACCTAGGGGGCAGAAACGCGTAACCTAAGGCGCCGCTATCAACGCGCCGCGGAAGATATAAGAGAACAACGGAGAATAGAATATAATCAAAGTTACCGCGAATATAAAATATTAATAGAAGAAACACGAACGAATAAATTTAAAGAATTCTGCACGCGAAACTCAGAAAAAGACCCCTGGGAACCGCGTAATTAGAGGACAACAACAAAAAATCGCGCTCAGTAATATAAAGAAAACAAATGGCGAATACACGGAAGGTTTTAAAACCACAGCGGAATATTTACTAGAGAAATTTTTCCCATCGGATAATCCCGAGGGGAATGAAGGGTCGCACGATTTAGTACGTCGGGAAGTTGCAGAGGCGCAAGGACCAGGTACCGATAATGCAATCCTAGGTTCACGTGGTCGTCAGGGCTCTTAGGAGGATGAACCCTAAAAAGGCACCGGGGCATGTAGGAATCACTTCAGTCGCAGCTCTGGAAGCGTGCCTGTTAGCCCCGTGTGTCTTTGTCGGGTTGTTTAATCTTTGTTTAGAAAGGGGCGTTTTTCCGCGTTGCTGGAAAATCCAGAACTTTATACCTAAACCTAAAAAGGCGGGTGTGTCAGATCCAGGCAGCTATCGTCCAATTAGCTTGCTACCGGTGCTGGGAAAAGTTTTAGATCGCGTTATGACTACGCGGGTTGAGCACCTAGTGCGAGACAGCGGCGGCTTTAATTACCACAATTTAGGTTCGTGGAGGGCAAGTCGACTATCGACGCGTTGGAGTTCGTTACCGGGGAAATTAAGCACGCGAGAGATGCTAAAGTGTACTTTGTCGTTGTTGCTTTGGACATTTCAGGAGCATTTGATGCTGCCTGGTGGTCATTAATTGTTTGCGAGTTAGATCGTAGGGGTTGTCCGCGAAAGTTGATGTCTTTGGTCAAGAGTTATTTCTCGGGGCGATTGGCATATGTTGAAATTCCGGGTGAAGTTCTCTCGCGTGAGGTGGAAAGGGGATGCCCCCAGAGGTCATGTTCTGGTCCCACATTTTGGAAGTTGTTGTATGAGAGCATCTTCAGGGTCAAGTTGCCCGCAGGATGCTCAATCGTTGATTTTGCGGATGACGCGGTTTTAATTGTAAGATCGAAATTGTTAATGGATATGCGCACAAAACCGAACGAGGAGCTTAATAAATTACACGAATGGTCACAGGCGGTAAAATTAAAATTTAACACAGCGAAGTCAGAGGCGCTTTATTTCGGCACGAAACCAGGACAGAGACCTCCTTAGCTAAAGCTAGGAGTAGAGTAAATCCCGTTTAAACATTGTATTACCTACCTCGGCGTCAAGATCGACAATAAATTAAATTGGAAAGCGCGCGTACAATACGTTAAAAGTAAGGGCGGCGAAATATCAAATAAAATGATGACGGCGGCTAAAATAAAGTGGGGTTTCAGGAGCGAATCGCTGAGGACGGTTTATGCCGCAGCAATTGAGCCGGCAATGCTGTACGCAGCTTCTGTGTGGGCAGAAGGTTGTAAAGTCAGAGAGGTGCGTCAATTGACGAGCGTACAACGCATAACCGCGGTAAAAGCGGCGAGGGCGTACAGGACCACCTCCACGGAGGCGGTCCTGGTGATCAGTAGGACTCTCCCTATCGAATATGTCGTTAGGGAGATTAAAGATAGGCGATTAATAAATATAGGAAAAGGGCACGAAATTGTCGAAGATCTTAATCTTGGTAATACGGAAATTGCCAGAAAGATCGTTGTATCTGAGTTGGGGCACCCGGCTGATATTAGAGGAATCGAGTTTGTCGTAGGTAATGAGGACGCGATGGGTATCAGAATTTTTACGGACGGTTCACGTATGGACGATGGGCAAGTAGGCGTGGCGTTTGTCGTGTATAAGCAGGAAAGGGAGGTGTTTCGGTTTCAAACCAAACTCGCGAACTGGAGCACAATTTTCCAGTGCGAATTGGTAGCCATACGAGAGGCTATCGATTACGTAACAAACCATACTGTCAGAGACGAGTATTATATAATCAGCGATAGTAAATCGGCGCTGACGGCTTTAACAAACATGAACACCTCGACAGACCTCCAAGCGGACGTCTGTAGTATAGCGCGTGCGGCGCTCGAGTTTCGACGTTTAAAGTTCTATTGGGTCAGGTCACACGATGGTAACGTAGGAAACGATAGGGCTGATGAATTAGCTAAAGAGGCCGCGACGGGAGACTTTCGAATACCATATTCGTCGATACCGAAGTCTTTGATTAAAAGAAAGCTGTGTTAAAGTCAATCCAACGATGGGAAGAGAGGTGGAACAACGCTGCCACAGGCAGGTTGACCCACAAATTCATACCGAGCTTAGAAACTAGAGGCAAAATCGAGGTAAAACTCGATCATAAAATGGTTCAGTTGATAACAGGGCACGGCGCCCTGAAAGCGTATTTACATAGGTTCAGGTTAACCAACAACAACCCCTGTGAATGCGGTGAAGGCGCGGAAAGCGCAGAGCACGTGCTCTTCGACTGCCCGTTTGAAGCGGGAAATCGAGGGTTGGCTGATACGAAATTAGCTATCGTAGGTCTATCATGGCCAAAGAGGTTAGAGGAAGTCGGGGAAGTGGTTAACCAGAAGGCGTTCTGGGCAGCCTTTAGACAGTTCGCAGGAAGGGTTGCAAGATTAGACGGTGATAATCGTGTGTAAATCGCGAGGGGATGGTGGAAGGATTGAAAATTATAGATTTCGACCAGGCGTGATTTTTACATGATAAGAGCATGATAACCAAAACCTTATAGCCTTTTTGTTATTATGGGATTTTATTTTACGAGAATTTCCAGTAAGAGAATAGAGCCCACGGCAAGTTCTGATGGAAAATGGCCCAAAGTTGTGGAAATCTCAAAGGCAAAGCGGCTAGTCGAACTATATGCTCTGTGTGGAACATGAGCTGTGGGTCGGGGTTGGATTGCGACCAAAAATATGAAGAATAAGGCGCCACCGTATTTTTATATACAGAGAACACCTTACTCAAGTCCCTTGTACAAGGCGAATGCGGAAACCTTTATTCTATAACCGCTATTCAATTTATTAAAGACAACATAATCCCTAAAGTTTCTTACCTTATGGCTCGACTTTGACCTTAGTACTTCACTGCTACTCCTGTTAACAGATTAAACAAAGAATAGCACTGTTTGTGCACCTATACTCAAAAATTTTAAAATTCAAATGGAATCAACTTTCATTCATCCTAATTAAAAAGAATAGTCTTGTTCAAAAATAAAAATCTATTCCTCTGGTATTCAATTAACGTGCTTTTTTACAAAATATCCTTTCATTTATTATATATTTTTGATTAAATTAATTTGTGAAAATTATTTACAAAGGCACTGGATAAAATCAGTACCAATCAAGTTAAATGTGGTTATTTCTGTAAGAAATATCTAGCCAAGTTTTATTAACAAATTGATTAAGCATAAAGTTGCTTTCTAAACTGTTACTTACTGATAACAAAAATGTTGGTTTGGGTAGATCTACCATAATCTCACAATACATAATTCCAGATAGTTATTAATGAAATAGCAAACATAGAAGTTTAATTTCTAATTTTTCTAAAATAGAAGAATTTACTTTCTCTATCACATAATGACATCTTCCGTTATTTCAGTGAATTAATAAAATATTAAGAAATGTAAATTTTACAGATTCCTATTTTTAATATTGAAAAATATATTTATAGTCTGTCCTTGACCTATTTTGAAGTTTAAATACTTGATTAAACAAAAAATTATCTAACTGCTATGTCCATAGTTCAGCTAACATATGAAAACAAATTTCTACATACCAGAACTCCGTCTGACTGAAAAATACCTGCTAGGCGTCTTGCGTCAGCATTAAAATAAGGAAATCTCCAATTTAGAACAAATAATTTTACTGCATACTGAAACTCCACATTACTCGGCATCCATTTTGAATAATTAAATTTCGCCAGGTCCACACTCGAGAACAAAGCGTAAACTCCTATATATTCTTCTAGTGCTTTTAATTAAAATTACGTTAAACCAGACTCCTGTTAACTAAAGATGGTATGTTTTTCTTCAAGCTAAACATTATTTCCAATTTTTATCTTATTACCAATCTGCATGTTAATTTAAAGTTGCCTTACGTATAAATTAAACTACGAAAATTATCAAACGTTGCATGTTATTTTAAATTGAATACTGTATGTAAAATTGCATGTTATATATAAAGTTGCACTGAAAATCTTTACTTAATATGGTTACAGAATCAAATTTTACTTACTGTTAACTACGGCCTTTCAACAAAAATTTCTCGTCATCTGCGAGCTGTTCCAACAAGTGGACAACACAAAAGTGCTTTTCCGAGATGACATTTTCCTCTAAGAACAACTTAAATCGTACGTGCTTCCAACACGAAAAAACTGCAAAAAACATTGTCCTCGAATTCAAGGAACAAATGGACCTGCTTTCACCACAGCGGTATTGGAAGTGTCGGGGTCAAGCAAGTTGCTGCCCGGCAACAAGATTACCTTACAACTGTCTAACAGAGGGAGCTCTAGGAATGACACTAAATGAAAACTTATTTTGTCACCGTGTAAATTAAATTTTAATTTGAATTGAATGCTAATACTTTATTAGGCAATAGGTAATATTTAATTAGTAAATTGTATAGCATTATTATGCATTATATTGTTTATTATTAAATAAAGAGATTAATTATATGAACACAGCTAGATAAGAAATAAAATCGTTACAACCTACAAAAAAAACAAAAAAAAAACAAAACAAAAAAAATTAATAAAAAATAAGAAGCAAAAAAAAGAAAGAAAGAAAACCAATAATAATAATAATTAAATAAGTGTATAATAATCTATAGGAACACTGTGGCACGATTTAAATAAAATTTAATAATAACCCTTAAACACAAAAAATATTTAAATTACTAGATACGTATTTCGACCACTATGTGGTCATCATCAGTAGAAAACCTGTAAAAAAAAATAGCTGTTGTTCTGGAACACTTCAGAGGATATTCTCTTCACCAATTAGGCTGAAGTGAACATTTCCAACCTATAATTTACTATATTGTTGCTTTAAACACTATCGAGGATATTCTACTCACCCGCAGGCTGGTGTTCTCAACAACAAACAAGTGAATTGTGACATTATAACTTAAATCTACTTAATTTATACTAATTCTAAATCTACTGAAGCGGAACCAATTTAATCTTGCTTTCTCATTGGTTGTTGACCAATAGGGAAAGCAAAGCAGATGGCTCTATTGGCCCTTTATCGGTGTTTAAGAGGGGTCCTTTATGTTTAACAATTTTAATTGATTCATAGGCATTTAAGGAGGAAAACGTTGGTACCGCTTTTAACAATTTAACATTTTCTAGTTTAACGGGGTGGCTGGTTTCAAATATATGTTTGGCGACCTGAGACCTTTCATATTTAACATATTTGTAGTGAGCAATGCGTTTTTTAAATCTTGTTGTTATATTCCTCTTGGCCTGACCAATATATTTTTGAAAACACCCTGGCCCTGCACAACTAATTTCATAAATCCCCGACTTTTGCAATTTTTCCACCTTGTCTTTTGGATTACCTAGCAAATCTTTAATTTTATTAGTATTAGTGAAAGCAATTTTGAAATTACACTGTTTGAATATTTTATCAAGACCCTTTGTGGTTTTGTGAAACGGAAGTTTAACATATTTAACATTATCGCTAGAGGTGGTTGATTGCAAAGTCGTTGATTTACGGATGTTGAACCTATTTTTACACTTTCTAAAAATATTATCTATAATATCAGAAGAGAAACCATTGTAATTCGCTATTTGTTTAATAAGAGCAAATTCCTTATTAAATCTGTTTTTATTTAAAGGAAAATTCAATAATCTATTAATTAAAAAGTTAAATGAAGCCAACTTATGTTGTATGCTATGATTAGAGGAAGACAAAATAAAGCGATTTACATTGGTTTCTTTTCTATAAATGTCAAATTCTAATTTATTACCATTTCTAATTACTAATGTATCTAAAAAGGGTAATTGTCCATTATTCTCTAGTTCATACGTAAATTTTATGCTTTAAAATTTTGAATTCATTTCTTTAAGAAAATCATCAACATTTGATTTAGAAGTGTCAAAAACTGCAAAAATATCATCCACGTACCTTAACCATGTTCTTGGGAAGTATTTGGAGTTTTCTTTTAACTCGGTTTCAAAACGAGACATAAATAAATTTGCTTTGAAAGGTGATAGGCTATTTCCCATTGCTGTGCCTTCATGTTGTTCGTACAACTTGTTGTTGAATTGAAAACAGTTCTGGGACATGCAATGCGAAACAAGCTTGATATAGTCCTCAACTTTATCATCATCAATATCACTATCTATAAGAACATCCTTTAAATATGTTAAAGTACGTGGTATTGGAACACTAGGGAATAATGAACTGACATCAAATGAAATTAAGATTTCGTTCTTTTCTAATGTGATATTTTTAATTTTATTATGTTATTACACTTTAATGGTGAAAGTTTTATATGGTCGGTAAAACAGATTACAAAGTATTACACATTTATATGGTGATAGATAGTTCTTAAAATCCGGTAATACAGTTACCAAAGTTCATAAGATACATTGCGCAATGAATAAGGCGAGTGACGCCTCTAGCGGAGGAAAGCGCAAACCTTTTACAGATTTTGGGCGCGGTAATCCACCATGACGTCACCAATCCAAATTACATTGCGCCATAACCGGAAATATAAAAGGTTAAATAAACAATTGACAAAAAATCAAATTCGTGGACAATTTAAACACGGTATTACTCACCCCGGAAATCCGACATTTTCCAGGTACGCCTATCATCCTTTCAGGTCGATAATAAAGGTATTGCTCCGGGCTCCGGTGGTGTTAGCTGAGCATGGACATCATGGTCGTTGGCTGCTCCGAGGGTCGTATCAGTCCTAAATGTAGTGGAACGACAGGACAGGTTAATTAGGAAAGACAAAACAAAGATAAGCAAGACAAGGGAATCTACATAGTAAGATAAGATACGCTACCGGCACGACTATTTCACTTGAAGATCAAAAGAAAACAGCCACGATTCAGAGCGTCACCAAAACTTCTCCCCACTTTGTCTAGTATTGGTCTACACCTTGTCTAGTATTCCTATACCCCTCTAGGGATAAGCACACTGCGCGAATGCACTACTCTGATGTACGGAAGTACCGTCTAGTCTATTTAAAAATTCCCGCGCACCGCGTATTTGAAAATATGCCGCGAAACTTCCGTACACCAAAAACTAACCTAAAACAATGTTTAAGTGGCAATGGCACGTAACAATCGCGACAAAGCCACAAAAGAAAAAACTTAAAAAAAGAAAAAGTCTGTTAGCACAGTAACAGCTTAAAATCTAAATCCTAACTACCCTACATAAACCCTAACTTAAAACCTACAAAATGTTTGTATAAGGCGCCACCTGGTTTTTTCGACCGATAACACGTCTACCGAAGTACCAGGAAACGGAATAGGTAGCCCGATAGTCTTTGACTACACTAATTATCGACAGCACAAATTTGTCGGGGAGCATGAAACACTACTTAAACTAACACGGGTGCGACAAGTCGCCTAAACTATCTAAACCTATCTAACTAAAGCTAACATAAAAGTTGTTATGTGCATACACACATGAGTGTTGCATCAAAACTATTCTTCTTTTGGCAAGAAGTGCCCAAATTTAAAATGTTCATAGAGTGAGTAACTCTGCACTCTAGCAAATTTTGTTACTGGTACTTTGGTTTTCTACGATGCACATTTAAAACTTGTCCATGACATAGTTGTGAATCAACAAATTTATCAAAAGTACCACCTACTAAATCCTTATATGGCACGTAACAATTAATGAACTCTAAAGAGTTTTGTACAGACAAACTATTAAACTTTAAATTCTTAAATTCATTTGACAGCCATCGTGATAAATAGTAAGTCGGTGAGTTGATACCTGAAACTATTGGTCTCATCGATTTATTATTTTTGTGAATCTTTGGTTAACAGTAAAGTTTTGGCATTTTAGGATTTGAAATTGTTAATTTTAATTTTAGTGTGGGCGAAATTAGGTTTGGACATTCCTTCAAAACAGACTCTGTTGATTTAATCATTTTATTTAAAGGAACTCCATTTTTACGTTTTTTGACTATTGGTCTGTAAGGACCCTCAGACAGCAAAGTCTCTACTCTATCAACATAGTCTTGTTTATCCAGAATAACCAACCTATTCCCCTTATCAGCCTTTAAATAATAACAATTCTTTTGTCGTAAATCTTTAATAATCAGATGATCTTTCCTTGTTTGTTCTGAGGCATTCCTTGCGCAAGTGCGTAAGTTGTTCGAAAGTTGAATTTTGCACGCGTTTCTAATAAAGTTTTTGAATTGTCATCTAATTTTGAAATGGATTTTCAATGCCAGCAATAATGTCTTCCAAAGGAGTTTTCAAATGATCTACTCCAAATTTTAGGCCTCGATCAAGGAAAGTCAACTCTTCATTATTAAAGATTTTCGACGATTCGTTAACAACTATTGACTCTAATGGAGGTGAAGTAATTTCCAGTTTTTTAGGAGGTACATTAACATTGTGTTTCTTTAAAAGAAACTGCAACTTAGTGTTTTGACTATTAATTTTGTCTAACAATTTATGATTGTTGACTTCAAAAACAAATCTCTGGAAATTATTCCATTCCTGAAAACCGGACTCGGATAAATTGCACGTTAGTGCTAGGTGCGATTTATACGTTTCCAGTTCCAATCTACTAAGCTTACTGTACAGATATTTGATTTCCAAATTAAGCCATTTATCTTTTGCAAAATTGATTATTGCGTTACTACGTTTACAATTACTGCTGATTTTACGTTAATGAAATTTGGAAAAACTTTGTGGGCTTTACAACTTTTAGGAATCGAATATCTGCTTTACAAAACTAATTTTAAGAGCTAAGCTCCGATACCTATTAAGTTCCGAAGACCGGGGAGTCATAGTTAATAATCTATAGGAACACTGTGGCACGATTTAAATAAAATTAAATAAAAACCCTTAACCACAAAAAATATTTAAATTACTAGATACGTATTTCGACCACTATGTGGTCATCATCAGTAGAAAACCTGTAAAAAAAAATAAAAATAAAAAAAATAGCTGTTGTTCTGGAACACTTCAGAGGATATTCTCCTCACCACTTAGGCTGAAGTGAACCTTTCCAACATATAATTTACTATATTGTTGCTTTAAACACTATCGAGGATATTCTCCTCACGCGCAGGCTGGTGTTCTCAACAACAAACAAGTGAATTGTGACATTATAACTTAAATCTACTTAATTTATAATTTATTATAATTATTATAATTTATAATTAATTAGATTAAATTAGATTAATTAATTAATAGATTATTGAATTTCCCTTGAAACCAGCCACCCCGTTAAACTAGAAAATGTTAAATTGTTAAAAGCGGTACCAACGTTTTCCTCCTTAAATGCCTATGTATCAATTAAAATTGTTAAACATAAAGGACCCCTCATAAACACCGATAAAGGGCCAATAGAGCCATCTGCTTTGCTTTCCCTATTGGTCAACAACCAATGAGAAAGCAAGATTAAATTGGTTCCGCTTCAGTAGATTTAGAATTAGTATAAATTAAGTAGATTTAAGTTATAATGTCACAATTCACTTGTTTGTTGTTGAGAACACCAGCCTGCGGGTGAGGAGAATATCCTCAATAGTGTTTAAAGCAACAATATAGTAAATTATATGTTGGAAAGGTTCACTTCAGCCTAAGTGGTGAGGAGAATATCCTCTGAAGTGTTCCAGAACAACAGCTATTTTTTTTATTTTTTTTTTACAGGTTTTCTACTGATGATGACCACATAGTGGTCGAAATACGTATCTAGTAATTTAAATATTTTTTGTGGTTAAGGGTTTTTATTTAATTTTATTTAAATCGTGCCACAGTGTTCCTATAGATTATTAACTATGACTTCCCGGTCTTCGGAACTTAATAGGTATCGGAGCTTAGCTCTTAAAATTAGTTTTGTAAAAGCAGATATTCGATTTCTAAAAAGTTGTAAAATCCACAAAGTTTTTCCAAATTTCATTAACGTAAAAATCAGCAGTAATTGTAAACGTAGTAACGCAATAATCAATTTTGCAAAAGATAAATGGCTTAATTTAGAAATCAAATATCTGTACAGTAAGCTTAGTAGATTGGAACTGGAAACGTATAAATCGCACCTAGCACTAACGTGCAATTTATCCGAGTCCGGTTTTCAGGAATGGAATAATTTCCAGAGATTTGTTTTTGAAGTCAACAATCATAAATTGTTAGACAAAATTAATAGTCAAAACGAATCGTTGAAAATCTTTAATAATGAAGAGTTGACTTTCCTTGATCGAGGCCTAAAATTTAGAGTAGATTATTTGAAAACTCCTTTGGAAGACATTATTGCTGGCATTGAAAAATCCATTTCAAAATTAGATAACAATTCAAAAAACTTTATTAGAAACGCGTGCAAAATTCAACTTTCGAACAACTTACGCATTTGCGAAAGGAATGCCTCAGAACAAACGAGGAAAGATCACCTGATCATTAAAGAGATACGACAAAAGAATTGTTATTATTTAAAGGCTGATAAGGGGAATAGGTTGGTTATTCTGGATCAACAAGACTATGTTGATAGAGTAGAGACTTTGCTGTCTGAGGGTCCTTACAGACCAATAGTCAAAAAACGTAAAAATGAAGTTCCTTTAAATAAAATGATTAAATCAACAGAGTCTGTTTTGAAAGAATGTCCAAACCTAATTTCACCCACACTAATATTAAAATTAACAATTTCAAATCCTGAAATGCCAAAACTTTACTGTTTACCAAAGATTCACAAAAATAATAAATCGATGAGACCAATAGTTTCAGGTATCAACTCACCGACTTACTATTTATCACGATGGCTGTCAAATGAATTTAAGAATTTAAAGTTTAATAGTTTGTCTGTACAAAACTCTTTAGAGTTCATTAATAAAATTAAAAATATCACATTAGAAGAGAACGAAATCCTATTTTCATTTGATGTCAGTTCATTATTCCCTAGTTTTCCAATACCACGTACTTTAACATATTTAAAGGATGTTCTTATAGATAGTGATATTGATGATGATAAAGTTGAGGACTATATCAAGCTTGTTTCGCATTGCATGTCCCAGAACTGTTTTCAATTCAACAACAAGTTGTACGAACAACATGAAGGCACAGCAATGGGAAATAGCTTATCACCTTTGATAGCAAACTTATTTATGTCTTGTTTTGAAACCGAGTTAAAAGAAAACTCCAAATACTTCCCAAGAATATGGTTAAGGTACGTGAATGATATTTTTGCAGTTTTTGACACTTTTAAATCAAATGTTGATGATTTTCTTAAAGAAATGAATTCAAAATTTCAAAGCATAAAATTTACGTATGAACTAGAGAATAATGGACAATTACCCTTTTTAGATACATTAATAATTAGAAATGGTAATAAATTAGAATTTGACATTTATAGAAAAGAAACCAATGTAAATCGCTTTATTTTGTCTTCCTCTAATCATAGCATACAACATAAGTTGGCTTCATTTAACTTTTAATTAATAGATTATTAAATTTCCTTTAAATAAAAACAGATTTAATAAGGAATTTGCTCTTATTAAACAAATAGCGAATTACAATGGTTTCTCTTCTGATATTATAGATAATATTTTTAGAAAGTGTAAAAATAGGTTCAACATCCGTAAATCAACGACTTTGCAATCAACCACCTCTAGCGATAATGTTAAATATGTTAAACTTCCGTTTCACAAAACCACAAAGGGTCTTGATAAAATATTCAAACAGTGTAATTTCAAAATTGCTTTCACTAATACTAATAAAATTAAAGATTTGCTAGGTAATCCAAAAAACAAGATGGAAAAATTGCAAAAGTCGGGGATTTATGAAATTAGTTGTGCAGGGCCAGGGTGTTTTCAAAAATATATTGGTCAGACCAAGAGGAATATAACAACAAGATTTAAAGAACACATTGCTCACTTCAAATATGGTAAATATGAAAGGTCTCAGGTCGCCAAACATATATTTGAAACCAGCCACCCCGTTAAACTAGAAAATGTTAAATTGTTAAAAGCGGTACCAACGTTTTCCTCCTTAAATGCCTATGAATCAATTA
Organism: Platerodrilus igneus; assembly: GCA_036346225.1. NCBI lineage: Eukaryota > Metazoa > Arthropoda > Insecta > Coleoptera > Lycidae > Platerodrilus > Platerodrilus igneus. The sequence goes on along the minus strand of JARFIW010000454.1, from coordinate 2,332,449 downwards.
AAATTGTTAAACATAAAGGACCCCTCTTAAACACCGATAAAGGGCCAATAGAGCCATCTGCTTTGCTTTCCCTATTGGTCAACAACCAATGAGAAAGCAAGATTAAATTGGTTCCGCTTCAGTAGATTTAGAATTAGTATAAATTAAGTAGATTTAAGTTATAATGTCACAATTCACTTGTTTGTTGTTGAGAACACCAGCCTGCGGGTGAGGAGAATATCCTCGATAGTGTTTAAAGCAGGGATAGGCAAACTTTTTTAGGATGCGGTCTACTTCAAATTTTTTTACAATGTGTCGGTCCACCAGATATTTATTAAAATAATTATAATAAACAATGTGGTATAAATGTACATAGGTAACTAAAAAAATGAAAATAGAAAGGAACTTAGGTATATATTTTCAAACAAAATTTAAAGATTATAAAAGTATAAAAATATCAAGTTCATAAAAAATATTCCGATTCGAATTATTATTTAAGATAAAGTCATGTGAAATTGTCCGCATTAGAAGATTTACACTGCATATCCTCTGCTAATTTAGTAAATCTTGGTATATAATTACTAACTGCCAGTCTTGTACTGCATTCGAGGTGATTGTCTGTAAGACGGGAGCGATATTTTGATTTAATTATATTCATCGTAGAAAATGCAGATTCACATAGGTAGGTAGAGCCAAAGAACGATGTTAAATTTAATGCGAGATTTTTTAAATTAGGATACTTAACTTCGTCTATTAAATTCCAAAAAATATTTGTAGGATCTGAACTATGTGCTTTTAAAATTATGTCATTTTGAAGAAGAAGAACTTCATCTTCCTCAATAGTTATAGAAAACAATTCGTTTATATTTTTGGTTATTTCTTCCACATCAACATTCCCAAATGGGTAAGACATAAATGCAACTATTGGTTCTAGTTTTGTAAATTCTTGAAAACGATTCTCAAATTCAGAGCTAAGATTACTTAGTTCCCCATAAAATTTTTCCTTATTTAAAATACCTCCGTTTTTGCAAAACTGGTCAGAAATGTTTTTGAAGTTTTTTAGTTCATTATTAACTGGGAGGAAAGTAGCTTTAGCTTACTTTTGAAAGTATTAACATATCCGATCAATTCTGCTATTGATCGATTTTGTCCTTGTAATTGCAGGTTTAATTTATTAAGATGATTTGTTATATCCACAACAAAAGCTAAATCCATTAACCAAACGTCGTCACTAAGTTCAGCATACTCTTCATCCTTTAATTTTAAAAAATCTTTGATCTCTGGAAGTAGCTCCATGAACCTTTGTAAAAATATAAGGTTATCATAAAGTAAGGGATATATTTTAAATTATGATAACTTTTTAACAAATTAAGTTAATAACAAGAAATAAATGAAATCTAATTGCTTATGAAATGGGATTTAGTATGCCCAAAACAGGTTACGGCAATTGCTTAACATAACCTCCATTTTGTTGTTGTAAGATCACCATCCTTACCTCCAAATTGTACACAGCATTTCGTAACATTTCTGGTTGAATTGTACCAATTTGCTCCGTAATACTGTCTTTTAATTCTTGTAGCGTAGTTGGTCGTCTTCTAAACACTAAACTTTTTAAATAACCCCACAGCCAGTAATCCGCTGGGTTTAGATCAGGTGATCTTGGTGGCCATGAATTTACGAAATGTCTGCTTAACACGCGATCTTGAAAAACGTTGGTTAACAATTCTTTGACTGGTCGAAAAATGTGCGGGGGGTGCTCCATCCTGCATAAAAATTATGTTTTCAATTCCGTAGTGCTCGTTTTGCAGCTGTGGAATAACATAATTTTGTAACATTTGCAAGTATCTTTCACCATTTACAGTTACAGATACGGCTTGTCCATTCTGCATTTCCTCGTAGAAATACGGACCAATAATAAAATCAGCTGTAAAACCGCACCATACGGTGACTTTCTTGTCATGAAGACCTTTTTGAACGATTTGTTGCGGATTTTCTGCAGACCAGATTCTACAGTTTTGAGTATTGACTCCACCATTCAGAGTAAAATGTGCCTCATCTGTCCATAAAATACGGGATAACCATTCGGGTTCAATTTCCATCTGAGCCATTACTCGCAAAGAAAAATCGTACCTAGTAGCCAAATCTGCGTCCTTTAATTCAAACAGCATTTTCAGTTTATATGGATACATGTTTAGAATTTTGCGTAAAATTTTCCAAACCGTGGTATACGGCATTTGCAATCGCTTGGATATCGCATTTGCACTGCTGATTGCGAGTGAATTGCTTCTGGCTATGTCTTGATTTTCATGAAGAACCTCTGCAACTTGGACATCACTAATTATTGGTCTTTCTGATCTTGGTAAGTCAGTTACAGACCCTGTTCTTTCAAATTTTTGTATCAAATTGCGGTACGCTTTCATTTGACAGGGTCCCGCTCTCAAACCCATTCTCGTGCGAAATCTTCGTAATCCAGCGGTGTAATTTCTGCCGGATTCATAATAGCACTGAACTAAACCAATTCTTGTTTGTAAATCCATGTTATTACAGTTGAGTCGTTTGAACTCAACGTTTACTTGAGTTTTAATTTCAAAATAAAACTTCAAATTGAATAATTTCGTTTTGACACTAGTGTCAATAATTGTTATGACAACGCTTTTGTTTCTCATAGATACGGTAAAATCCCATTCATTAAGCAACTAGATTTCGTTTATTTTATGTTACTAACTTAATTTATTAAAAAGTTGTAATGATTTAAAATATATCCCTTACTTTATGATAACCTAGTATATTCCGACTTAACCAACGAACATCAGCATGATATAACAATTCCCCGGCATCAGATTCATTTTCTTCTAACTGTGCCCTAAACATTCTTCTTTGAAGACTTTTTCCTCGAATCGAGTTGACAATTTTCATACAGATTCCCATTATATGAGACATATTTAATACTTTGCAACACAAGGCTTGTTGATGAATTATACAATGATAGCTCAAGAAATTTGGTATATCATCATCGCGTTTGCAAATAGCCAAAAATCCTTTGATTTTTCCTGTCATTGCAGGGGCCCCATCGGTCGTCATTGATGCTATTTTATAAATTGGAATTTTATTTTCAACTATATACTTTTTAAATGCATCGTAAACATCTTCACCTCGGGTTTTCTTTTTTAAAGGCAATATGGTTAACAATTCTTCCTTCACGCTCATGTCCTTGAAAACCATTCTTATAAAAATGCATAACTGAGAAGTATCTACTAAATCTGTAGATTCATCAAACTGTAAAGAAAAGCAAATACATTTTTCTACATCTTCTCTCAGTTGATTAAATATATCAGAACTCATCATTTCTATACGCCGCGTAACAGTTCGACGCGAAAGTTGGATGTCTTTAATTGCCGAAATGATTTCTTTTTTGTTCTTAAAAGTGTCAAATAATGAATCCCCGGCTTCCAGAAAGGCTGTTTTTACCAAATCTCCATCTGCGAAAGGTTTTTTGTGTTATGCTAACACTTGACACACACGAAAAGATGCAACAGTTGCAGCTTTAGTAATGGTAATCGATTTAGTAAAATATGATTGTTGACCGATTAATTGTGATTTAAGTTCTTTTAACTTTCGTTTGCGCAATTCGCTGTTTAACGGATAATCCTTATCAAAACTACCGTGCATGGTTTTGAAGTGTCTTTCAACGTTTCCTTTTTTTGGGAGTGCTACACTTGCACTGCATATAAAACATACACAGTTTTCTTTCACCATTGTAAAGAAAAACTGTTCTTCCCATTCTGAATTAAAGTTGTATGTTTTCCTTTTCTTGGCACTTGTGCTTGAAGATTCCATATTTCAAAAATTTAATAATTATTTATATATGTTAACAATAAAAATACTCGGTATAAAAATCTTTTTAACTGAGTACTTGGTTAAGAATCGAACGTCGATGAGAGAATGTAGCTCCGAGCGCGTAGAAAGCTTAACGATATCTAGATACGTGCATACTAGAAAGAATATAAATACGACCTCTGTTTTGCGTGCGTTAAGAGCTACATCGTCCCGCATCGATGTTCAGTTCTTTAACCCCGAGTAATGGAATTTTTTATATTCTAAGGAGTAGTTTAAGTAAAAAAGGCAAATATTAAAGGCGATCACTCTAAAATGACTCGGCGGTCCACCAGTCGATCGCGATCGACTTCATGCCCACCACTGGTTTAGAGCAACAATATAGTAAATTATAGGTTGGAAAGGTTCACTTCAGCCTAAGTGGTGAGGAGAATATCCTCTGAAGTGTTCCAGAACAACAGCTATTTTTTTTTACAGGTTTTCTACTGATGATGACCACATAGTGGTCGAAATACGTATCTAGTAATTTAAATATTTTTTGTGGTTAAGGGTTTTTATTTAATTTTATTTAAATAAGTGTACCCAAAACTTAAATATGCACGACGAACACACCACTAAAATAAACACTGTCCAATCTTCTACGCGCGGAAAATCGGGAATAAACGAATCTAATAAATAACAACAAACTAAATCAGGAAACCTCATTAATTTAAATAAGTGTAATAAATTAAGAAATAATAAAATAGAGTGACACCGCGGATCCCCCCAAGACTTAAAAGTAAAGTGATAGTGATTGTGATCCCCCCAGAACGTTTAGTGCATATCCACCAAGACTTTATTAGTGCATATTCAACTCCCCCATAAAAGTAGAAAACCAATAGATGTAGGTAGACGACCAGATCTTCGGATGCTGGAGAAACTTATATTGGAGGTAAGAATAAAATTGTGGCGGCTGTACTCGCATGAGCATTGATTTGTGATTTTAAACAGATTTTGAAATAATATAACAAGCACGTTTTTGTGTAACGGAGCTAGTTGATATAATTCTCATGCGAGTGCACCTGATAATGTATTTGCTTTTGCTAATATATGCACTGTTACATTCTTTTGCTTATTCAGATATTTATTTATATATTTATTATATGTTTATTTATATATCTATATTATATTTATATTTATTTTTACACTTATATTTTTGCCTGCATTGTATTGTTTTGTGGCTTGGTTTAATTCAATTGACGTTCTGTCGCCAATTTTTGGTCGCAGTATAAATAGAAAAGAAGATTGTATATATAATATGTCAGGGAATGATAGGAAACGTTAGGGACAAATTTAGGATAGGACGAATTTGTAAATTTATAAAGCAGGCAAAATAACTGGATTCACTATTAATACATTTGACAAATGCTTAGAAATTTGAATCCATTTTAAATTAGCTAGCTAGATTTGGATAGCTTTAAGTCGATCCTTCAGGTCGCACTGGTAAGCAGAGCCGGCGTCTGCTATCCGGTATTACGGATCCCTCCGCCTCTCATTTTTGCTCGTCTTGTTGATCGGCCACACTCCGGGGTCAACGCTAGGGATACCATTATTTAAACCCTGCTTTTAGTTTTTGTTTCAGTCTGTTAGATTTTTATTCAGGGTGGATTAATTATGAAGTTAGAATAAATCAAAAGCACGTTTATTTTTCGCGTTTAAACCTAATGTAGTACCTTCGGGTGGAGCATTGGGGACGTGGTCGCAAGTATAGCGGCCCTTATTCAAATTATAATGCCTTAGTACAAGATCATCGGAATAGAAATGAATGTCATAGACTAAGATTTATAATAACTACGACATTATATAACAGAGTAAATCCGGAAATAGTGCAACGATATTAGGACAACTGCGAAAACACTACTTACGACATGGTACCTAAAACTAAAAACATGAGATGTGGGACTCGACTAAAAAATGTCCTTGTAGTAAGCAACCGATTTGTTCTGCCTTTATAGTAGGTAATCGAACAGGCGGACCGTTGCTTCGGCAATTGCATAAAAGGAAGCTAGCTCCCACAATTACAGATATATTCAAAGTAGTTTTGATGATTATCAGTTTGCAGGGAAGATGATTGTCAATTTATAAAACTGAATACCCTTCAAATCGGCTGATTTACATATATTTTAAATTCGGGCGATTAATTATTTTGTAATGCAGGTAAATGATTATGTCATGACTCATCTAAATTCTTCATATCACGTCTATATGAGCGAAGTCCGGTAAAATTGAGGTCAGCACTTATCTGAAAAATACATATTCGGTTGTACATTCACAAAAAAATGTTAATCACCCGACGATCATGTTTAAAGTAGATATCTCCAAAAAACCTATAAAATTTAATTCATATATAAATTTTAAGACATAAAACAAAAGGTGCAAATAAATAGCCAAGCGCCTGCCTATATGCAACATATATTAAAACGTGTATGCAACGATCATATTAATATACACGTCTATCTAAAAAGCGAATACTATAACCTAATTAAGCTAAAATAGACCTTCTAAAACAAACATCGTCATCATTTGAAACAATGTTCTGTTAAAATATGACCACAAAAATTACTTTACTCACCTATGGCGACTTTACAAAACTCGATAACGTAAACTGAAAAAACTATAGGGCTGAACGCTTTACATTAATATATCAGCATATGTCATAACGATATACATCGAGAGTAAACGTCCGATGCCCATCTATGAGCAAAATACTTAACCAACATTATTATTGTGCTATTTATTAGCGGAAATCTGTATACATTTTATGTCCAACGCTCAATCTGCACAATAAAACGATGTTTATTACTCAGTTTAAAACACGTATACCGCAATGATTTGTAGTCGTAGAAAAAACACAACTGAGGAAAATGGGCTGAGACCTTTTATAAATAGCCAGATGATCGTAAGCAGGTAAATTAAAGCGCAAGCTCACAGTCAGCCAATATAACACCGTCCCAGAATTCCAATCTAATTTGCACAATAAACGATGTCTATTAGTCAGTTTAAAACACGTAAACCACAATGTTTTGTAATCGTTGAAGAAACACAACTGAGGAAAATAGACCGAGACTCCTTATAAATAGCCAGATGATCGTAAACAGGTAAATTAAAGCGCATGCTCACAGGCAGCCGATATAACATTTTCCCAGGATTCATTCCAATATAATCTGCACAATAAAACGATGTTTATTACTCAGTTTAAAGCATGTAGACAAATGTTTTACAAAAATCATCCAATGCCGATACACTCCCACATTGTGGTAACTCCCGTATAAAGATGGCCAACCACCAGTGTAAACCCCAATTCATTTTTCCAGTAGCTTTATATCCATGATGCTATTGTTAAAAACTGGGTTAACTTATTGTCATGAGATTTAAACGCAAGGTAGCGCGGTGCATTAACACTTACCTCATAGCCTATTTGCTGAGTTGTTGACGTTGAATTGGAATTATGCCGCAAGCGCCGTGGACCCAGATTTAGTCAGAGGCACATGCAAAGGTGTACCATGCGCACAAAGATCTGAACAACATAGTAAATATTTTTTGATGCCTTTATAGACGAATTATAGCTATTAAGTTGATATTAGCAAAACATACAATTTAAAGAAGCTTTGCGAACGATTTTTATATAATATTAACCTATTTCCAATTTGTAGACCACTTACAGGGTATCTGGCGTCAGAGGAACTTTACCATTAGAGCACCCACTCTCAGATATACATTTGATAGCGCAAATCAAAGAATAGCGTAATATTATTTGTAAATACTGTCAAAGCTAGACTTAGTAAATCATCGTCTGAATAGAAATGGATGTCATAGACTAAGATTTATAATAACTACGACTTTATATAACAGTGTAAACCCGGAAATAGTGCAGCGATATTGGAACGATTGCGAGAACAAATGAGTGGGCACTATTTATGTATCAAACACCCTTTATGGTACGTTACATAAAACTTAAAACAGCAGTGCTCAGCTAAAAAGTATCCTCGTAGTAAGCAGCCGGATCGTTTCGCCTTTGTAGTATGTAATTCGGGAGGTAGGTTCTTTTCAAGTTCACGCAATTAGATAAAAAGAAGTCCTCTGTTCTGCGATATTCAAAATAGTTGATGATTAATCAGTTTGCGGGAAAGATAATTATCAATTTATAAAACCGAATAGTCTTTCAAATCGGGTGATGTACGCATGACACCTAAAATATTCCAAGTGCTAGTGTATGCAAAATCAATGAGATATAACATTAAATTACGTCTTTTTATATGAGGATTGACCATAATGTATACCGGTATGTATGATTTGCATATATTTTAAAATATCAGACGACTAGTTATTTAAATATACCTTGGTTTTCTCATAAACAAAAATAAGAATATCTAAATTCCCGCTGTCCTATGGAGCACCTACTGTTCAGCATTTGAGACTGGTTTAATTATATGCTTAACCTAGTATCTTTTAACAAAATAACATTTATCTGAAAAATATATAAATAAATATTTGGTTGTACATACACATACTAGTAGATATCTCCAAGAACCTATAAAATTTAATTCATATAAAATTTTCAAGACATAGAACAAAAGATGTAAATAAATTAGCCGGGCGCCTGCCCTATATGCAACATTTATTAAAACGTGTATGCAACGATCATATTAATATACACGACTATCTAAAAGGCTGCCTTCTACAATGACCTCGTTACTACATCCATTACCACCGACAAATATGAAGGGGCTCAGAAGGTATGGCGCGACTTTGGTATCAACACGCTCGGGGAATATAGCGACCCCATATTTGAAGACAGATGTACTGTTGTTGGCAGACGTCTTCGAATACTTTCGCCGAGTATGCAGTTTGACCTATGAACTCGATCCGTGCCAGTATGTGACAACGCCCTCCTTAACCTGGGACGCCATGTTAAAATACACCGGCGTGAAGCTGGAGCTCCACACGGATATTGACACGTACCATTTTATAAAGTCTAGGATCAGAGGGTGTCTGACCCAGTGTAGTGGACGCTACGCTGCTGGCAACAATAAGTACATGGAAGAGTACGATCCTACGGCCTCGTCCAAGTATTTAGCCTACTACGATGCCAATAACTTATATGGCTGGGCCATGAGCCAAGTTTTCTCTCTTGGAGGATTTCGATGGCTGCCTTCTACCAATGTAGCCGAATTCCAGGCCACAATCTTAAATGTTCCCAAAGTCTCTGCGAAAGGATTCATTCTGGAGGTCGACTTGGAGTACCCTCCACATTTACACGATCTCCACAACGACCTGCCATTCTGCCCGGAAATAAAGACGCCGCCTTATATCTCATCTAAGACTCCGAAGCTTCTCGCCACCTTAGAAAACAAACACCGCTATATTATCCACTACAGGAATCTACAGCAGTGTATGCGGAACGGATTAGTGTTGACCTCCATCCACCGGGTTCTCGAGTTCGACCAGTCTCCATGATTGAAGCCTTATATCGAGTTGAACACAGACCTTCGCACTCGTGCCACTAACGCGTTTGAGAAGGACTCATAAACAAACTCAAACTCATAAACAATGCCATCTTTGGTAAAACCATGGAGAACGTAGACAAGCGCGTCGACATGAAGCTTGTGACTCGGTGGGGGTATGACCGGAAGACTTGTGCGCGAGTACCCTGATTGACCTCCCGAACTTTAATTGTAATCTGGTACTAGGCAAAAATTTAGCGCTCAAACAGATGAACCGCGTTAGAGTCACCTACAACAAACCTATATATACAGGCTTTTCGATTTTAGATCTATCAAAAACTCTTTTTTACGACTGTCACTATAAGTAACTGATGCCTCTGTATGGGTCTAAGCTTTCGCTTTTGTATACAGATACCGATTCGCTCGAGTATAGTGTAGAGACAGAAGACTTGTACAGTGATATTTGTGCCCGCCTTGACTTATTCGACACTAGTGACTACCACCCAGCGAATAAATATTAGGTCCCACGTGTAAACAAGAAAGTGCCCGGAAAGTTCAAGGACGAGTTTGGTGGTGAGTTAGTTTTAGAGTTTGTGGGTACTCGCCCCAAGAGTTACTGTATATTTAGCGAAAGGAATGTAACAAGAAGGATTAAAGGGGTTAAGCGTGGTGTTGTGCAGAGTAAAAGCGTTGGTAGTTTTAAGGACGTAGCACATAACAGTAACTTCCGAGCTCTCGTGCATTCGATGCGGTCTATTAGGATCAAAAAACATGATTTATTTACGCTGTTACTTAGCAAGGTTATTTTATCGGGCGCAGATGACAAGCGTTTCGTCATCCCTAACACGAGTTTAACGTATGCATGGGGCATAGGGAAGTAGATGATATATTTTATTTTACTTAGTTTATAAATTGTACATATTGCTTAGATTTAAGTTATGTATATATTACTTGCCTGTTTTGGGGGTCACAATGTATATACATGTTTATCCTAAAAGCGTGCACTACACTGCTATGTAATAAATATGTTTTTAATCTTTCCTACCAAAGAATAGTTAATTTTATATTTAGTTACCTGTACTTTAACTTATACTTGTAATAGCTTTTAGTAGACGCGTATTTATTTTGGACCAATGTTTGCCCCTTTTTTGTATTGTTATACCTATGGAGAGGCACCATTTTTACTATATTGCTCTATTAATGTTTAAAGCGCAATTTACTTGGTGTACACTGTTGAACATCACATACACCATTGAAATAATAATATTATTGTAAATGTAGATATATACAAAGAATTTATTACAACTGTGTATAGACTGTCTAATAAATTTTTATTTCCGTATATATTGAGATTTATTTCTCTTTCTGTGCTCAATCACCTACCCCAGAGAACGGAAACAATAACCCTTTACAATTTTGATTCCCCATACCTATGTTATGTAATTTTGAGTTGATTTTTAAAAACCCCAGGGCATATGTTAATTCGATTTGAAATTTTTTTAAAATTTTTTCTAAACAGCAAAATGCCGAATGGGGCACCTGCAAAGCTGATAGACATAATGAGGAATTCAAATGAGTCAGGAGGATCGTTAAAAATTTTTCTAGAACGCAAAATGCTGAATGGTGCGCCCCAAGGCTAATAAGCGTAATGAAGAATTCAAATAAGTCATAAGAATCGTCATAAGGCACGTCCACCTCAACAACCTCCAGGCAGGGTGGGGAAGATCGATCGAGGATCGAAGTGTGCTAGAAGGAGCAGGGTGAGGGGATCGATCAAGTGAGGATTGAAGTGTACTAGAAGAAAAGGCTAATAAACGTAATGAATAATTCAAATGAATCATGAGGATCGTCATAAGCCCTCCTCAACAACCGACAACTAGTAGGCAGGGAGAGGGGGGTCGATCCAGTGAGAAACGAAGTGTGCCAGAAGTGTCATGAGGATCGTCAGAATTTACAAGGCACGTCACCTCAACAACTACCAACTAGTAGGCAGAGTGGGGGGATCGATTGAGTGGGGATCGAAGTGTGCCAGAACACAGGTATATTATCTACTGCCATTTTGTTCAAATTAATGTCAAAATTTCCCAACGCTCAATTTTAATGAAACTAAAATGTTATGTACATTATACGGTGTTTTGCAACATAGCGGCTCACTTTACGGTGGACATTATGAATCATATGTAAAAATAAGAACTCAGAAAGCGATAGTTGCCGTTGTTAATTTTTATCTTAAAATTTAAAAGTACCCTTGTCCTCCCCGTGTATAGATGTCAAAGCTAACGCCAAAATTCCGCTGGAAAAATAGCTTTATGTTAATGACTCTTGTTTCAAAAGTGCACAAAAAAAGGGTTCTTGAGGCACAGGCATGTTTGTTATTTTATGAACGAATATAAAACTGTTTGTATTTTACTAATAAATTTGTTAATACTGTTTTTAAAAAATTTAGGTTATTGCGTGTAGAGATTGTGGGTTTTGGGTTGACACGAACCGAGGTCAAGAACCCATAATTTATCGGTGTATTTCTTAAAACAGACTTTTCCCATGTTTTTGAAGAATGTGTGGTTATCGCTCAACCAACGAAAACGTTTTTTTAATAGGTATTGGAGCGGAGTTTGCGTGAACACGTGATATTAGCGGAAACTTTACGGTCGACTATTGCGGACGTGTTAAACGTAAGTGCGTGTTAGTGCAACAAAGTGTACTTTGACTCACTCATACTTTCGTTTTAATTATCTGATGATCTCCTGTTCCAAATCTGTGTAGGTGTGAACATTTCGCAGCAGAAAGCTGGACAAAACATAAAAAAACGACGCTGACAATGCTCTACAGTTAAACATTTTGTACTAAAGTAAGTAAATCTGTAATTGTCTAACGTAATAGATGATGTTCGACAAAAATTTTTGATTAATATACCGCAAATTATAGTAACGCACTGCATGTTGCATCGTCGTGCGCATACTTCCAAAGCTTTACAAAAAATTTAAAACTGTATCCAGTCACTGCAATAGAAGTAGCATAATACATCCGAAGAAGTACCATTTGTGCTTTGTGTAAAGAAATCTGTGCCATTCAAACTGAGTTTCTTTATCGCACCGATTTACGAACGCCGTCTAAGGGCTATATACTGGCAAACGTTTCTGTATTGAGCGAAATAATTATACAGTTTCTGTTAACTAAAATCGTAGTATGGTGGAGGTGATTAGAAATAGAGACGCAATACTTCGACTGACCTACTTAGCAGATAGATTTAACCACCAGAATGAGTTAAGCACATCAATGCAAGGATTTGGTAAGAACATAATAACAGCTAGTTGAAGCATTAACCTAATTTAATGAAAAATTGAAACGTTGAAGAGGTCGACATGACAAGGGGAATTTAGATAGTTTTCCTCTTCGGGATTCAATTGTTTTGGAAAATGAAAATTACACCTTCATCAATTGAGTGAATATATTTGATCGAAAGTATAGTGTTTTAACACCCCCTAGTAAGTATTTAATAAATTTTGAAGGATATTAAGGAAAGAACCCTAGATCAAACCAAGAGTACGAAGTAAGTTTTGAAAGAGCTGCTGTCCCCTTGATACAAATGATAGAAGAGTAAGAAGAAAAAAGATATTTTTATTACAATTTCTTTTTCGATAATTTTTTTACTGGTAAATATCTCCTGAGTTCTTTAAAAATTGATAGTTTTGGAGGTTCAAGAACAATTGGAAATAACGGAATATTCAAAAATTGTTGGTTAGTTACAAAGAAAACTTTGGAAAAAATACGACGCGTCAATATTCATCTTCTTTAGATAAAGAGAATAGTATTTTCTATGTCCGATGGAAAGACAATAGAGTAGTTACACTAGCAAGTACCTGCTTTGAAGTTGAACCACTTAGGAACGTGGATAGATATTCAGGAAAGGAATAAAACGGTTCAAGTACCTCGACCATTTTGATAGCTCAATTAAATAGAAGTACGGTATAATGTTCGTGTTTGCTTTATGACTCGTCACTGAAGCGGTTGCCCTTGAGGTGTTGGCCCTGGCTAGCAGCAACCCTCCTGGATACACGTAGATTCCTGTATAGTTTCGTCGTCTCGCTATTACCTGTTTAGAAAGAATGAACCAACTCGCAGCCTATTTTATATGGGTTTAATGAAATAATGTTATAAAATAATGTAACAAAGTAGAAACAAATGCACAATGCTCGACGTGCCGTAAAATACAATCGCAACGATGTTAAACGACATTCCTTATAGGTATACACATACAGCGTTGCTATTCGCAAATGAACAAAATTCTAACTACTCAAACTTATCTGTTATAGTAATCCAACAATGACGAATTTCAAAGATGCTGTCACTACCACATCGATTAACACTACTAAATAATTCATAACTCACTAAGTTTACAAATTAACAATCATTAATACACGACCGGAGGACACGTGCCTAGACATTACATGTGATTTTCCAATGCTCCACCCGAAGGTACTACATTGGCCAGGAAGCGAGTTTTTTTTTACCTGGAAAATTTGGAATTTTGCCGAACCCTTGCTGTTCTAAGCAAGGTATGGATCTTTAAAGTGCGTGACAACACTCACACACGGGACCTCCATTTTACCTCTCATCCGAACGAGGGTGTATTTTTGTGAAAAAAGCCCGCCTAACATTTTTCAAGCGGACCGTGTCGGGATTCGAATCCGGGACCTTGGGCTTAGTAGTCACACACATACCACTACGCCACGGAGCCGCCTACGTGCCTAGACATTACATGTGATTTTCCAATGCGCCACCCGAAGGTACTACATTGGCCAGGAAGCGAGTTTTTTTTTACCTGGAAAATTTGGAATTTTGCCGAACCCTTGCTGTTCCAAGTAAGGTAGGGATCTTTAACGTGCGTGACAACACTCACACACGGGGACCTCCATTTTACCTCTCATTCGAACGAGGGTGTATTTTTGTGAAAATGCTCACCTAACATTTTTCAAGCGGACCGTGTCGGGATTTGAACCCGGGACCTTGGGCGTAGTAGTCACACACATACCACTACGCCACGGAGCCGCCTTACGTGCCTAGACAACACAACCGCACGGCATCGCATCCTTAACCCGACTGACATACCCAAAAGACCCTAATATATAGAAGCATTCATATTTCAAGGGCGGGCCAATACAGCGGGTGGGACAGAACAAATGGATAATAATGTATCTTGTTAAGGTGCAAACAAATGTCGAAAATAGATCAGTATATTTTTATAATTTTATCTTGTTTTAGCTACCGAACCGGAATACGTTCTAAAAAGTGGTATTGGCCGATATTTACGCACTTTTTAGATGCAGTTGAACAAAACGCTTGGACATTATAAAGAAAATCAGAAAGAAATATCAGCCAATTAGAGTTTAGGAGAGGTCAGGTACTACAGATCAGAAAGACACATACCTACCTATATCTGTCTGTATTTTAGAGTTATCTTACAATTGATAAGATACAAGCCAAAAGAAACGACAGAGTACCAAGAGCTGCTGGAGGTGATTTTCGTGTTTCAGATACCGTTCGATACTACCATTGTGACCACTGGGTCTCCACAGTGTCAAACGGAAAAAGAAGAACATGTGTTGCAACAAAAAGTGATTCGAAAGGTTGTACAATGTGTTGTGAGTGCAATGTAGGACTTTGCATTGCCTGCTTCAAGTTCTTTCACACAAACGGAGAAAATTAAATACTTTTCTATTTTTATTCTTAAGATATGGGTGATGGCTTCTTTTAAGAAAAAAAATAGGTGCATTTATATTTTTATCCTTAAGTAGTGTTAATTAAGTGTTCTAAAAGGCAATCCAATAAAATTCTATAAATTATGCGACCTTTTGAATTCTCGGCGTTAATGGGTCAATAAAAATTTTTTGGGTATACTGAGAGTTCAGACAAATGTAGCGATCAAGATTAGTTCATATTTCATACGAAATGTTCAAAATTGTTTAAAAAGAGTAGTTTCTATTTAAGGCTGAAACGTTTTAAATAAAATGTATTCTTAAAGTATATAGATATTTTGGAAATCTTACCTCAGTTGCTATATAATCCGCTGGAACGCAGTATAGGGCTAACTGCATAAAAACCAATAAACACATCGAAGTTACTGACGCTAATGTTTTTACGCTGTCACTGCAACATGTAAAATAATAGTATAGTTTAGCTATTAAAAGTAACGATAAAGAAAGATCTTATAATTGTTTTGCATACAGTACAGAATAGACATGTTCGTTCAACTTTAAATGTTCTGCAATTTTACCCACGCGTTCAATTGAAAAACAGAAATAGTGACCACATTATTATGCATGATTGAATTAAATTTGTTTCCTGTTTATAAATAAGTTTTATACATGAGTTATATATCCCCCAATTGATATATGCATAAAGAAATAGAAGTAGAGGAATATGAATATGACGAGAATAATTACATTTGACCAAGTACAGACAATGAACAAAACCATTCGAACAATTATGAACGCGAAGAATCACACGAAACTTGTGAGGAGGACGAACGAAGAAAACGCGTGCTCAAATTTTCAAATAAACCGATTTATAAACGACCAAACGTAATAAACTTAAATAATATGAATCACCTAGTACTACCCTATATAGTGATACTCCGTGATGAATTCAAACTGGTAATCGATACCGGATCCTCAAAAACATTAATTAGCCTGCGAACGGTAAAGAAACACTATTAAAACCGTTTAAAATTAAAACGGCCCTTCTAACAATCCTACACCAATTCGTAGCAAACATACCCTTAACCAAAACATTTAACGTAAGAATGAAACACAAATTTTGCATATTCGAAATCAATGACAAATATGACGGACTATTAGGAATGGACCTCCTAAGATAGTTAGGAGCCAACATCGACATGAAGAACCGTTTACTAAGAACAAAATATGGACGAATCCCCATTAAATTTCAAAATACCCAAGTTGAAGAAAAATACACAATAGAACCCCGAATAGAGAAAAAGATAAAACCCCGTAAATTCAAATAACAAATTAGGAATTATAAACATATAACATTTCAACAAGGAGTAGAGACCCCAACCGCATTAGTACAAATAAAGGATAATTATGCCACAACAACGATTTTAAATTCAAATCACTACCCCGCAGAACTATCATTAACCTACCCAAATAATGTAAAAGAATTAAATTTTAACGAGATGGAAATAGACCAAAATTTAAACGACAATTACAACCCCGTAGAAAACGACGAAATGTTAAGAGAAAATTTAAGTAATATCCACTTTAACACCAACATCAATCAAGAGGAAGAAAAAAAAGAGAAATCAAAAATTTATGTTTTGAATACCGCGACATATTCCATTACGAAGGAATACCCCTAACATTTACAAATACAGTCAAGCATAACATCGAACTAACGGATAACAAACCTATATTCACTAAAGCATGCAGATTATTCCAGGCAAGCCAGGAAGAAGCTGACAGACAAGTAGCCAACTTATTAGATCAAGATATCATACAATACTCCAACTCACCATGTAGCAGCCTCGTATTAATAGTACCAAAAAAATTAGACACATCAGGAAAACGAAAATATAGAATGGTAATAGATTATAGACAATTAAATGAAAAAACGGTAGACGATAAATACCCGCTACCAACACCTGTTACGTAGATTTATTACCTGGAACAAAAGAAACGTTGCCTGTTTGTACCGCGGCTAGTCAGAAGCATAATGGGTGGGGTTCTGAAAGCGAGATGGTACTAATATTTTGTTGAGCGCCAAGGCGGGCTCCGCGCAAAAAGGCAACTATAATATAAAACCAACCTTACCTGCCTAATTGGCTGATCCAGGATCCAGGACTAATATTACTGTAGATATTATGTGAACTTCAGGTTTATGAGAACTACGATTAATATGTGCACACGCTATATAAATATGTATATATTGTAAACATTCAAATTAACACTAATTGAAGGGAAACAGCTGATTGCACCTGCAACTCCTAATAAGTCGCATAAAGTTAAAAACCAGTACTAGGGGTTGGTTTGCGCAAAACAACACTTTATATATAGCAAAATGTATATAGGAAAATTACCACTATAGGCCCTTTCAACTGCTTTAACAGTGATAATGGAACAAAGTGAAATTATTATTTTTATATATGAAAAATCTAGTAAGTTTCAAAGTAAGCAACTAAGTCCGTCGGAGTATTCTTTATTCTTCCCAGACCACTTACGTAAAAAAGGATACGTTAATACATCCTGGTGTGGTGTTTTGCTCTCTGCAGGTAGCACTTGTCCCTCGCTGTAGATATGTAACTAAACGATCAGTGTACCAATGAATAACAAGAAATGTAACATCTGGATAAAACTTGTATCTGCTGTACGTGCACCAAAAATACAATAAGGCAATTCCAATAAAGGAAAACCAAAACGAGAACCATAACCACGAAAATACCAGAGAAGAGGATAAACAAATAAATAAACCAGTGGATAAAAGAAAAATATAAAAAAAAAACCCCAAAAGCATAAAATTGATTAATGCTCAAGCAATTGTACCAGCAAACCTTCAACGCTAACCAGCGTAAGGGTTTAAAAATATTTTTATAGCGACGCTATCTTCATACAGGTAGCAACTTCAAACAATTCCTAAAAATACAGATTATAGTAATTGCACGCGGCGCAATCTTACTTACAATGAATGTGAACCATCGACCTATAACATTCAAATACTTGAACCAAAGTTGCAGAAACTTCCAAATAAGCACAGCCCACGCTATATGCAACTCCAGAAAATTAACGTTTCGTTATATTTATATCCTGCAACGCAGCTAGGGAAATATATTTTAGTACACGCTAACCCTTGGATAACGAAAACGTGCTGTAGGTCACTTCACGAAGCGCATTCAAGACGAACAACGTTTAATCAAGAATGTATTAATTCGTATTTCTATTTATCAACAATTATCACACACCTGTCGGACAGATAAAGTCGCGTTGTATTTAGTATTAAATGCTTGGCCCTGAATCAATATTTTACAAATAAATTGTTACGTTTAATCTAATTACGATATATACAGTGAGAGTCATTGTAACGTAACAAAGTGACCGTTACAACTCCCCCTTCCTAAATTTAACCATCTCCCAAAAAAAAAATCATTAGAAACTCCAACTCAAAGAAGATGGAAGTATATCTAACTACCCTCAATCAAAGGATCCAAACTATGGTCAATTTTTATGTCTTTAATATGCCAGTTGCCTAAATTATGTCCAGAATGAAAATCGGATAACTGATAGACATTCGGCGAAATTTTTTTCTTTACATGACACTTAATAAATTTTGGGTTAAGCTTAGACGCAATGAAGTCCGAAGCTTTAGACAATGTAAAATTTCTTTTCCACACAACTTGACCAACATCTAACTGTAATGGTCGATGCCTCTAATTGTACCGATGAGCACTTTTTTCGTAGGCGGCTGCTAACCTCTTTTTAACCATCGGAAATAAATCGCGAATAGACTTTAAATGATCTGTGATCGGAATTCGATCCTTAAAATCAAGCGGGTCTTCCTTATTGATTTCTATCCCTCTAAACATGTCTCCCGACAAATAAACTTCCCGTCCAAAATTTAAATAAGAAGGGCTAAACCCGGTGGCTTCGTGAACGGCATTACGAAGCGCAAACCCAAAAGCCGGAAGTTGAACGTCCCAACTTCTGTGTACTTCACCTACGTATGACCGGATCATCGTTTTCAAAACTCGGTTTACACGTTCTGTGGGGTTAGCTTGTGGATGGTACTTAGCATCAAAAACTATTTTTGTTTTATAAGATTTTGCCATTTTCCGAAATTTATCGCTAACGTATTGGCTACCATTATCACATAAAATTCTTTCAGGCGCACCATATATTAAAAAGACATCTTCTTCAATATGCTTTACAACCGCGGAACTGGTAGCAGTTTTTAAAGGGAATAACAAAACATATTTTGTGAAGCAATCCGTTACAACCAGTATAAACCTATTCCTTTTCGACGATAACGGCAATGGACCAACCAAATCGGTTGAAATCACCTCCCACGGGCGAGAAATAATACGTTTGTACATAACGCCATGAGGCGCTTTTTGTTGTACTTTTTGTGCCTGGCACATTTGACAACCCCTAACATATTTAGCAATTTCAGCATTCATCTTTGGCCAATAATATTTCATACAAATGCGTTTACGAGTTTTAAAATAACCCACCCAAATATAACCTAGAGGACATTACGAGTACAAAAGGATGCCATTTGGATTGAAGAACGCATCCGTAACATTCCATTGAGTTATGGACAATATACTACGTGGGATACACAACGAAAAATGATTTGTGTACCTAGACGATATCATAGTTTATTCAACATCATTAGTGGAGCATATAGAAAGACTACGAGAAGTGTTCGAAAGATTAAGAAAAGCACAATTTAAAGTACAATTAGATAAGAACGAATTTTTACAGAAAAGTAGCATATTTAGGACATATAATAACACCCCAAGGACTCATGCCGAACCCCGATATAACAAACGCTGTATTAAATTACCCCATACCAAAAACGAATAAAGAAACAAAAGGATTTTTAGGACTTAGTGGTCACTACCGCAAATTTATTAAAGGTTATGCTCAAATAACCAAGCCCCTGACAAATTATTTTAAAGAAAGGAAATAAAATTGTACATACCCCAAAATTCATTAAAGCTGTAGACAAAATCAAAAGTAAATTAACAAATCACCCCGTATTATGATACCCCGATTTTTCGAAACCATTCATATTAACAACAGGCGCATCAAATGTAGCATGAGGCGCAGTATTGAGCCAAGGAACAGTAGACAATGATAAACCCATCAGCTACGCATCCGGAACCCTCAACGAAACCGAACAAAGATATAGTACGATAGAGAAAGAATTGTTAGCCATAATTTGCGCAACAAAGTATTTTAAACCAAACCTATACGGACGAAAATTTTATATATACACCGACCATAGACCATTAGTATGACTATGCAAACTTAAGGAACCTAATTCAAAATTACAACGATGGAGAATCCGATTAGAAGAATGTGACTACTAGATCATATACAAGAAAGGAATTTACAATAATAACGCAGACGGTCTAAGTAGAATACAGCTTAACGCACTATAAACAGAATCAGTTATAGGAAACGTAGACGAAACGGAAATTAGAGAAGATCCAAACGAGATGGACACCATACATTCAATACAGAATGACGAGCTGAAAACCGCAATTAAAGTTTTAAATAAAGCCGTCGATACGAAACCCAATCAGTTTATAATCACTGAAGTTTTAACCAACCCCAATCCTGTAAAATATACAGAAGTAGATAACCAAAGACGACAATAAAGCACAAATAATTAAAATTCTAAAAGAATACACCCCCGAGAAGAAACGATTTTACTTTTACTTTAACACCGAAAACTTGTTTTAAACGATTTTCAGAATTATATGTTAAACTTATTAATAACTCTGGCCCTGAACTTATAAGATGCACACAAAAATTAATAACCTTAGACGACACAGACGATGTAAATGATGTGATCAGAAACCAACACGAAGGAAAGACCAACCATCGTGGAATTAATGAAACCCTAACACAAAATATGAGACGATATTATTTCAAGGACGTTAAGGAACTAACTACAGACTTTATCAATCAATGTGAATTATGCGACAAAGCAAAATATGATAGGAAACCCCCAAAAATACCTTTAATGTTGACTAAAACACCTGACAAACCCTTTCAAAGATTACATGCCGATACTCTTGTAATAGAAGCACAAAGTTATTTGACAATTGTAGACGCATTTACAAAAATAAGTCAAACAATATCCCTCACCTCTAACAATAGCATTGACGTAACTCAAGGGTTTCTACAGTACTTTACATTTTATGGAACGCCCGAAACAATAACATTAGATAACGGCAGCGAATTTATAAACGAAACGATACGAAACACTTTAGAACTACACAAAATAAAAATTCATTTTGTAACTGAAAACCACCCTGAAACCAACGGACTAATCGAGAGACTACATTGAACCCTACTAGAACAGATCAGATTATTAAGAATAACATACAAGAAAGAACACATAAGTAATTTAATATCATACGCATTAATCGCCTATAACAATACAATTCATTCACCAACCAATTTTACGCCTTTAGAATTAACTTTTGGACATTCAGATTCACGCAACCCTTATGACATACAGTATAACAAAGAAGTTTATTAGCAATACGCCAAAGATCATAAAGATAAGAACGACAAAGAACGCATTACCACAACCCGTAATAAAAATACCGACGCAAATAAATTTTCAATAGGACAAACCGTGTACGAGAAAAATTTCCAAAGCAAACGACACAAAACGGTACCTAAAAATTTAGGCCCTTCTAAGATTAAAGAAGATCGGACAAAAACATAGTCGTAGTAGACAACTGCAAGATAACGAAATACATCCACTTGAAAAATTTAGGACACCCTGTACTTTCAGATGGACAATCATCACCCTTACCGTCAACCTCCACCCAGGTAGAACGGACACCGAAATAACAATTGAAGACATAAAAAATAACTCCGATATACTACGAATAAAATTAGGCAGTATGTAGAATACCATAGACTATTTGACCTTTGCACAAAAATTCGACCTAACGGAACTGAAACAAAAATTTCAAATAATCAAAAACAAGTATTACCGATTAAAACAAACAATGGAAACAACAAAATTCGGACAGGAATACGCAATCCAAATGATGAACTATTACAGCATAATAGAAAGTATTTTGAGAAACATAGAAGAAAAAATTTAATCGAAAAATACCCACAGAACTAACGGCGAAACGAAAAAGAGGACTAATCAACGGATTAGGAAACATAATAAAAGCAATCACAGCCAACTTAGATAATTAAGACGCAGAACGTTATGACAACGCAATACAACAATTAATCGAAAATCGGAACGACATCGAAACCATAATTAGTAACTAAATATCATTGACGCAATCAACCATTATAAAATTCAACGAAGCGCTAAGAAAATTAGTTAGAAACCAAGATAGTATAGCCAATCGAATACAAACCCTTGAAAATAACATGCAAACTACCATGTTAAGCATGCGAGATTCAATTAGATTTAACAGGGTATACACCCAGATAATATCAACCCTTACCTTAATTCAACAAATTTTAGCCACGTTAGAAAACGCAGTAACATTTGCAAAATTAAATACCCTACATTCCATTTGATTTATTAAGAGAACTATTAAGAATTAGATTATTTATAACCTACAGTAAATTACCTCTTGATGTAGTAGAATAAAACATTTTAATATTCGAAAAAATAGCTATAGTTAAAGGCTGTGTGAAAAATAACGACATAACATTTTTAATAGAAATCCCAATAGTAGAGATTAACAATTATAATTATTATCATTTATTTGCTTTTTCAATGAAAATGACTAGCACATATTAAGTTATTATACCCAAAACCAAATTCCTATCCTTAAATGAACTAAGATATGGTTATACGAACGAAAAATGTAATGAAGTCACACCAAATCAATATTTATGCCAATCATTGACAACGACAACCATTCAAGAAGACAGTCCTTGCGAAGTACAACTACTAAAATTTTCAAATCATTATGAAAATTGTGAAGACAAACCTGTACGAATCACCAATATGAAAATCCAGAAAGTAACAGAAAATAAATGGATAGCCATTTTCCCCACAGAATAATAGCAACCATTCACTGCAATCAAGACGAAAACAACTTAGCATTAACCGGAAGTAAATTAATCATCCTTAAGGAAAATTGTTATTTAAAATTAAAAAATGAAATAATCAGAGTCTATCAAGATCCCGTACAAACCAAGAAATTAGCAAACTTACCCGAACTACAAATCAAGATAACCCAAGACGAAGACGAAGAAATACTTCAAAAACCCATGCAACTTGAACATCTAGAATTAGACAACGTCAACCACGCCATGAAGCTTATAGAAGATTATAAAGAACATTTGAACTAACTTAAAACGCCCAAAGTGTGTCCTACGATAACATTAGTGTATGGACAATTGTATTAATTTTTTGACTATTTTATTGATCATTTATGTAATTTACAAAATGTATATTAGGTATAAAAATAAAGAAAACAGTTTTAGATTTAGAGCAACCAAGGTAAACAAAGAAACAAATGTACCATTAGAAGGTATGAATTTTAAGAAATGAAATTAAATGAATTTATTAAATTAAAAATCAAGTAAAGAAAAACCCTTAATTTTTAATGTACGTTGGGAGGAATTATGTATCCCCCAATTGATATATGTATAAAGAAATAGAATAATTAGGAAAATAATAAAAAGTGTTAGAAGTACGCCACGTGAAGTGCAACATTGTAAAACAAGGACAATTTGTAAAGTTTATTAACGTTCGTGAGAACGTATGCGCTACTTTGTATCGCAAACGATAGTGACACTGCCGACGTCAGGTCACAGACGGTCACCAACGGTCAGGTACCGAGATTACTTAAAAATTAAGATTATAATAATGTAATTATGAATAGAGTTAAGAATAAGCAGACATGAGAGCTGCAAGTTTCCACAGCCTTGTGAGGGGGTAGGGATATTATAAAAAGCCCGTGAGCCCCAGTCGACGTCAGTTAGTCAAGTAATCAGCTTTTACATTGCAGTCCACTTACTACTCAAAATAGTACAATTAATTAGTTATTTTCGGACTTAAAATAATTTTAAATCAAGCTTTGTAAAATTTCATAATTAATGTCTGTTTAAGAGTAAAATTTGTTAAAAAGTTTGGAAATGGTTTTTTAAAAAGGCCGCTCCCAAGCCACGAACCTTAACTCATGCCCACCATGAGTGTTGACCAAAAAATGTATAAATGGGTGATAATTAAATGCAGCGTTTGCAATGACATTGTTATCGTTTTATGTACAGTGTGTATGTTTAGTGCCTAAACCGAGGGTTACTCCATAACCATTAGAAATATCAAATCCAACTCTCTTGTAGTTACGTGTAATCATTATAGAGACATCTTAAAAACACTTAGGTGCATAAAACAAGACTCGCAAATAAATGCTGACTCTAAAATTTTATTTATTAATTTAACCCTCTGTAATTTTTACATGTTTGGATTTCCCGTGACATTTCAACTAGAATGTATATGGTTCTAGGGTGCAAGTGCGACCATTTTGGAGATACGCTCACTTTAGTGTAAAACACGAGTCAAATGGAAGCTTGTTGCTATTGCTTTAATAAATATTTTTAAAATCTGCTTGCGTTGTGAACTTTCGTTAACAGTGGACTTACAGAATATGTCTCAAACTTTATCAAAAAGCGTAATTCTATGCAGTCGATTGCTATACGCAAAGTGTAACTAATTCCGGTTTATCAAATGAAACGCAGGAAATTTTTTTTCCAAATTGATTTCTAGTGAAAAGTAGATAAAGAATACTGTAAGCTTTTATAGGCGTAAAAAGAACCGCTCTTAAGATATTGATACTTATGTAAAAACATTGAATCGATAAATGTTATTAATTGCAGGAAGGCTAAATAAGGAACTTAAGGAAAAACTGTAACAAAATTTTTGTTACATTAAATATCTCTAAAGAAAAACAGTTCTAACTGTTGTTATTTTACGAATTTGTCATTTAGCGTGAAATCGTTAAATAATTTAATGTACTATAAGGAAGAACACCTCTTTCCGTTTACATTATTTTCACCTATAAGGAGTATTTAATAGGGACTCCTATGCTTTCGATATCCGCGAATACCTTGAACGTAACTTGAGTTGCATAAGCTACAGGCGTTCTGAAGTCCACTAGTGCAATTGTTAAACACAACGCCTGCGCGTAATGTGACGCGATAGCTAGGGTGTTGGCAAGGAAGCGAACACAGCCATCTTGCAAGCAACTACGTAGAAGTACACTTCATTTTGAAGATGGGAAACTTTGGTTGTAAGTGGGAGCTGAGAATAGCTCTAGGATGATGGAAGGGCTATGGATTGCCGCGTAGAAGCGTCACGATTGAACTCTCGTGAAGCTGCCCAGACAACCTACCGCAACAGTTACAACACGTGGTGAGGAAGTCCATTAGTGGTGAGCATTGTGTAATTAATCAGCATTATATAGAACTAATAGAAGTTTCAATTTCTCTAGCACATTTAGGAAACACGCTTGACAATGGAATTGGAATTTGGTCGTGTATTGCGAAATTGCTTATTTTGAAGCTGTCCCTGCGATTGCAACTAGTAAGGGCATGTTTCTTATCTTTCTGTATTTTAAGGAGATGGAATGTTATGTGTCTTAGTTGATCTATTACGTTCGTCAGCATCACCGTTGTATAATTAAAACAAAATCAATCAGGTACTTATAAAACTATTTACTGAAAATTAATTTTACGTACTAATTACGGTCAAAGCTTTGATTTAACATTTACCAAATCGTAAGAAACTTTTGTTAAAGAATGTAAATGTCAAATTTTTTAAGATATGTTTAATCCCACGTAAAATCAGTTTAAAAATTATACCCTAGAAATTTAATAGGTCAAATGCTTTTTGTTCAGAACTAAATTTTTTTATAAGAGGAATTTTTGAACCTTTGGATAAATTGAAAGTTGTTATTCAAAGCACGTATATAATGCACATGTTGATTGATAGAAATAAGTGTAAACTTCACTTTTGATTGAAAGATGTTTACTTGCAATATGTTATGTGATTAGTAGAATACCTAAGCTGCTTCTAACATATGTTGAACTGACTTTTTTTAATTTCATATAATGCTTAAGCCATATGAACTGTTTATGTAACAAGTTCTTTAGAGAAATTTTGTAAGCCAGAACAGATCTGTTTTATGGATGTTTGAGAACCCAGACTGTATTAAATAATTTATAAATGCTAAGACCTCTCTATGCAGAGAAGCAAATTCACAGATTTTTTTGAAACTTACTTTATGCTGATTATTTTGATTATAGAGAAACACATTAAGAAATTTTTGAAACTTATTATATATGGATTATTAAATTTTTTTATAAATAATTTTTGCAACAAAAGAGAATTACATTTAAATTAAACTTTGAATTAATACCTTCGTCTTTTTATTTCACTAATTGAAATTAACATTGTCCAAATTAGATCAGCAAAATTTTGAATGTAGAAAAGGTTGATACCGTACCAGGTAATAGAAACGGAATAAGTAATTTCCAGTAGAGTATTTTTTCATAGGTAAGGTGTTGTTGAAATTTTGAATTCTGGCCAATCGATCTCTAAAGATCGAAATATTTTGTTGTTGTAAGGCACAAACAGTGTCTTATATTTTATTTTTTTTGTGTGACATTTTCTTGCAGGTCCGACATAGCAGAAGCTGGAGCAGAGGTCCAAGAGATTTCCAGAGGTATTGCTTATTGTAATTTGTATGTTTTTTGGTAATCATTATATCCTATAGGTTTCTGCGTCTTCCTGTAGGATACTTTAGTTTTGTTTATCGTCTATATAGATGCAGTGGCGTCCATTTGCGTTTTCTTGTTCCCGTTTGTAGTCGAGCCCACTCTATATCCACGCCCAAACTCATTGCTCACCCTTGGGGTAATTCCCAGACTAAGCCGCGAATATAGTAAAGCTCGTGGGTCCACCGAGGTTTTGTTCACTAATTGACTCACTCCATAATTAAATTAAATAAAGAAAAATTATAAGTCCACATAAAGTTTTACTAAGTTGCACTGGCGCCCATGCGTGAGGCTAGCCTTGTAACTAACCAATTATAGAGAGAAAAAAAACTATGTTTCACTGGCGCCCAACGTGGGAGGCTCGATTTTGTTGGTGCTCGATTTGTAAAAATAAGTTATTTCAATATCACTTAATGTGTTAGTTTAGTTAGTAAACTCAAAATTAATTTGGTTATAAATTTTCATAGGATTTATATCGTGTCTGGAACCTCAAGTCTTTTAAGCATTTGTTATTTGAATGTCCCAACAGGTTTGATTCGCATTAAAGAAATTTTTTGTCATATCGAGTTGGTCAAGAAATAAAATACTTTTAGGTTGTCATAATAAATTTTTTAAAATGGCCGTTCCTTCTCAAAAGGCAGCCATTATGATTTAGTAGCAGAAGAATTATTTTAGTAAGAAAGATTGGTCAGATTGGTTCAGTGTAGTAAAAATTTTTTGTCATACTAATTCACAACCCAAGACTGATTCGTTATTTATTGAAAAATCTGGTGATAATCGACCATATGTGATAGTAAAGTTGTTTGATATAGATAGTATAGGTTTATTTGATTCTGGCTGTACTATATCGATAGTAGGTTTATCTTCCATTCGTATTAGTTAAAATAGTTGTTGTTTAATTTCTTGATTTAAGAAATAATGCTTTAAGAATTTGGTACACAGGTTTTTGCTGTTGAAATATTATTTGAAAATTTGCTCTTGTGCATCGGCACGTTTTTGATTTGATTTTGATTTGGTAGCAATTTTTTTATTTATATCCGCATTGCAACGTAGTATGTTGAGAGGTTTGTAAGTCTAAGCGAAATTTGTCGTAGTAGTTTGTCGGATAGCGGTATAGTCTAGACGGGACTCGTGGAGAGTTGGCCGCTCAGCATTACATTAGTCTAAACGAGACTCGTGGTAAGTTTGTCGCTTTAGCAGTTTTGTCATCATTATTGGAGGTTAGTTATGATGTAATTTTTTTGTTTGTTAGTCTAGGTGAGGCTCATAGAGGAGTTTGTCATTCTAGCAAGTTTATGCGTTGTGAAGCACTATAGTTTTTCTTAACAGTTTGATTATGAGTAGTGTAAGAGTGTACCAAAATATTTAGTTATTGTTATTCTCAATGGAAGGTTGAAAGCAATTTAATATATAAATTTTATCAAGTCTAAAGTTATCATTGTTTGCGAAGTTCATAGAAGAAGTAGAGTTAATGTTGATCCTGAAGAAAAACATGTAGTAAATTTAATAGAAGTCAAGCTTGATAATTTAGAAAATTGGTATGTGTCGGTACGTAAGAAAATTTTGTCGTCGCCTGAGAATTACCCTCAATGGAAAGTTGAGAACGAGTTTGTTTTTAAGTTTATTTCGTCAAACCTGCCTATGTTGTCAAATGTAGTAGAGTGGAAATATTTAGTGCCGAAAATTCAAAGAGAAGAAGTCATCAGATCGTGTCATGACCCCTCAGTTGCAGGACATTTTGGGTTCTCGAAGACAATTGCTAGAGTCCAAGAACATTATTATTGGCCCAAAATGAATTTAGATGTGTTGAAATTTTGTCGTGCATGTTTAGTGTGTGGTGCGCAAAAATCTTCTAATGCAGGTCCTTTAGGTTTAATGGGAAGGGAGAAAGAGGCCAAGTTTCCATTTCAAATTATCGCGTTAGATCTTATGGGTCCATTCCCTCGCTCAAAATTAGGATTTAAATGGTTGTTGGTAGTAGGAGATTGGTTCTCAAAATATACAATTCTACATCCTCTACGCAGTGCAAAGTCACATGTCATTGAACAGTTTATAGAACAGAAAGTGTTTTTAATGTTTGGTGTGCCCCAATTTATTATTTGCGATAATGGTTCAAATTTAGCTAGTCGAATTTTTAAGTCATTATGTAATAGGTTTGAAATTCAAAAGATATGGTATAATGCTGTTTATGCTCCACAATGTAATTTTGTTGAGAGGATTAATAGGACGGTAGGGACAGCTATTCGATCCTATCTCGAAGAACATGATACCTGGGATACTGAGTTAGCGCAGATTCAATTTGCTATTAATTCTGCTAAGCATGAGTCGACGGGTTATACTCCGAATTTTTTGGTTTTTGGCCGACACGTCCCCATATCCGGTAAATTTTACGGTAGTGGATTTATTCCTGAAGCTGACGTTGAAATCATTCCTGGTAGTCGCCCATTATATGCTTCAGACCATCAAGGTATTTTTAAGGTATTTGAAGACGTTCGTGCGAAGTTGCACGTAGCTTATCAAAGGTCGAGCAATCGATATAATCTAAGGAGGAGGAACATTTCTTTTGAGGTTGGTAATAAAGTATGGAGAGTCAATAAGGTGTTGTCGAGCGCGGCTAATAAATTTACTGCTAAACTGGCTCCAAAATTTGTTTTGAGTGTAGTCAAGAAGAAGTGCTCGAATGTGGTGTACGACCTAATTAATTTAGATGGATCAAAGGCAGGCAGGTGGCATGTCAAGGATCTAAAACCCTATTCTGTCGTAGATCCAGAATATGTACCAGAGGACTGATTGGTCGTCTTTAGAGAGTGGTGATGACTAATTGAAGGCTTTTACCAGTATTTCGTTGCTGGTAGAGATTGAAAAATTTCTCAAATAGTGTTGTTTTAAATGTGCATTAATGGAATATTTAGTAGTAATAGATGAGAGAGACAAAAATGTTATTTTGCCCGTGTTGTTGTTATAGCTCGTAGTGGAGCGAAACAAATATTTGTTGCTTCACGTTTGTGGACGTATTTTGATCACGTCATGTGGTGTTATATTTAGAGTTAGTGAGGAAGATAGGTGCTGTTTGTTTTGTTGAAGTAGGTCGGAGTAAGCTAGTTGGAGAGGCCATTGTAGTATTGAGTAGCTTTTGGTTCGAGATGTTTGGTGTGGCCACAGTAGAGTTGAGGATTTTTTTGAGACTGGAGTGTCCCAAAGAAAAGAGTAGCGATAGGGCTATGAATGGTTATGAGCTGAAGAACCCAAGTGTTCACTACTAAGCTATAATGTATATGGAATATTGGCTTGATGAGCAGTTTATTTTTAGTAGAAGCAATAATCAAGTTTTGCTGAATGTATTGGGCTGGAATTTTTGAGACCAGCGAATACATATACATTGTTGGAAGATTATCGATATTTATGTATATAGGTGTGAGTTTTCGATTTACTATTAATATTAGTAAGGTTATCGTGTCAAGGGTAATAGTAAGAAAGTAAATCTTTTTGTTGTTATTTTGTGATAGTTCATGTCAAGCTTTTTGTTTGAATTTCAGTTTATATTTTGAAAAGTAGGTTAGTTTTTTTAGATCCCCCGTTTGGTTGCAACTCGAGTGTTAGACTACAATATTTTGACTTTTACCGATTATGACTTTTTACCAATTACGACATACCTATACTGACTCCTGACGGATGTGTGGTATGCAGAGTTACCTACACACTCATTTGGTTGCACCCCATTTTCCTCTTCTTAATTCAAGAGGTCACTCATAATTTTTTTGGTTTAGAGATCAAAGTTCGAACTTACTTTGTCCTTACTTAGATTAGTTATAATGCTTCTTTTTTGTATTTATCTTTTGGTTAAGGCGTAGTTTTCGTCTATAAAAAAAATCTTCTCGGTTATGTATATATTAAGATATAATTAACCTCAAAGTTTTTTTCTTTTTTGGTCGAAGGCAGTGTAACAAAATTTTTGTTACATTAAATATCTCTAAAGAAAAACAGTTCTAACTGTTGTTATTTTACGAATTTGTCATTTAGCGTGAAATCGTTAAATAATTTATTGTACTATAAGGAAGAACACCTCTTTCCGTTTACATTCTTTTCACCTATAAGGAGTATTTAATAGGGACTCCTATGCTTTCGATATCCGCGAATACCTTAAACGTAACTTGAGTTGCATAAGCTACAGGCGTTCTGAAGTCCACTAGTGCAATTGTTAAACACAACGCCTGCGCGTAATGTGACGCGATAGCTAGGGTGTTGTCAAGGAAGCGAACACAGCCATCTTGCAAGCAACTACGTAGAGGTACACTTCATTTTGAAGATGGGAAACTTTGGTTGTAAGTGGGAGCTGAGAATAGCTCTAGGATGATGGAAGGGCTATGGGTTGCCGCGTGGAGGCGTCACGATTGAGCTCTCGTGAAGCTGCCCAGACAACCTAGAGCAACAGTTACAACACGTGGTGAGGAAGTCCATTAGTGGTGAGCATTGTGTAATTAATCAGCATTATATAGAACTAATAGAAGGTTCAATTTCTCTAGCACATTTAGGAAACACGCTTGACAATGGAATTGGAATTTGGTCGTGTATTGCAAAATTGCTTATTTTGAAGCTGTCCCTGCGATTGCAACTAGTAAGGGCATGTTTCGTATCTTTCTGTATTTTAAGGAGATGGAATGTTATGTGTCTTAGTTGATCTATTACGTTCGTCAGCATCACCGTTGTATAATTAAAACAAAATCAATCAGGTACTTATAAAACTATTTACTGAAAATTAATTTTACGTACTAATTACGGTCAAAGCTTTGATTTAACATTTACCAAATCGTAAGAAACTTTTGTTAAAGAATGTAAATGTCAAATTTTTTTAAGATATGTTTAATCCCACGTAAAAATCAGTTTAAAAATTATACCCTAGAAATTTAATAGGTCAAATGCTTTTTGTTCAGAACTAAATTTTTTTATAAGAGGAATTTTTGAACCTTTGGATAAATTGAAAGTTGTTATTCAAAGCACGTATATAATGCACATGTTGATTGATAGAAATAAGTGTAAACTTCACTTTTGATTGAAAGATATTTACTTGCAATATGTTATGTGATTAGTAGAATACCTAAGCTGCTTCTAACATATGTTGAACTGACTTTTTTTAATTTCATATAATGCTTAAGCCATATGAACTGTTTATGTAACAAGTTCTTTAAAGAAATTTTGTAAGCCGGAACAGATCTGTTTTATGGATGTTTAAGAACCCAGACTGTATTAAATAATTTATAAATGCTAAGACCTCTCTATGCAGAGAAGCAAATTCACAGATTTTTTGAAACT
This sequence comes from Platerodrilus igneus, assembly GCA_036346225.1. NCBI lineage: Eukaryota > Metazoa > Arthropoda > Insecta > Coleoptera > Lycidae > Platerodrilus > Platerodrilus igneus. The sequence goes on along the minus strand of JARFIW010000454.1, from coordinate 2,300,330 downwards.
TACTTTATGCTGATTATTTTGATTATAGAGAAACACATTAAGAAATTTTTGAAACTTATTATATATGGATTATTAAATTTTTTTATAAATAATTTTTGCAACAAAAGAGAATTACATTTAAATTAAAATTTGAATTAATACCTTCGTCTTTTTATTTCACTAATTGAAATTAACATTGTCCAAATTAGATCAGCAAAATTTTGAATGTAGAAAAGGTTGATACCGTACCAGGTAATAGAAACGGAATAAGTAATTTCCAGTAGAGTATTTTTTCATAGGTAAGGTGTTGTTGAGATTTTGAATTCTAACCAATCGATCTCTAAAGATCGAAATATTTTGTTGTTGTAAGGCACAAACAGTGTCTTATATTTTATTTTTTTTGTGTGACATTTTCTTGCAGGTCCGACATAGCAGAAGCTGGAGCAGAGGTCCAAGAGATTTCCAGAGGTATTGCTTATTGTAATTTGTATGTTTTTTGGTAATCATTATATCCTATAGGTTTCTGCGTCTTCATGTAGGATACTTAAGTTTTGTTTATCGTCTATATTGATGCAGTGGCGTCCATTTGCGTTTTCTTGTTCCCGTTTGTAGTCGAGCCCACTCTATATCCACGCCCAAACTCATTGCTCACCCTTGGGGTAATTCCCAGACTAAGCCGCGAATATAGTAAAGCTCGTGGGTCCACCGAGGTTTTGTTCACTAATTGACTCACTCCATAATTAAATTAAATAAAGAAAAATTATAAGTCCACATAAAGTTTTACTAAGTTGCACTGGCGCCCATGCGTGAGGCTAGCCTTGTAACTAACCAATTATAGAGAGAAAAAAAACTATGTTTCAAAACATAAAACAAGTGATAGTACATAACAATAAATAAGTATGACAATAAAATTATGACGAAAATACAATCCTGGACAAATAAGTAAATATGCTATAAAAACAATAAATAAATTTCAAGCGAATGCCAACCATGTCTACTCAAACAGTTTAAACTATGGTCGGAAAGAGAACGTTTAACTTGCGGCAGCATTTCGCGTGTATTCGATTTAAATGTATTATTTATTCTATTTTTTATAAATTTTTTAGTAGGAAAATTTGTATAAAGAATATCGCTACAGTAGTACCAGTTTCTAGTTCTATCCTACATGTGATTTTCCAATGTTCCACCCGAAGGTGCTACATTGATCAGAAGGCGGTTTTTTTTTTACCTGAAAAATTTTAAATTTTGCCGAACCCTTGCTGTTCCAAGCAAGATAGGGATCTTTAACGTGCGTGACAACACTCGCACACGGGACCTCCATTTTACCTCTCATCCGAACGAGGGAGTATTTTTGTGAAAAATGCTCGCCTAACATTATTCAAGCGGACCGTGTCAGGATTCGAATCTTAGTGCTATCAGTGCATTCACATTTCTAATGCTCCACCCGAAAGTAGTATATTGGCCAAAAGGCGAGTTATTTGATACCTGGAAATTTATAATTTTGCCGAACCCTTGGCGTTCTAGGCAAGGTAGGGATCTTTAACGTGCGTGACAACACTCACACACGGGACCTCCATTTAAGCTCTCATCCGAACGAGGGCGTAATTTTTTGTGAAAAATGCTCACCTGCCGTTTTTGAAGCAGTCGGCCGTGTCGGGATTCAAACCCAGGACCTTGCGATCCGTAGCCTTACGCTAACTACATTGATCGACGACGACGCCAACCTAGTCCTGTTCTTTACATGTGATTTTTTTCAATGCTCCACCCGAAGGTACTATATTGGTCAGGAAGCGAGTTTTTTTACCTGGAAAATTTGGAATTTTGCCAAATCCTTGCTGTTCCAAGCAACGTAGGAATTTTTAACGTGCGTGAGAACACACACACGAAACCTCAATTTTACCTCTCATCTGAACGAGGGTGTATTTTTGTGAAAATGCTCGCCTAACATTTTTCAAGCGGACCGTTTCGGGATTGGAACCCGGGACATTGGGCGTAGTAGTCACACACATACCGCTACGCCACGGACCCGCTCCGAATTAGTCCTATCCACTTGCTGTTCTGATTATCTAACAAAATTTCATCTAAAAAATGCATTGCTTGCTAGCCGAATATACGTTCAACGATACCCACAAGGGAGGAACCGGCAAAGAGAATCATTTGTTTGTGTTGCTCAGAAATTTATAAGTCTCTGTGGTTTTTGTTATCCAAAGCAGTCTCGGGTTAAGATCACTTCCATCTTTATCATATTGTTTGCATAAAGTTTTAACCGTAATATATTTTCAAAATTGCGAAACCTTTCACCGATGGATTCCTAAAAAAAATTAATTCGTACGACGTGGATTTAATAAAATGGCGACCTACATATTATTCATTCAACGTTGATATTTTAATGAAACTTTCAAATAAAATGAAGCTAGAAACTGATGAGTGGTAGTTAGCGTGCGTGGCCTGTTGGCGGTGAGGGGTTTCACCGTCGAACTCTACGGGGGTGTTTTCCGGAGGTAAATTTGACAGACGCAATCGGTGTCATCACAATAAACGACTTCTCGAATGTAGTCTATTAACTGTTTATTGATGAATTATAGTGGCGTTCCCTAAATATGGCGGCGGACAGCGTTACCGTCAGAGAATAAGCAGGCTATGGGGAGCACTGCTAGTTCGAGTTTTAGCAGGCTATGGAAAGCGCTGCTCGCTGAAATGTTCACAGGCTATGGGGGCACTGCCAGTTGATTCTTTAGGCTATGGGGAGCACTAAGGAATCTCTTTCGGAGAACTTGTAATTGTATTCATACACTTCCATTTTCTATGCTACCTGTGTTGAAAAACGTTAATGATGTCTTTAATCAATGAAATTGTGTGCATCAATTTTCGAATGTAAAAAAATGTCCAACTTTTGTTTATCCAATGAGCGTACAGATTTTTGGGTAGGACAAAAAATAAGTTGGAAATTTTTGCGATTCCTTGGTTTGTGCTGTGTTCAGCTCATGGGCGGCTCCGTGGCGTAGTGGTATGTGTGTGACTACTACGCCCAAGGTCCCGGGTTCGTATCCCGACACGGTCCGCTCGAAAAACGTTAGGCGAGCATTTTTCACAAAAATACACCCTCGTTCAGATGCGAGGTAAAATGGAGGTCCCGTGTGTGAGTGTTGTCACGCACGTTAAAGATCCCTACCTTGCTTGGAACAGCAAGGGTTCGGCAAAATTCCAAATTTTCCAGGTAAAAAAAACTCGCTTCCTGGCCAATGTAGTACCTTCGGGTGGAGCATTGAAAAAAAAATCAAATGTGTTCAGCTCATGTACTTTGATATAGTCAACAATAAAATTATGAATTTATGTATAAAATGTGATGATATTTTTAGATTAAAGCAGGATAGGATTTGGGATAACAACTTTTATAAGCAAAAACTAAGATTAAAGGCTAATGAACCAGTATATGTAAAAACTACATAAGGCCGGAGAGTCAATACTCAAAACTGCGAATCCAGGTTGCTAAAATATTAAGGAATGAAATTATTGAACCTTCTTTTTCGGAATACAACAGCATAATTCTAGTAGTACCAAAAAATCAGATAACAATGCAGAAAAGAAATTGTGATTAGTATTGGATTATAAAGAACCAAATGCAAATTAATCTTTTTTACCAAGAACTAATACTGTTTTAAATCCACTAGGAGGGGCAAAATATTTTTTGATAGTACACCTTACTTCAGGATTTCATTAGCTACCCCTACAAGAGGAATCGAGGAATATCACAAGTTTTTGAACGGAAAATAACAGCTATAGCTTCACACGGGCACCATTTGACCTGCATACCTCGCCGGTAGCTATCAAGCAAATAATAAATTTAGCAATTGCAGTTATTGAACCACAAAAGATGTTTGTATATGTGGATAGTTTGATAAGAATAGGAATTTCGTAACAACATCATTACGACTCTATACGCGAAGTTTTTGAGACATGCAGAAAATTTGATTTAAAATTAAAACCTAGTACATAATAATGTAGAGATAATAAAAATATTACACGTAAGTTCAATCACTATACGTTCAACAATAATCTACCAAATAATAAAATATACAAATAAGTTCACTACCTTACATGTTCGGCACTCACGACCCCACCTACTATGTTGGACACTTTGTAGTTGTCGACGTGGTGGACGCCTCGGAGATGGTATCGCGCCGGACAGCATAACGGGTCTGGCATTGAGAGTGTGATGCCGTGATTAGCCCGTACTACTTGACGGAGTTGCCACAAGACCTCAATCTTCCAACTCCTTGTCGTGAGCTCTATAAATAAACTAAACTATCTAACAAACCTGTGCTGTTTTTATGCTATTCGGCGTTAACTAACAACTGTTAAAATTCTAATTTTGGAGCGCAGCAAGTGTAAAATCATGCTTAGCAAAAAAAGTGCATATAAGTTGTATAAGAAAGATGCGTTTAGTGAGCCGTGACATCTTGTAAACCTACCGGACGCTAGAGGGTAAATCAAAAACCGTAGGACCAATCTTACCTTCGAGTAACCCATGTTTCCTTATTGGTGAGAGTTTCATGGCTGTACAATAAATGAGCAGGAATATTATGTTATGAATTTATATTAATCCAGTTAGAATATTTAGTATAAATCTGACGTACCATTAGCATTAAATATAATATGAAGACTTGATACGGGGCCTGAAAGATTGCTATCTTGTTCTAAGCCGAAGTAAAGGGCGTGGGATTTGCGAAGGACCACCCTGTGTTCAGGGAAATGAAAGACTTAATGAAAAAATAATATTGTTAGATTTTAATGTATAAATAAAATATACAGAAAGCAACGAGTTACAATGACCATAATTAAAGATTTGAATAACTAAAGTTGCTGCATGGTGCCAATAGATTGTGTTGCTTATTTGAATTTAATGGAAGCTATAAAGGTAATGCCGGTAACTTTGAGGGTAATAAACAGAGTAGCTTACTAACCTTGTATGCTGATTGGTGATGAAATTGGCATGTTGCTTATCTTCATTGGGGATATTATATTACTCGTACCCGCAGCACTACTTGATTTAAAGTTTGTTCATGAATACTGGCACTATCACTATACCAGTTTTTTTTTTATATTTGTTGCATGAAGCTTAATTATCAGAATGTAGTATCTTCAAGCGAAGCATATCATAAACAGCCGCAACCCTTTCGTGTGTTTGAGCTTTTATCCCTTAATCATTCCATCTCCTTCGTGGAGGATTAAGCCTTAGAATGGGTTAGGAAGGTTTTTATTGGATGATAGGAAAAATGCGTGTTTAATGGCAACCAGTTTTAATTAAAGTAAATAATAGTAGGCAAATAGAATTACTAAAAACGATTAATATAAATAAGTGAAATGGGCACTAAGCAATACTAAAACTATAATACGAATTTGTTAACTATGTTATGCGTTCGGTGTGTCACCAAGGGCTTTTGGGAACCTCTTCACACAAACCACCATCAGCAATACCCTTAGACAACTTCTTAAAATCGATTATTAAACCTGCATTGCCTTATTGGTCAGTACTTCTAAAAGGAAGTGCAGTCCACTCTACGTTACCTATTACTAATGTAGTACTTCACATTCCTAAAACTCTTTAGTTTAGCAAGTTCAATAGACCTAATTGAGTATACGTTATATATTTTACTATTTCCTATAATACCTGTGTTACAATCTCATAAGTATCCTTAATAATTTCGATAAACTTTCCGTTAAGACCAAACTAAAATTTATTATACATGCCTTTTTGATAAATATCTTACATGTTTTATTATTCTCCCAGATTGCAAAAAGATTAGAAAAACATGTTAAACTTAAAGTGCTTTACGTTAAATAGTGAAGGACATGGTATCTTAACAGACTCAATTTTGTACACTGCTTAGAAATAATAAACTATAAATGTCGGCATTGCTTAGCAACGCGCGGTTGTTCCAGATTAATTGTGTAATGAATTTTGCATTGTTCTGGCACTATTCAAATAATCTACCAACCCCGGTTGCGGTCGCAGATTGACAAATCAGCAATATCAAAAAGCGCTAGTTACTTGTGAACTTTTAAAGTCAATTATTTTCTGTTTCACTTCCTTACACCAAAATGAAAATTTTAGGCTAAGTCTAGACACGCTTACATATTTGTAATAATAAGAATTATTTATACCTTTCCCACGCTGCATACATTTCAGTACAAATAATAGGTGTGATGGTTATATATTCTAGCACCATTATGGGTGAATATATCGCTGTAACTTCTTTTAATATGCTAAAACTTCATAGCTGTAACTTACGTTAGAATATCTTTAACACCAACCTTAAAAAAAACACATGACTGCTTAGGAAAGATTTTACCGTTTCATCTGAGCAACTTCGGGCTATGTCCAGATTCTTGATAATAAAGTTTAGGTATTTAAATTGAATCGCCAGCTCTACACAGAAGCTTAGAAAAATGGCATCTATCGAACATACTATAATACATGTACAAAATGCTGTAATGATCTCCATAATAAACATTGCTTTATACAGAGGGCCATAATTCTCTGTGCCCCAAATACCCCAAGGCAATGATCGTCCGAACTGGGTGAGTGCTGCTTTACAAACGACGCAAGTAAATCCTGTTAATAAAAACGCTTTTTGAAACATTAAGTTTACGCTCTGAATAAAGAGTAATCTGCTGCATGAATGTTTTGCAAAGAGTGCAACTGGCTGAAATGCACGAGTGGTTTCAATAAGTTTTCGAAATCTTTCGTAATAGTAAAAAAAGCAAAATAATTTCCCAATCATCTGAAAAACCTGTATAGGAAAGACCATAGCTTCTGAATATGTATCCTTACCTGAAAGCATGCACAAAATGCTTCTAAATTCTTTACTAAATTGAAGATGTTTCCATTGACTAACCGAAATTGAAATGTTATAACAACAATCATGAAGAGTTCTGCTGATAAGTACATCAGCATGAGTGAAGCTCGAACTAATTTCTTCCTGTAGTACAGACCCGACATTGTCAAAAGGAAAACCGGCAATTTAAAACTGATTGGCAGTTTGCACATGGTGGTTTTATGTATTAAATTGATGAAGATTTTGTCTTGTATTTCGGCCTAAAACATATGTCAAATACAATCGCTGCAACAGATAAACAAGAAAATCTTAGACACTTCCAACTAAGCATTGTATAGTCAAGACCGGTTAAGTTGACTTACGATTCACTGCGGCACATTACGTGAAATCTCATATAAAATCTATGCCTTTGTCTAAGTGGAACACCCTCTTTACTCTTACGAACTTTGGTACATACGCTTCGATGATAGAAATTGCCTCAGCCTATCCAGTCGGCAAGTGAACAAAAGTATACGTAAATTTTATACCTTTATTATTTATTGTAAACTCGAACGTTCAGAGATATTGAAGGAATTGAGCAATAAATTTGATATCCAACCAGTATTGGTAATATAGCGAAACAAAGAATATGACGTTATTAATAAAATAAATCACATAATCTTCAGTTTGCGAACATATTACATACTACTGTAATAAGCTAAATAGATCTGATCCCCTCTTCGTCAAAATATTTCGCTCTCTTAAAGCCTCCCGTAGTTCAAACTCCGAATAGCGATGTTTTACCGCCGCGGACTCATCTTCGCGCACTAAATTTATCGCCAGCTGTTTTTCCCTTTTCCCTCCATAACATATGTTAACTATTAATTTCCTTGGAGATATTTTTTAAAATCCGTTGTCAAAATCTAGTTCAGCTTTTTCCGCAGCGAGACAATTGCAACCTAAAACCATACTTTCGTTCAGTTTTGGAACTACCACGCAAGGTATATGAAGCAATATTTTACTTATTGCCAATGACGGCAAAACTTGACTACGTACTTTTTGTTTCTTGACACCACTGCGACCGAAATCCACATATTATTTACAGGCAGGGTGTTCAACCTCATCGGCTGCTTCACAATATCGTTAAGAGACTTTTCCGAAATCGCGCTACATTGCGACCTGGAATCAATCAAAATTTCAATCTCCGTACCAAAAATATTGGCTATAATTAGGAGTGATATTAACATTCCGCTCTTATCCACTAACTCATTTTGATCTTCACTTTCCGTTAACAAACTTTCACCAATTCCCATAGATCTAATTGACCTGTCATTTTCCCCCCGGTTATCATTTCGACCGCCTCTCCATTTTGCACGTCTTTTTCTATCCTCCTCCCCATTGTTAAACCTATTTGCGTTGGAATTATTGTTATTACTATGGTTCCCGTTTTCGCTGAACCTCGTTCTTTCTGTCGGGCCCCTATAATTCTCATTTCGATTCCTATTCCGGTCAGTTCTACTATTTTCACCCCAATAATTGTTCTCCCCCGTCTTTCGATTTACGTTCTTATTATAACTCCTAACGCTCGGTTGTTCCGTAAAGGTAGAATCTAAATTGGGTAAATAAGTTTCGACTCTTCTACGCCCTTCAAACCTGATATAAAAATGCCTCTCTGCAACTCTTGAGGAAAATATCTAAATATCGAATCTACTAGCTGCTCTTTTTCATTTTGTCTGATAAAACACAGCTTGTGCTATCCATTTTAAGAAATAGTTCGCATGACTTCCGCCCTTATATTTCCCATATTTTATTTCCAAAAACAATTTCGCTCTTGTTCTATTTCCCAATATCGATTTTTAAAACACTCACAGAAATTTGCAAAGCTCTTAAAACTATCTTCCTTGGCGGTACTCAACTGTGAGCCGATCCCGTCAAACAATTTAACGCTAACCCTACCCTATTACGCTCCGCAACACCTGCCTCTTTCCTTAAACTTTTCAATTTTATAGATAATTCGTGGGGTGTACTAAACCACTTAGAACAAAGGATGAATTCAATCCGCCTAAATCCTTCCATCAAGAAATATAACCTCGATCATAATTGCTTTCATTTTTAACTAAATATTCTGTGGTGCCGTCGCTAAACCTCCCAACGTCAATATTTTTCGCTACAGATAGTGCAACTGATTAATTCTCCAATTCATTTTGGTCATGCCTTCCGCTAGTTTAATTATTGCATCTTCTAACCTATCTACTTTTGATAACTTAATATCAATATCCTTATTTACAATATCATCCTCATCATCGTTCCTATTTGTACGTGGCATTTTAAACAATTAATATCATATACAATTAATACCAATAAAAACCTACTAGTAGTATAAATTCAAAACTTTAAAGCGTTTCTTATTTATATAAATTTAATACACTTCAAGGTTAAAACAAAATCGTCCCTATTAGTTTTACAAAACGTTGCAAACACAGCAACCAGACACATTGACCTTAACACTATCGTAATTTCCAACGTATCAGCTGTCGTCTATTAAAAATAAGCAAACTAAAGGATCACGAACTCCGTTTAACCGTCATGGGTATTTTCAGAAACATCCGATTCCTTGAGGACCAAGTGTTTCTAGTATATGGTGTTCCTCAATACATCATCACAGATAACGGGGTTTAGCTCCATAGCTCGCAATTCTCGGCCTTGTGTGCCCGTTATCTTACTCGAGTCCGTTTCACTGCTCGCTATCACCTACAAGCCAATCCTGCTGAACAAGTCCACATTGTTCTCAAAACTATAATTGCGTCCTATGTTCGCGACAACTAATGTCCTTGGGATGTCGAGCTGCCTAAAATTCTTGTGCCATCCGCACGTCGAAACATGAGGTCACTGGTTGTACGCTTTCCTAAGCGCTGTTCGGTAGGGAGCACGTTCTCTCAGGCAACTACTTCGGACAACTGTCTGAGTTCAACGATATGTACATTCCTGACCCTGAACATCTAACCCCGATCCCAAACATTACAAAATTATTCGTTCTCATGTGCTAAAAAAACTTTCGGTGGGGTACCGCAACACTAACCGTTATAATTTTTGACGTCGTTCTGTTAAGTTCCATGCAGGAAATTCTGTGTATCCCCGAGATTTTGTCCTCTCCGACACTTCACAACAATTCAATGCGAAACTTGCCCCTAAATTTATCGGTCCTTTTCCTATTAGTAGAATAGTTTCGCTCTGAACTTACGAAATATAACAGATCTTGCAGGAACCAAAAGCATTTGGCACGTTAAGGATCTCAAACTTGCTCATCCTGACTGGTCAAATGTCTCCGATATCTCCTTACCTTCCCTTTGGCGCCGCAAGCATCATAATGCCCGTTGTTAGTCTCCCACTCGCATTTGTCATAATGACTTTACTTTAAACTGATATTTCTTTTCTGGACCTTGTTTTCCTTTTTAGTTTATTGATTCTCTCTTATTGTTTTACTTGCCTTATTTTCTTTTCTAAACTATACCTTCTCGCTTGCTTCTTCAATTGACTTGTTTTCCTTGCTGCTGGTTTTAGTACTGGCTTGTTTTGCTTTCCCATCCGCTTCCTAGGGTATGTTTTGTTTACCTCTCTTCTTTTCTTTGGAAAGTGCGACTTGGTCGAATTTTCAGGTCTGATAATAATATTTTTTTTCAATGCTTGTTTGAAACTACTCCTGTTACCCTAGTAGATGGCACGTCGTTTCTTTTCCCAGTTCTTTTGTCGTTATTTGACATACATGAAGCTTGAAAGTTTTGTCATATTTGGCTGTCATTGCTAGTTTCTTCCTCACTATTATCCTTCTTTTTTGGTTTTTTCGTACGGGAAGTCAATTATTTCCTGGAGGTTTGAAAACTGCAATGCTTCTTTATTAAAGGCATTCATCTGTTGATGATTATGGCACTGTAAACGCCGCTCCACCTTGTCCTCGTTGCTTGCCACTCTACATCTCATTCATACCATCTTTCTTTTATTTCCTCCGGTTTTCTTTTGGTATCACGCTAGTGGTTATTCTGTTCAATTTTTTTTGACAGTTCTAGAAATATGTTACTAGTGTTCGTTTTTAAAACCGGATACACTTTTTCTCTTTATTTCTTTTTTTGTTTGTATGTTGTGACATTTCGTCCAGTTTGTTGGCTGAAAAAGATTTCCTTTTAGTTCACTTTTTGTTGAGTTAAGTCACTGCTTTTATTTTCTTACTCCGACCTTTTGATTTTGCTGGGGAGAGGGAGGAGGATTTGTTTTGTTCAGCTCCAGTCTCTTACAAAATTCGCTCAATTATAGTTCACTAGCACGATAACACTGTTTACACATTTTCTAAATCCGTAATCTGTGGTATCTAATAAACCATATTACTCCATACACATTGAAAACGCGCGATTGCTTTTATCTGGGCAACTACATGTCATAGTTTGAGTTCTTAAATAGAAAAATGTTGTCAAGAAAAACAGATATTGTGTCAATCATTCCAAATCTTGCTGTTTACTACCATTGTACTTGACTATTAAAGGCAAATACAATATCCTGCATAACATTACCGAAGATTTAAACGAGTAACCAAACGCATACACACTTTGTATATCCTACCTATTTGTGTGCGATTACTCGGTTCTCGTTAGGTCTAAATGGATTCCGTTGTTGATGAGACCGGAATTTCCCATCACCTTGATATAGCTACTATTGCTTTTGGATTCTGATCTACGCTGTGCTGACCGTCCTTTGCTGTACACGTACAGGAGGATTAACCTATTACTCAGATAAGTTTCTCTTGTTTTCTGTTTACTTTGGACTAATTATTTAACAAGTAAGAGGTTTATAAAGATTGTATGAGCCTTATGTAATCAAATCCGTATTTTTCTCACGTATCAACCTCGTGATTATTGGTACCCATACCTATTGTACAAGTGGATGCAGGAACTAGAAAGTTCTTAAAATGTAATAGCTACTTCCTAGGTACATGGGTACTCCTAGCGAGATCCCAATCGTTGAAATAAAACTAGTGTTTTACTATTCAACCCCTATTGTATATATACCCTAAATTGTGAATAAACTAATTATACACTGCATTCACGAACTCGATAATCTTTAGCTATTAATGTTGAAACTTTGTAAATATATATGCCACCTTAGCGGTCTTTCTTGTGAACTTATTTTGGAAATATTTATAACCTCTGAATACTTATCACAGAGAAATATACCGTAGACCATTTGTTTAAAGAAAACTATAGACTTAATTATTTATGTTCACGTATTGTATTACTAGTAGGCATTTGGAAGTGTTTGACCCAACTATCATGATACGCAGAGCTATAACCCTGGTTAATGTTAGTTTCAAATATACCTTTTGGCGATTATCCGACAGATTACTATGCTGCCGTAGTTAATTGCATTTTTATGTTTCCTATAACGTTTTTTTTTCCAGCGGAGTGAAGCGCTGATCATCTCTTTAGGTTTGTTACTTCTCCCCGACCCTAATCTACGACTGTTGCTAGCGCGGCATCCGTGTTGTATGTAGTTCGGGTCTATCGCTACAAACTGTTATTTTGTGCATTTCTGTTAATCTTACCATGTTTCTGAATTGCAGTTAACGAAATTTCAACGACAAGTATATAACACTGAAAACTACTGTCATGCAGATACACTCACACAACAATTTACTAAGGCGTTTTAAACAAAACTAACAAACCGGTTGAGGTAACATTTTATGTCTTTTTAATTGATACCATCGAAATAGAACACATTTGAAAACAATAACATTTTTGAATAGATAATGAAGAGACCTTTCAAACGTTATATCACAAGCCCATATTTCACGCTTTAAAAATTGAGGGTTGTAACTCTCACTCGAAGTGGGTTTAATGTCGGAATCAAATTTTTCTTTGCAGGAAGTCAGTTCATAATCTAAAATTGACGTGTTTCGGCATTTGATTTTAATATGTACATTTATCGAAATAATGAGTTTATTCCATTTGGCTGTTCCACACTGTATATGAAAATAGCATCGAATGCCTTAAACGCTTCAGGGCGCTATTGCTTATAGAATTAATGATACTTCATTTTATAGCTACATAATTATCCATACTACATACCTATTGGTCTCTGTTTTTCAGAACGAAAATAGTCCGATAATGTTTTCAGAATACAAGCCTCTCCTAGAATGAAGTTAAATGCATACCTTTCTTTTATTATAACTTTCTTTGGTAACTGACTATTTTAATAGTTCACCGAAAATTTTAATTGTGGTAGATATATTGTGCTATGCTAGCTGATAGTCTGATCTTCCTGATGCCGAAGTTTAATATCTGCGTACTATTAGGATTCGATGTAAAATAAAAAATAGCAATTAAAAATAATTGTAGTCATTTTTAGTTCATCTGTACTAAATGCTACACTCATATTAATGGTGTATCTATTTAATTATTAACTTAATTGCGGGATGTATATTAATAATTAAGTACCAAAGTTTGTAAAGGCTACACGTGTATAACCTTTGGCCTATTACGTCAGTTATTCCTGATATCAACGCACTACTATTTTGCTGAAGTATCAAAACCATAGCATTTCTATTTTAAAATAGCTGTTTTCATAATAGAAAGAAGCTTTAAGGAACTAGCGCACTGAATGAAATAGTACCTACGGATTTGTCTAGAAATGTCGACTAACAGTAATATAGGCTAAATGAGACTTAAGTCCATCTAATTAATGAGTTCATGCTAAGGTAGCCTAGAAAGGCTACACACGTACAAAACCAATAATTATCCTTCCTATATATTACGCTCAGTATGTGAATATGAAAGAAGGTTGTATCTCCACTTAACTGAAAGCATCGTTAGCACATAAGCAGAGGTTCTTTATGCATAGCAGAAATAATAATGAAACAGCATTAAAGTTTCAGTTTAAAGGAACAAATTTATGTGTCTAGTAGAGGTACGTATACAGATTCGAGCACAAACATTTTAGGTGCAGCATCTAAATCATTAAATTCTGTTAGTGGTGTTGAATACTATTATTTCAACTACTTCTACTTATTATTACAAGAAGGTAATTAGTGCTAAATGAGACTAACTGGTTTTTATGAGCTCCGCTGGTTAGTCTAAATAACAATTAAACTCTATAAATTAACTAGGTACTCTGAGTTTAAAACACATCTAGATTATCATTTATGTAATCGGGACTACAAAAAAGTGCATTCCCGTGATTATCGCTTATTATTAACAAAATATAATATAATTAAAAAAATACGTGATTACACAATACCCGACAGATTTTGTACGTTGAAATATCGTATCGTTAAGTTGGACCGACAACATGCAGACACTAGAGGAAGTTGAATTTGATTGTAATTGTATCTGTCATTATAAATAAGATTGAAGATATCAGTACAAAAGAGAAAGATACTGTCGCATTTTTCCGTTTTCAAATTTTTAGTGTGATGCGCAAATCCACACTGAGTAGTAATAAATGAAGCAATTCTACAATAATTTAACTTATTGATAAGATATAGCTAATGCTCCACAAACAATCTATTTGGGAAAATATAAATCTTTCTCGACTTTTTAATAACCATAGCTATGCGTAAAGTATTTTGCTTGCGGAACACAGCACCAATATCCTAATTTAAAACTAACATCTGCGAAATCAGATCCTTATATTAAAACCTTTGCTAGAACAAGATTTACCCATTTGCAATACCGTTTTCGAGATCGAAATTGTAAATGACCGGTAATCATTTTGTATATCGAGATCAGGAAAAGATAATATTTTATCGCGCCACTTTATACAGTCTGGAATATGATTCTTTTAATAATTACTTTATATTACTTTTATTCTGTTCCGAGTGGACTAGCACCCTGAAGACTTTCTAGACTACTAGAATGGGTGGAATGGCTTCCTCGTTCCTGTAATCTAAAGAGCCAAACTACAGGTCCAACTAAAGTAGTAGGGTCTTTAGTGAGGAACCAGACTAAGAATGGTCTCCGAAAGACGGCCGCAGATTTTCAGTTCTTACAGTGGCAGAGGCAATAAAGCGTCGCCGTGGATCAATGTAGTAAGCGTAAGACTACGGATCCCAAGGTCCCGGGTTCAAATCCCGACACGGCCGACTGCTTGAAAAATGGCAGGTGAGCATTTTTCACAAATATTACGCCCTCGTTCGGATGAGAGGTTAAATGGAGGTCCCGTGTGTGAGTGTTGTCACGCACGTTAAAGACCCCCACCTTGCCTGGAACGGCAAAAGTTCGGCAAAATTCTAAATTTCCAGGCAACAAAAACTCGCCTCCTGGCCAATGTAGTACCTTCGGGTGGAGCATTAAAAATGTAAATAAACGGCAGAGGCAATAAGCGGTCGGTGTGGCATGCTAAGACACACTATTGCGACGTTGAAGACAACGGGAGATCACCACATTACGTCTCAAGTATACATCGCACTTAAATTGTAAGTAACACGAAGGCTTGCTCTAAAGTAAAAGATTCCGGAATTAAAATAGTCCCCCATTCGGATCTCCGGGAGGGAACTATTTCGAAGATGTGATAAGAAACCTTAAAAGAACAGCAGAGAATATTTTGCGAGTCGGAGTGTGGAATATCAGAATTATGAAGCAAGTAGGATAGATGGATAGGTTAGAACTAGACATAGTAGGGACGCAGAGGATTTTTAGAGTGGAGATTTTAGGGTAATTCATACCGGATAAGAGTAAGGAAATTAGGATGTAAGTATAGTTATGCGAAAAAAGGTAGGACAACTTGTAGAAAACTACTTACAAAAAAAACGAAGGAGTACTCATGGTTAGATTAAACAATAAACCGGTAAATGCAGTAAGAATACGAATATACCTGCTCACCTCTAGCTACAGTGATGAAGAGGTAGAAGTGATCTACAAAGATATCAAAAACATACTAACCCATTAACGCCCAGTGATACCGTTTGGTATCAGCAAATCATCTGTTAGTATTGTGGATGTCATTTCTGTGCAAGTGGTAGGGGTGGGTCTTCAACTGGTATTAACGATTTAGGGTGAACCACAGTGTCACTAGAAGTGTTGCAGTAGTAGGTCATTTGCTTGTAACGTGTGCAAATGCATGTTCAATCTTATCGAAGTTTAGGTACTCGAAAGTCATGAATATTCGTTTTGACTAAGTAAATTATTGCGAGCTACTATTAGACAACCCGTCAAACAAACACAAGCGCCGTAAGCATTGCATATTCTACAGGGACCGAGATTTTTTTAGCAATTTCTGGAGAATGAGTCATCCTTTTTAATCCAGGGTATAAATAAGACCGATGAGGAAGCAAAGGATTAGTCTATATCAGAATGTCGAATATAAATTATACCGTGTAAAGTTATATAGTTGAGCTTTCGGAAGACCAAGCGTAAACATGAATGTTAAGT
This sequence comes from Platerodrilus igneus, assembly GCA_036346225.1. Lineage (NCBI taxonomy): Eukaryota > Metazoa > Arthropoda > Insecta > Coleoptera > Lycidae > Platerodrilus > Platerodrilus igneus. The sequence goes on along the minus strand of JARFIW010000454.1, from coordinate 2,284,120 downwards.
GCACCTGTCTAATGTACATGCAGCTTGTAGAATACATAAATAGACAAAAGTGTATAAATAAATAGTTGTGTTAGTGTTGTTAATGGACCTATGGTTAAGAAGTTAGTTTAAGAAGATATTAGTGCTTGTAAATTCATTAGTGTGATAGTGCTTCCTTGTTAATTGGACTGTAAACATCTATAAATAAGGCATATACTGTTAACTAGACTTGTGAACAGTGAGTAATAAAGACTCTTGTTATTACTTGTTTTAAATTAGTGAAAAGCGGTAGTAGTAGCCCGATACAAAATTTTTAGAAATATATCAAATTATTTTTTTAATTGTATGTATCAAAATATAACATGTTTGAAGTATACTTTGTTTGATATTTATTAAATTTGTTTTAAAACTTCTAATTACTTCGTAATGCAAGTTGTTGATACCGTATGGTATCACTGGGTGTCTCCACTACTATATATATCTTTTATTTTAGGCGAGGTTTTCCACTGTCTGAAGCTCTAGATATAGCTTATGCGGATGATAATTTAGCAAATCAGGTGGATGAAATATTTATTGAGCCACTTGACGTCAATGTCGACACCGACGAGGACTCTGCTGATGAAGGTGAGGGAGGTATGGAGCATAATCTGACAGGCCGACAATTGCGCGCCCCCCGTAGAAATAAAACTTATAGACAATACTCGAATTGGCAGCAATTATGATGACGGTCCGACAGAATTGCCTAATCAACTATATCCAGGTAATCAGGTGTTACGGCTACTTTTGATTTATAAGTTGCCTTCAATGTAATAATAACTGGGAGGGGATAATCTTGGTAGTTACCATTATAAATTGGGCCAAATTGTGCCCTCGACTAGCTCATATGAGGCCGCACAAAACTCTACACAAAAGGGGGGTAAGTTAGTGGGTTGACGCAAGAAAAGTTTTACAACACTTACAGGTTTAACGAATATATTTAATCAGTATAACATTAGGAGAAAACAAATTTGTTAGATTCTTACCTTATCTACTAATAACCAGCTGGTGTACGCCTGAACTTGATTCTAATAAGTACCTACAGAATTTACATTCAATATACGCATTTATACATATTGTAAAATGCAACACAGTAAAGCAATCCTATCAAGATGATCCAAGACTATTTATAATTACATAATATACCTTACTTTGCCTAAAGGATCTGCTCAGCTTGGCAACCTGAATATACTTCGGTGCATACGGATGCACAGAATGGAATTGCAAGCAATCAATATACAACGAGAGCGTTGAATTTTGTAGCCACCACCAGGCTGCACGCACAGACTCCAATTGCAAGGTTACTTTTAATTGAGACCTGAACTTGAAATCTTTTCCCGAAGGTCGAAACCTACGAAAACAATTTGATAAAACAACTGACTAAGTTTGGGTGCAACACCCTTTTGTGTTATTATTAAAATTTTTTTGTTGTTAATAAAAAACATATATAAAAAAGTCAACAGCCATAGTTCTGTAATGCAACTTACACAATATTAATTATTAGGAAGGTAAACACTGTATTTGAAAATTTCGTGATTAATAAATTAATTAATTATTTTGATTTATTTAACTTTTCTGGATTGAAGCAATGGTCAGAGAAGTGTGAGCGTTATAATAATTCTGCAGAAAAGGTTTCTTATAACGGCCTCTAGTCGCTGCCAAAAATGGCGGTCAAAGTAGATTCGTAAAATCCCCAATAAACGGGTGGTCCAAGTTTCCAACGGCCAAACCACAAGCCAGACGATGTCTTCATACACCAAACGGAAACTCGTGCAAAAGTTGCAAGTATAAAAATCCCAAATTGGAAAAGCTCAAACACAGCTTTCAAAAATACCTGAAACCACGTTTCTACTACGACCTTCTTGTCCAACAACGAACTTTCAAATGTCCCACCGACCATCCACGATCGCACCAGGTTAGCTGGTTACCGAAACACGAATTAGAACATTCAAAACTGACCAATTAATAATTAACACGCTCTAGTCAGATCGCTCAAATCCAATAACAATCACGATTATACGGAATACACCACTCAAAACAAAAATACACTAGGCAACATTTTTAAGGAATGACCTCCAATTTCATTCACGATTACCAACAAATAATGCACGAAATTGATTGTATTCTTCGACGTATCAACCAGTGATAACATCAAGGACTTTGCATTAAATTACTAATGCAAATAATTGTATTGTTTGAAATGATTTTCTTAAAGCCAAAAATAACCTGTAACACAGGTTATAAATGAAAAGTCTTCTGTATTGTGCATTAGTAAATTAGACGCAACTACAAGGAAGAAGTAACTAGATCATCGATCACTTAGCAAAAACATCGAATCACTTATGAATAAGAGGAGATTTAGAATCTGGACTCCATACTTTTCCAGCAGAAGATTACATGCAATTTAAAGGTATGTTTTGTGTAGATATTTTAGAATTATTTCTTGATGAAGCGATCATTGAATATATGGTAACTGAAACTCAAAAGTATGCCCATTTTCAAAACCAACCGAATCCTAAAGTTACTGGGGCTGAAATAAAATGTTTTCTGGGTATCCTCATTTTAAGGGGCTATAATTGCCTTTCCTCAAAAAGAATGTACTGGGACGTAAGAGATGACGCAAAAATACTCTCGTCAGCAATTCCATGAGGCAAAATAGGTTTTTAGAAATACAAAGGTTTCTTCATTTTGCCGACAATACACAAATAAATGATTCGTCAATACGATTTGGATACTAGATGTGGTGTCTGAATTTAACCGACGGATATTTAACAAATTTTGATCCATATCAAGGGAAAAATCCACGTGGTAATGACAAGTATGATAAGTTATTTGGAAAAGCAGCATCGCCTATAGTAATAATGCTTAAACTACAGAATCCAAAATGACCGTATAATATACATGTTGATAATCTTTTTACAGGATTGAACTTATTTGGTTACCTACAACATTTACAATACGGAGCAATAGGTACTATTAGGGATAATAGAATCCCCAAATCGTGCCCTTTAGTGAACAAGAAAATGTTTGCAAAACATAAACGAGGTGAGTCTCAACAAACACCGTAGTTTCGCCAACGGGGACCGTGAAAAGGTACTCACAAACAGAAAAAAAAAGGATAATGGTAAATCGCCTGCACTGTATTGCCCAATATAATCGTAACATGGGTGATACCGATCTCATGGACGAATGCATTGCAAATTATAAAGTGGGTATCGTAGCAAAAAATGGTATTGGAACATCTTTACATGGATTCTTGATGCAGCAGTAAACAATGCTTGGCTGTTATATAAAAAGCATCACAGCAAAGCAACAAATTTGGAGTTAAGAAGAGAATTAGTGCATGTATACCTAGCACATTACGAAATAACCCCAAAAATACCAGGACCAGCAAAAACATTGGTTTCCCGTACTCTTTTGCCAGTTGTACGCTATGACGGTATGCATCATTATGTTGCTCCATGTAATAGATGGCGTTGTGCTGGAACAGACTGCAAGTCTTCTGACAGGACAATGTGTTTAAAATGTGATGTTGGATTATGTGTGTCTTGTTTTGCAAGTTATCATAAAATGTAGTACCTAGAAGGTGTTTTTCTTACTATTTTCTTACTTATTAGTATTTTTATTTTTTGCTGTTTTTATAGTTAGGACTAATAAGAAACGATCCATGATCTTTATTTTGTGTATACATAATTTTGTAACTGTCTAGCATATTTGCAAAATTTTTATAATAAATCATACTTTTTTTAATGGAAGAATTATAAAGCACCTTAAGCGCCCAGTGATACCATATGGCATCGCCCTGTATTTTTGTTTTTGACTAGCGGTTTAAAAAAAAACGTTTTGCTAAACAACTAACTTAATATTAACTCAAAAAAGTAATAATTTGCAAAATAAAAAGACAAAAACAATTCCAGGTAACGCTTTAGAATATGTTGTTTTTGATTAACTATGAAGGTTATTGTGATGTGTGAGGGTGAACTATGATGGTATTTTACATTATTTGGCGTATTGAAATAATACGTATAACTAACTTTTATTATGGTATTTAAATATAAATCTAAAGGTGTATATAAAGCTTATTAACGTTCGTCAGGAAGTTGAATTTTTATTGTTACGAGTACATGGGTTTTTTGTGTTTGTAATCAGAGTATGCAAGATAAAAGGCATACATTATTTATAATTAACTGGGTTATCATAAGCTCACCATACTCCAGAGTGTACTAATTAAATTAATTATAAATAAATAAAGAAAAATAAGCTATTATTTAGGGCCCATTTACTCCGGTTACATTCAATGTGTTTGATGTTTTAAGTTAAAAGTTCTAGACTTTACAAAATTAGAATTTATTGAGGTGTAACTTGACCACTGAAATGTAGATAATATTGAATTTTTATTTGTAAATAATGGTAATTAAATATTGTATGATTGTTGTATTATTTTGTGGTTTTATTGTGAGTGTGCGTGAACGATTAAGAGTATGATAGTGTATCTAGGTATCCAAGAGGAGGCCCAACTGAGCTAGCCAGGCGAGCTGTTGAAAAAAGCAATTCAACCGAGGAAACAGGAATCTGGGTAAGAAATTATTTTTTGAAAATCTTTCTATTGTGGAATTTATTTTCGATTTTAGTAAATTCATAAAATCCTCGAATGTGTTTTGAGAAAGTACTGAGCTTATAAAGGATACACGGCAAATTATAACGCCCAATTCGTGAGGCTAGGCTTCTATAAAGGAAACACGGCAATATATTTATATATATATATATATATATATATATATATATATATATAATACCCAGCAGGTTGCTGTGAACCTCTCTTTAAAATTCGCTTTTTTTAGACTTCGATCTCTGAAGGTTCTTTTCGAGTTCTATCTAAGTCCTTCGATCAAAATTGATGTTAGTCTACAAGTTTTAATAACATAAAACCAGGTGATTGCTAAGAAAGTGTTATATGTGAACGAAGTTCAGTAAGTAAAATTTTGCTTAATTTGATTTTGCAATAAGTATGCAAATGAACATACGTATGGACATGAAATAAATTTCAGTGGCTGTTAAATCCAGTGTGCATCAACATTTACTGGTGTTTGTCGAGGAGCATGTGGGAAATTAGATGCATTTAAAAATGGTAGATGCGTGCTGTTTTGGTTAGATGGTTACTGTTGGAGAATATGGTTATGGCAAGGCAAAATGGTGCTCTAGTGCGCAGCAGTCGAGATGGGAATGATGGCAGCTGTATCCTGTAATAGTATTCAGGTAACTGTTATTTTAAGTGTTGGTTGTGGGTTTTTTACGTGTATGAACGAGTGTTCAATAACCTACGGTACATTGAGTATATAGATAGGACTAAAGGAAGGACATATTTGAAACGTAACTGATATAATTTTTATATGGCTTTATTGTATTGTATTTTTTTGAAAATTTTTATTTAAATGATCGATTTTAATTATTGTTAGTATGTACAAGGGAAAAGGGTAGTTTTGCGGTATTAATGTGCTATTTTTGCACGATGGCTTAAGAGTTATTATGAGCTGGTACTAAAACTATTGTAACGTTAATACGGGAGAAAATCCCTGTTACTTTATAGAGTAATAATGTCTGTAAATATTGATCTGAGTAATTTTTGATTCAAAAATATATTACGGAATATATTATTTCATAAATTGCATTGTACATTATGGATTAAAAGTGTGTGAACGTGTACCTTTAATTGGGATTTGGCGTGTATAATTTTACTAGAAGTCTGTAACAAATGTATGTGATTATTCGTTTGGTGTTAGACAAATGGTAGAAAGAAGCTGAGCAGCCGCGGCATGTATTTCTTTTGAGCGTTTCAAGCACAGCATATTAACGCTTCATCAATTCCTGAGTTGCAGCAAATTAGTGGCACCCAGAGTATAAATTATTTAAAGATTTTTTTTTTATTAAGCAGTCGTTAAGTAGGGCTTTAAATTTAGAGCAATCATAGCACACAAATTATGGGGCTCGTACAGGTAAATTCGCAGCATTGATGTCGACCCAAAGGTGGGGCATGAAGCTGGTAGTATTTTTAACAGACCCCTAACTTCGCAGTAATATATTACTATGATTTTTCAGGAACAATCGAGCCCCAACGTTGTGCTGTACTCGGTGTTAATGGACGTTTTCTACTATAACTCCACCTCCCTGTGTTTCCCAATTTAATAAAATTTAATTCTGCTAATTTTTATTATTATGCCAGGGCTAGCCTTTATTATTTTACACACAGTGTACAACGTTACGATGCTCAATTTTTCTTCTTTTCACCCCTTTCTGATTACCTCTTTGTTTGAATTATAAAATGAAGTCAATTAATTCCATATAATGAAAAGAAATATTGTGTATAAGTTTTGAAAATTATTAAAATACACCCTTCAATCAATCAATATCATAAGTCTTATTTATTCCAAAATTTATATGCTTGCAATCAATCTAAAGTCACCAAAAACTACCCTTTTTATCAAAGAAACCTTGAGCGTTCAGATCCCTTTACAATATTGCGAACTTTTAACGTATGCAAAGTTTGTTGCTGACTTTGTTACACTTTTGTAAATTAAGTAAATTCAATATTCAAATTTTAATAGAAAAAATCTTTTACAACTAATTAGATCTGACCTGCTACTGCTCTGCTTAATTGGAACCCCTTAATTTCCATAAAATATTTTTTGCTTCTTTATTGTTTTAATCCATTTAAAGTATCCCCATATTCGCATTATCCATACATTTGAAATATTATACCCTCAATTAGAATCTTCCATGCACTTAAATTATTATACCATCCATTATCAACCAATATCAATTCAGAATTATTATCATCCAATTAGGATTGGAATTATACACGCATTTCAATCATTGTATCAACCAAAATTAGAATTATTGTCATCAACACCTTTGAATTATTAACATCACACTCAAAATTATTTTCCACCAATTCGGAGCCCTATGATTATATTATTAGTTTAAATAAATTACCCCAAATTGTACTCACGTTAATCGGCAAAATAAATCTTCATATTTGTATCACTTACTTGTCACTATCTATTTTCACTATTAAATACTAAATTACGCGTGACTTTGAGGTTCAGAGTATCGCAGCTTGGCCTCCTTGAGTTAAAACTGAGCTCTCTTATCATTCTTGCTGTTAATATATGCTCAACCCACTTGGATGTAGGTTGGACTTCCACCAAGTCCGTCGCTTATCTTAACCAATAAGGTCTTTGCATATCCTGCACTTGAAGTGGTTTTCTGATGTAATATATTCGGTTTTCAGTGTAATGGTTATTTGCTTATAGATACCTCGTTATCAAACCATACGTTGTTTGTTTAGATATCGCATTTTCCATATTATACAAAAATACCTGATGTAATTTCAATTTCGATTTTCATGTAAGTATATTTATTTACGCATTTTTAAACTGCATTTTCTTATCAAAAATGTTGACTGTTTCTACGCACTTACACAAGACTTTGTTAAGTTTTATCTCTTATCTCCGTATTATATTATAACTAATTAGAACCCTTTTTGAATGCGTGTTTAATTATATTTATTATCATTCCTCTAAATACGCGTGCTTTTACTGAAAAATATGGTTGCTTGCTTTACTTAAAATTATTAAAGCTCTATATACAGAGCGTTAAATCCTTGTCATTTACCTAATGTATGAATTACTTATTGCTATGCTAAATATGCGTCTTATTGTTGTAAGATGTGTTTATCTGCGTCGCTTAAAACTAATTATGCTCTATATACAGGGTGTTAATGACTTACTATTTACATAATATAAGAATTATTAAATTTTCTACTAAATAAATGCAGTTTTCTGCTTCCTATCGTAATTTATGGTTTCTGCACGACCTTTGCTATACAATACACCCTTAAACAACCCCTTATCACAGCATTATATATATATATATATATATATATATTAAAAAGTTAATTACACAAGCTAAGTTGATAAATACTATCGTATCACAGTGAATAATAATAATAATAATAATAATAATAATAATAATAATAATAAAAATAAAAATAATAACTAAAATACAGGTTCAAATCCTGTCCGAGACTTTATTTTTTCCATCTTTCAATTACTAGCTCGATTTGAAATGATCATTTGGGTTTTGCATAGAAGTCTAAGTTATTATTTCATCTTATTCAGTATGTAAATTTAATGCTATAATTATAGGGTAGTTTAGGGGTAGGTTTAGTCACAGGGGTTGTAGAATAAATAAAAGAAACTATCAGTTAACAAAAGCACATAATTCCATATATTATAAGAGTAAATAGGTCACATACATATTGTTAGTTGAGAGCACACTGTATATAAAAATACATGAGATTAAATGCATAAGAAATAGAAATATTCATGAGTAGTTAAAAGTAAAGATAGAATTAGAAAACGTAACAAAATGCATCAAAATTAAATCAAGGGGAAACCTATATGAATTGGTTTGATAAGTATTCAACAAGTGCGTTAAATATGTCATATACGCAGTCTAAAATTATGCATTATTTGAAAATCGTATGTGAAAAAGTATTATATTTGTTCAAAAGCCAATATTAAATAGGAAATAAAAAATACCAAATTTATTTCGGTTTAGAATAGAATAAGCAATAAACAATGAATACGTGACTTAATAAAAGGAAATTCGTGGGATTTCTCAATTAAACACCATGGTATGTGAATGAATACGTGACTTGTCAAGCATTCATCCGAAAATTTGAACTATACAATTGGTAAAATTCCCTGAGTACACAAGGATAAAGGCAGAAGGTGTCGCCTGAACACGTGAATAAACAAAGGAAAACAAGAGAGGTACGGCCTTTAAATGCGATAACAGTTGAGCGACGAGTTTAGTATACATTTTAAACCAGGCCACGACAATACTCAGAAGTACAAAATGATGCACGTAACCAGTGAAACGAAAGTAAATGAAAATCATTTTGAAAAGTGTGCAAATTGTGCAAGTGTGAGCCGATCTGTTATAGACGTAAGTAAACAACGACTTAGTAAAAAATACAATTTCTAACATAAATAAAACAGTGCTCTGGTTAATCACCTCCTGTTAAATTACTCTGGTTAATTACTTTTGGTAATTACTGACATGGTAAATGTTCTATTACTGTCTTGTTAATTACGGATATGGCAAATCTTTTTATTACTGATATTCAAACTGAAATTTAATTGGGATTTTAATAACGATTTGGATAGCATTTTGGTTTTGATGTCGACTTCCAAATTCGACTCTAAATATTCAGACTGGGCACGAAAACTCTTGGGGGATGCAGAGGAACTACAGAACCATTCCAGGTTAGCGCTACTGATATAATTTATTACTGAAAACTGTTTTAATTCAATATTTTTCGCATATGTAAGAGTCAACAAAACATTGGTTCCACTGAGCAATTTATGAAAGGTAATAGGCATCTTGAAACGTTTCAAAAGGTTTTTAAATATAAACAAAAGGCTCGTTTTGCTGGCTACAATTTCTTAAATCTGGTATATGTAAATATTCTGAAGAGGGAAAGATTTTAAAGGTTGTAAATATTTAATCATTATATTGTGTATTGTAGAATTGCTTTATTCAATAGAATCAGCTAGTTGAGGCAAAGAAAATCCATAACTTAACATTTCACATCATAAGTGCTTGATTAATATAAAGGGGATAACACAGCATTTAATGGTATGCCCATCGTAGGGGCCTAATATAAAGAAATAACACAGCATTTTATGACGCCCAAAATCGTGGGGCAAAAGTAACACAGCATTTTATGACATTCTCAAACGTGGGGCTAAAAATTAATAAAACATCGTAGGGGCTGGTGAAATATCACTGCAATATATATATATATATATATATATATATATATATCTATATATATATATAGATATATATAGATAGATATATTAACATATATATATATATATATATATATATATATATATATTGCTGTGAAACCTCACCATAAATCTTAAACTAAGGTTTTCAAATCGAGCTCCGCAGATTGGGCGTCATAAAATGCTGTGAAATGTACAAAAAGCCTCCCCAGTTTCCTGGAATAAAATCACAAAAATTTTCTTTGAAACTCAAGCCTCGCTTTTGTGCGCTACGATTTGCTGTGATTCTCTTCTGATAATCGCCTCTTTACTCATTCCGCCTTGGCTGCTCACCTAGTTAAAACTTTCATCCTCATTCATAAAAAAAAAACACATTCCTACTACAAACATAAACGTTAACTCTATTTACATCAATATTCATAATACATTAAAATTTCAAAATTAAATTGTAGCATAAATTTCAGTGTCATAAAATTTCAAGATTAAATTTGTCATCATTTTAATTTGCATCCAGAATTAAAGTCCTTGTAGGATGCCTACTAATTAATTTAACAATATTTGCAGACCTGAGTCTGAGTACAAAGGGAGCATCTCCCACCCCTTTACGTTAATCAAACAGGTTAGTCTAATTGAGCTCAAAGACAGACCCAAATTTTCATCATAATCAAGAACTTAAACTGCTAAATACTCCTTTTTACTTAAACAAGAAAATTTCACTTTAAAATTAAAATTTTGTTGTTTGTACAAATTCGCTACTGTCCATTCTTTTTTTTAGTAAACAAATTATAAAGTTATTCAGCACACACAAAAACATCAAAGTTCGAACAAAATAGTATAATTTACCTGAAGGTTACTGCACTCGTGTCTCTGTCTCTGCCTTGTGCATTGTATCTGTCTTTTTTTAACTTGGCCTTATTGGTGCAAATCGATACTCTCTACTATCGAATATTTCAGTCCACGTGGATTCATATATGTGAGTTAAATAACCCCGTATCTAGCCTTCCCGTTAATATAAGCTACGGTTTATCCGATCGTTTGCAATATACGCAGAATCTGCCTGTTTATCAGTTCGAATTTATTAGAATTTTGATATTTAAAAATACGCAGGTGTTCAATCGTAATACTTTAAATAACACTTCTACGATTTGAATATTATTGGGTTTTTTAAAAGCTTTTATGCATGTAATACCTTAATAATCGTTCAATTAACTCCAATTAAAATAATAATGAATGGCATTGACTTCTACTCTTTAATTTTTAGTGAATACAAATTAAATATTAATTTATTATTTGTACACTTTGTTTAATACCCATTGAATTACTTAATATAAATTTTGCACGTAATTTCTATTTGTTTCTTTACTTGGAATAAATAAATTACATACAAGTTGAGCATTTTAATTCTGCTTCTTTTTATAGAACGCGTCTAGTGAATAATTTAAATCCCTTATTTTTAATGAAACGAATAAATTTGTTTGCTCCACGTTATAATAACGTGTACTTTTACCCAAAGCTTCCTTATACACGGTGATTAAAATTATTTGATGTAATTAATTAATTTTCTACCCCGGTCTAAATATGAGTATATATATATATATATATATATATATATATATATATATATATATATATTGCTGTGAAATGCTCCTTTGAATGCGGGAACTGGCCCTTAAAAAAAACATCGCCTCGGCTGCTCACCTAATTTTATAAACCTCCTCATTCATAAAATTAAACAACACATTCCTACCACAAACATCAAAGTCAACTCTATTTACATCAATATTCAGAATACATTAAATTTTCAAATTAAATTTCAGCATAAAATTCAGTTTTAAAAAGAATTTCAAGATTAATTTTATTATCATTTTAATGTGCATCCAGAATTAAAGTCCTTGTTGGATGCCTACTAATTAATATAACAATATAAGCAGACCGGAGTCTGAGTATAAAGGAAGCATCTACCACCCTTTACGTTAATTAACCAGGTTCGTCTAATTGAGCTCAAAGACATACCCAAAGTTTCATCATATTCCCGAACATCAATACTAAATACCCTTTCTACTTAAACAAGCAAATTTCATCTTAAAATTAAAATTTTATGGTTAGTACAATTTCACTAATGTCCATTTAAAGTAAATCAATTATAAAGTTATTCAACACACACAAAATGTCAAACAAAATAGTATAATTTACCTGAAGGTTACTGTCCTCGTAGCTTCAATGTACATCGTCCCTTTAGTTAATCACACCATTCCAACAGGATTATATTTACGGCTTCTAATTCTCAACGCTTTTAAAATTTTCTCCATCACCATTTATTTAAAGTTGTTTCTGAGCTTTTCCGGAACTCATCTGTGTATATCTGACCCTTGTTTCGTGGATCCAGACACGTATTTGAACCATTTAATTATTAACACCCCCGAAAAATAGCAAAGAAATTCATGCGTCTTTCACCAATATACGCCAAAACTGCCTACTTTTGTGTATACATTTGTCGTTGTAAATTTTGCTAATTGGTACAGTGATACTAAATTTTATTACCTTGTATCTAAGTGCACTGAAGTACATTCATGTTAGCACGTAAATAACAAACTATTTTGAATCACTACAATATACGAGCAAAATTTTAAATTATTTTATCAAACTAAAATGCACTGTTTAACATCTTGAATCAAGTCGCGGATGTAAGAGCTTTTAACGCATCGAATAGTCAAAAGTCTAAGAGGCCGAAATTCATATTACCACCGGTATATATAGCGAATAGCCGGCACGTCGCTTTTGTCCTCAAAACAGACAATTCTTAAGAATTTCTCATGCTATGTTCCCAGTCCGTCGCTCGCGCATCGGTTTTTACGAATTTTTCACTCGCCCCATTTAAATATCAGAAATTCTCACACGGCACGCAAACATGTCCGAGAAAAACTAATTAATTTTGTACAGAAATTGTTGTTTCTACCTCTGATATTTGCATCCTATTTTCAACCAATTGTGACCCTCGTGACGTTGCTTCAATCACGCCTTTTACTATATGTGTCTTTGCTTGACGCATTTTCTCTTTCCTTTTCTAACCTGTTCGTATTGGTGCAAATTGATATTCTTAATTATCGATTATTTTCCAGTCCATGTGGACTATCTGGGTTAAATAACCCCGTATCGCACCTTCTCGTGAATATTAAGCCCCGGTTTCTCCAAGATTCTTTGTAAACATTAATTATCTGCAAAATTTTCGCCGAATGAGCTTTTTAAATAAACCCTGTTTTGTATTTCGTGCTAAAGCATCTGACCGTTTCCAATATCCTTAGAATCGACATGTTTATCTAAACAAATTAAACTGAAATTGCCTTTTAAAATACGCAGGTGTGTTCAAACATCCTACTTCTAACTAACACTTCTAGGATTTGCATTTTATTGGGTTTTTACAAGTTTCTATAGATATTATCTGTACGTTTTGTTCAATACCGGTTACTTGAAATAGAGTTAATTAAGATAAATTTTGCATGTAATTTTTCTTTGTTTCTTTATTAGGAATAAATAAATTACACGCAGAGCTTTTTTTTAATACTGTTTCTTTTGATATAAAGCGTCTTGTACATGATTTAAATCTCTTATGTTTAATGAAACGACTGACCTTTTATGCTTCACGGTTTTAATAAAGCGTACCTCTTCCCAAAGTTTCTACACGGTGATGAAAATTATTTGATGTGATTATTTAATTTTCTACCCTGGTCTAAATATGAGTAATATATATATATATATATATATATATATAGATATATAAACACACATATATATATATATATATATATATATATATATTATATATTGTTATGAAGCTTATGGACTGTTGACTCGAGCAACACCGTTGGGAAGTCATTTTGCCCTGAAGTTTACCTGAATTGACGCCTAAAATTTATTCGAGCCCCATAAACTGGGGCAACATAAAAACTGCTGCTCACTTCTTGAAGAAGATCCTCCTTTTGGAGGCAAAAACCCCTCCAGCTTTTATTGCTATACTCAAAATTGCTGCTTCATCATGGAGGTTTACCACAGCTGCTCAGCTGAAATCTTGAAATACTACCCTATTGTCTTAAGAAAGAAAACTCGGCTATCAAACGCATTTTGATTAACTGTTCTTCAATACAACGTGTATCCAATGTAATTCCAACTGAATGTGTTTAGGTTTTGTTGAAAATATCATGTTTGTAATTGTTTGAAGGATACTCTATTTCATTAATTAATTTATGTACCATGATACCTGTAAATAAATGTATTTTAGCATGTTTAGTTATCATAAAGTGATGGTAAAATTTGTGGAATGTCAACCAATGACAAGTTGTATAAATGATACAAGTATCTGTTCCAAAATAGTAACTAAGTACAAATAATGTTGAATCAATGAATGTACCTTTTAGATTGTTATAGATAGTAGGCAAGGTGTAATTTTTAAAAACTATTTCCTAGATGATAAGTGTTTATAATGAGTGAGTTGATTTTAAAATGGTGTAAGATATTGATGTTTGGCTTGAAAGCTTGTATATGACTTTAGAAAAAATTAATATATGTGTTTGAAATTTATCCCTTTTATTTGAGCGTGTTACTGGAGTAATACGACAAAGAGTTTCATGTTTATGGAGAACAAGCGTATCATGCAATAATTAATAAGGTTTTTTACAACTAAGTAGAGTTGCAGAAGAGTGATTCCAGTTAAAGCGAACAAAGGGTCATTTCTAGTGTTGGTGAAGAGTAGCACCAGTGAGCTTTGGATATTGTTGCAGCGAGTTTCCAGTCGTATAGGATTACGTTTTATCCTAAGTGGTAGAGTATTGCAAGAGTTCCGAATAATAGAGCCGTATCTAAATATACTGTTCCTGAATTATTAGTTTATTAGATGTAGAACCTAAAAAAGAGTGAATTTAATTAGAACATAAAACTAAAACTTACTTTCAACAAGTATTGACTGCAAGCGTTCGCTAGACGATTTTGTTGCATCCTGTATCAATGTCCATGTACAACTCAAGCACATTCAGAGGAATTGCAGGTATTTGAAATTACCCTTATATATACATCATTTAAAGTTATTTGTTAGTAATTTGAATCTCAAACGTTTATCTAAATTATACATTTCTGATTATATTTATCAATCTTTGAAAATAACCACGACATACATGCACTAAGAGAGGTTAAGTGGTTTTAACTAGACGCGCTTTATGCGCATGTGTTAAATGTACCTGTAAGAGGACGAAGAACCCACGTTTTCTTACAGAGTAAAATAGCTAGATACAATTATCCCTGAGTGAGTTTCAAAAGCCGTGGCATAAATAAACCAAATTTTTTTCTTTATTAAATTTTACAAAACTACAAACGTTAGCATAGTATTTTTCAGCGTGCTTAAATATATGCAAACACGTCAGGTTGCGGTACTATCAGGAAATATTTGCCGCTGTTTCTAAACATTTAAAAGGCCGACACCACATTTATGTGTGCAACTATTTATTCTTTAACTCATATTTCGAATTATATATATTTTATCAGATTCTTCATACATTATAATATATATATATATATATATATATATATATATTGCTGTAATTATAGGAATAATTTAGGGGTATGTTAAGTCATAGGGGTCGTAGAAGGAACAAAAGAAACTTCCAAGTAACAATAGCACATAATTACAGATATCAGAAAAGTAAATAGGTCATTATGAATATTGTTAGTTGAGAGCACACTGTATATAACAGTACAAGCGATTAAACGCATATCCAAGAGTAGCTACGAGCAAAGATAAGGATTTAAAAATGTAACGAAATGCATCGAAATTAAATTAAAGTAAAACCTGTATGAATTGGCTAGATAAATATTGAACAAGTGCGTTAATAATTCATCATATACGCAGGCAGAAATTATGTACTCTTTGAAAAGCGTACGTGACAGAAAAGTATTACATTTGTTCAAAAATCCAATTTAACTAGGAAATAAACAAACACCAAATTTATTTCTATTTAGATTACTATAAAGCAAGCAACAATAATACGTGACAATTTGAGCGTCCTTCCATGCAATTAAACTACACAGTTGGTAAAGTTTCCGAAATAAAACAAAAGATAAGACAATTGGTGTCGCCCAGCACGTGGAATCAACGAATCGCAAACAAAGGGTCCAGATCTATAAATATGATAACATTTGAACAAAGAGTTAGTACACATTTGAAACTGGGCAGTCACTATACTCTAAAGTGCTAAGATATTCACGCAAACAGTTAATTAAAAGTAAAGTGAAAATCATTTTTATAAGAGTGTAAAAATTGTGTAAGCGAGCCGTTCTACTACAGACATAACTAAACCAGATTTAGTGAAATTATACAATTTCTAAAAATAAATAAAACAGGGCTTTTGGGTGCGATCCTGGGTACGAGTCTTTGATACGAGTCAGGAAGACTCTGGAGATTACTGCCTGTTAAATTAATTTGTTAATCTCTCACAATGGTAAATATTCTACTACTGTTTCGTTAATTACGGAGATGAAAAATCTTTTACTGGAATAAACTTATTAATAACGATTTGGATAGTAATTTGGTTGAATGTCGATTTTCAAATTTGGCTCAAAACATTCAGACTGGACACAAAAACTCTAGGGAATGCTGAGAAGCTACTGAACCACTCCAGGTTAGATATTTTGATATGATTTATTTCTGTAAACTGTTTTAATTCAATAATAATTCAAAAATGTAAGAGTCGACAAAACTAGGGTTTATTTGATAAATTTATGAGGCAATGGGTATTTTCAAACGTTTCAGAAGGTCTCTAAATACAATAAAAAGCTCATTTTGCTGGCTTCATTTTCTCAAAATCTGACAGATGTAAATAATTTAAAAAGAAGATATTTTAAAAAAGGGGTTTGTACATATTTAATCATTATACTGTGTATTGTAGAATTTCTTTATTTAATTGAATCAACTAGTTGAGGCAAAGAGATTTATAAATTAACATTTTTACAAGTGCTTGAGTAATATAACGAAACTATCACAGCATTTTAGGACG
This sequence comes from Platerodrilus igneus, assembly GCA_036346225.1. Classification (NCBI taxonomy): domain Eukaryota; kingdom Metazoa; phylum Arthropoda; class Insecta; order Coleoptera; family Lycidae; genus Platerodrilus; species Platerodrilus igneus. Next base: position 2,267,208 of record JARFIW010000454.1, on the reverse strand, counting down.
CTCATCGTAGGGGATTAATACAGGAAATATAACACAGCATTTTAGGGGCTGCCCAACCGTGGGGCGGAAATAACACAGCATTTTATGATCGATCAAACCGTGGGGCGGAAAATAACACAGCATTTTATGACATGCCCAACCGTGGGGCCTAATATTAGGGTTATATCACAGCAATATATATATATATATATATATATATATATATATATATATATATGCACATATGTTAGTTTTGCAGATAAATTCCTAAGATAGCAGATTAATGGGGAATTGCTTTGTAGTTGCGGAAGTTTGTAAAGCACGTGAACGGAAATAACAAACCAACGTCGGTTGTTGCCATTAAAGAAACAAACGACAGTGGCGGAAACATTTAAAAGGGTAGGTGATAATATTATGTTTGTGAAGAATTCGGTGTCCTAACTTCAACCGAACTAATATGCATAACATATGGTTTGTCACGCACCTACGACGAATGGTATTGAATATAAACATAGCGGTATATATAATAATCATTAGTAATAGTATATTGTTCAATGAGCGAGTTATGATAGTCATTACTCATTCTGAAGGTTTGCGCCGCAAGACCATTAGGGCAAACAGCATAATCCGAATGAGTACTGGCCAAACTCGCGAGTAGAGTACTATAGTTTTCCCACGACTACACCACTCTACATTATTACATATTATCTAAAAGTTTTAACTAATATCGCAAACACTGACAAGCAAAAAAATATTTTGTCATAGTGTACCGGCCTACTTTGCATGATACGAAAATTATACCTCGCGGAATACGAAAAATTAAGATTTGTTCTGATTGGTCAGAGGTGTTGGATTATGATCAGAATCCTTGACCAGGATGTTCCTAATTGGTTAGAGGTATTGGATTATGAATTCATATACACCTACAGAATAATGAGTACTATTATTAACCCATTCTTAAATGCGTAAGAAATGTATTACTGGATAGTCGTGGGAAAAATAAATAACTAGTTTGGTTGATTGTAGAGCGCGTATACCCATTATCGTATTATTTTAAAAAACTTCGAGTAGTGTTTGCAGATGTGCCATACCACTGAAACGACGGACTTTCCAAATAAATAACTTTTAAAGCGTCCAAGATTTCAAATAATCGTTTTTATTTATAAATATGAACAAAGTATGTGAAAAGACGAATATACATTCATTTAAGTGCCAGAAAACCCTGTACTATGTGCTACAATATGATAGAATTAAATGGAATGATTGATCAGTTGCTGTGCATATCCAAATTTTCATATTTTAACTTGCAAGCGAACAACTTCGTTAATTTCTATGCAGCGATTGGATCCTTTGCTTTGCTTTTCATTGCTCTCATAACGGCGTTTGCTGACCACGATAGTTTCACGACCTGAAACAATTAAGTAATTGATGATTTGTTAGGACGCACCTTATTTTACAACAATGTGTGTACCTAAAATACGTTATCTTAAAGAATGTACAAGAAAATTTGTTTTAGGTGCGTTTTTTTGACTTTAAAGCAAATTACTACGTGAGTTATATATCCCCCAATCTACATATGTATAATTAAAGAGAATTTATTAGGAATTATTAGAAATTGTTAAAGAAACTTAAGTATATGCAACAATGTAAATTCAAGGATAATTAGATAAAGGTTATTATCAGTTGTGAGAACGGATGCAATACATTGGTTTCCAGACGATAATGAAACTGCAGGTGGCAGGTCACAGACGGTTACGAAACCGATATTACTTAAAAATTAAGATTGTTACATTGTATAATGAATTGAATTAAGAAATAAGCAGACATGAGCTCTGCAAGTTCCCACAGACATGTAAGGGACAGGGACAACATAAATACCGCGAAAGCCCCAAAACCGTCAGTCAGTTTACAGTATTTCTGCTTTAACATTGCTACTCATAATATTAGTTCAATTATTAACTATTTTTGACTTAGTTTAATTTTAATCAAGTTTGTTAAAATTCCACATTAATATCTGTTTAATACATAATACATAAATTTTGTTACGAACCGCTCCCAAGGCCCGAAACGTAGCTCGTGTTATACGAAGATATTGAAACAAATCTTTATTAAAGTATATTTGTTATGAATGACAGATATAGTTTATAAATGTTATAAGTCGTAGCTACAATTGGACTAAAATATAAAATAATTCTCTTTAGTTATATGTTTGAAATAATGTTTCATTCTATGACGTTTACATAACCATTTGAATATATAGGCTATTAAGTTCGGAGCAATTTCTGTGTATTTAAATTGATGTTGTCTTGTATGTACAATAACAACGCGTCTATTCTTCGCTTTAATTTACTAATGTCTATGGATCCGGAAAACTAACACCCACAATTGTTTGTCCGTGTCTCTTGAGCTATTTAGCTGTGAAGTAACAAGGTAACTGTATTGAATTAGTACTTTTAAAAGTATTCTTATACGTAATGAGGTTCACTCGTAGGTTCAACATAGTTAACTTGCGAAGCAGAAGCAAAAAACTACATAAGCGTCGTTGTTATTGTTTTTAATTTGTAGAAACAGCCGGCAAGGTGGATGGTAGGATTTCTAGATAGATCTGGATAGTTTAAATTAATATATTAAGATTTATTTGTTTGAGCAAAATCTGACAGTCGATTCAAAGTGCTGCAGTGACATAAGTAGCTTGCACGTGTTGAAGCATTAGGGGTATAAAGAAAATAGAAATAAGTAGGAAAACAGGGGATCCTTGATGCAGTACCGCTCGTTGCCGTCGCCACCGCCATCGCCGCCGTGACCACCGTCGCCGCTTCCACCTACGTCACTAACTTCTAGCGTCACACCCCCACCTAACGTCTAACATTACAAGTGTCAGAACTGTCATCTTAACAGCGTTACTTTGACAATCCGCCATCTTGCTTACGTCACAACATGTATTCGACGTGCCCTCTATGGAATACGTCATACAATTTTTAGAGAAAAAGTTTGCTGATGCAGAATTTTAACCCGGGTCGCCTGCGTTCAAACCAAATACTATCTATTAGACAAAGCAAGACATGTGCAAATTACTACTAGACGCAATTTTTATAAAGCAGCATAATTTCTGTACAACTTTATTAATACATACACAATAGATTATTTAATTGTGGATAAATCCACTACATTGCAAATGAATACAAGGTTCTGTCAAGCGAATGTTAAATTGTTATCTTCGTGTAGTAGGCTGTGACTTGAATGATCCTTTTTTATTCGCAACTGCTCTAGACTTGGCACGCCAAATATTTCCCTATTTGGAACCTGATTTCTCGGCATACATTTAGATTCGAGTTGTTGTTTTTCAAACCCATTCACATAAATAATAGCTTACGGCGGTATAAACTTTTGCAAGTACAGCACGAGAAAGATTGGTAATAAATGACATGTTGAAAGGTTTTCCCAGCTACCGTGACTTCCGGGGCCATGCGTTATATTTCTCAAAATTAAACTTTCACTTAAGTAGATAGAGTCTAGATGTATTTGAAATATTTCGTGCCACACTTCATAATTTTCCACTTCGAATATTGCCCTTTCTTTAACAAAAAATTCGTTTGTTTTATACTAGAGAAGCTTTGTATAGCTAGGATGTAGTCCGTGTCTCCTCTTCGAGGTCTGATTAATGAATGTCCAAATTTGGAGCAAATACGTATATACTATAGCAAATATGTTTTCTTAATCCAGCTTCTTTCCCCACCCAGCCATGTAACCAGCAGTTCTTGCACATGGGTCTGTTTTCATATAGCATTTTCTACTAGATACGTTTCGGCTGCTGCTGTAGTCTGAATCGCTTCAGCGTAAAAAGCGCCTACAATTGGCTGTCCATCCAAATATCTTCCTGAAGATACGCTATCGGTCTCGTTACCTAAATTTTAACAATTTTAAAGAGTTCCGTATCCGAGTTCGGATGACACCCTTTGTCAAAGATTGCTTTCTGTTTTGATACACGTTTCTAAGTACCTAGTCATAACCGGAAGAAATGTAAATACCAGACTAGCTATTAAACGCGGAAAGAGGGGGATTCACTTAAATACCAAAAAAACAAAAAAATAAATCACAGAAAAAAATTAAAGCACATCGCCCACGATTATCTATTAACAAATAAAAATAAATAAAAAATTCTGTACACACAAACTAAAGCAAAAAATTAAGCATTATTATTTCAAAGCAAACAATTACATTTTACGGACAATTCAAGAATTTATATACGAATTGCCCATCTCGTATTTACAGGAAATAAAACTAATCAGTATTGAAAATGAATATGAAAGAGCTTTTGTTGAATATTTTTAAATTGTACATAATACCATTTTGTAAGATAAACTAGTCAGTAAAGCGATTAAACAAGCATGTTTAAAAATAGTACATCGCACCTGTAGAGAGATAATATCGATTCGCAGTAACCAATAATTGGCTTATAGTGTCACGTTTTTTTATCACGTAATTGCACCAAACGTTAATACGGAATATTATTGACGCACACAAAAGACAAGTCGCATACCTGTATGTATCCTAATACTTAGCTCGCAAGCCGTCGGGATTAGGTCAGCATACATGTACTCTGCTGCCATAATTGCAGCAGTAGTATAACAAAAGAAGTTGTTTTACATAACGAAAGCAGTTGCTATACATAACGAAAACAGTTGTTTTACATAACAAAAGAAGTTGTTTTACGTAACGAAAGAACCGATTTGGTTTCCAACTAAAAAAAGCTAAAAAGAGCATCTCATTAGAATGGGTACGCGCGAAGAAAACTCACCGAATACACGCAGGACACCTCCTAGTTGTTGAACAGAAAAACGTGCATCGCTTTTGAAATACAGGACGAATAAAATGTAGAAAACCCTTCGACGCACCAGCTGCAGCATCAAACTCAACAATGGTTCAAACAACACGAATTCTAACTGTCAATTCCTAGCGTAGCAGAGCACAATAAAATCGGAAAACCCGGGTTTATATCGGATCGTGCGCGAGCATTATCTCAACAAATCGTTACATTTGCACCATCGAGAAAACCCATTATACGCGGTCGTAATGTTTAACAAATTAAAGGTTACCTAAAAACAGGATGTTATTGAAGAAGTTGAGAGATTACGGGATAACTAAAACAAGGCATTTATTTTATAGGCATCGTATTTATCATTACTTATAAATAAACGATTTTATTGAACAGTAGACATAGAACTTAGACGAACGGACAATGAGTTAGCAACGGACAGGGTTATTTAAAGTTACTAAATTAATTTTCGTTTTTAACGCCAAAGGAGTTTGAGCTGAAGAATTTAAGAATTGAAACGGAATTTATTCCAACGAGTAATGAATTAACAAGGACAAATTTTAAAAACAAAATGGAACGTAACAAATCTCCCCCGCCCCCCTACCCCCCGCAAAAGTAACAGATCGGGGTAGGAAAACAAAAGAACGGGAATGGGCAGGAAAAAAAACCAAAGAGAAAAAAAAGAAAAACCCAAAGGAGAAAAGAAACAAAAACCCAAACAAAAAAAATCTCTTAAGAACTAAAAGAAAACTTGTTACGAAAACGAAACATAAAAGACAACAGAAAAAGAGAAAACCTCAAAACAGAAAAAGAACTCTCGTCCGGCGCGAAGGACCAATAACAGAAAGAGCGGAAAAATGAAGGAGAATAGAAATGCTGACTAGTCCTAAAGTTGACTGAGTCGTGATTTCCGATAAAAGAAAGACGGACTAGAAAACACCTACCACAGGAGCGGAAGGACGAAACACAATCGGTATAGGGACTGACAGCAAAGAAGACCAGCACAAATATAGGGAGAGGAAGGTGGAACGAAAGGAACAAAAAAAAGAAAAAAACCAAAAAGAATAACACCAACACAAAGTACAAAATCCAAAAAATAACTATAATCGTGCAAAAGAAAATAAAACAGATTCCCAGTGTGGTTTTGTATGAGTTGGTGTGTGTGTAGGTGTGGGGGTGTAGGAAAGGTGTGTGTATGTGTTATGCGTGTATAAAGCGTGCGTGTGTGTATGTGTTTAACCGTTGTAGTTGTCCCTTACGACAGCCAGGTCGTACCGTGGAACTATTCTATTCCCGGACCCACACGGGTGAAAGAAAAAGCAAAAAAACGAAAGAAAACCCTGTAAAACAGGAAAGCAAAACAAAATCGTAATGTCCAAAAATCATGTCTAAAGGAGAGCAAAGGCGTCATAATCTGGGGCGCAAGGACTAGGTATTAGGCTTACGGCGTTAACGCCGCCAGAAAAAAACACAGCGAGATAGGGGCATTGTGACCGGAAGGATCGGTAAATTCGTAGGTCCAGGGAGGAACGACTTTAGAAATGGGAAAAGGACCAATGAATTTAAGAGCAAGTTTGGCGTTAAAATGATGTGAAGCGTCGGACAGAACAAAATTACGGCGCCAAACGGAATCGCCTAGTTGATAACAGACAGGACGACGGCGGAGATTATAGCGGCTGTGAATTTTTCGATAACCGGCAGAAAGTTTTTTGAGAATGTGGAAACGGATATTCTTAAAGTGGTCGGGATCTGGTGAAGGATATTTGGGATCAGGAATGTATATGTCGTTTATTTAGGACAACTGTCCAAAATAATCGCCGGAAATAATATGCTCGCGAGCGAAGAACGGAGTGTAGCCTTTGATTTCGTGTTTGGAAGTGTGGGTGGCACAATAAATTTTGAGAGGTTCACATCCCAATGACGTTGGTCGTCGCGTACATAGGAAGCAACCATGGTTTTTAGGACACGCTTAATATATTGAGCAGGATTAGCTTGAGGATGGTAGCGGGCGGTGAAAGGGGTTTTGGAGTGATAACGGGCACACAAGGGAGCAAGCTAATGGCTACAGAATTGAACACCGTTATCTGTGATAAGATATTGCGGGCCACCGTAAATAAGGAAAACTTGATCTTCGAGGACTTTGGTGACGGATTGTGCAGTGGCTGTACGTTAAGGGAAGAAAAGAGAAAACTTAATATAATAATCAGCCACTACTAGAACATGGGAGTGATCACGAGTGGAACGAGGAAGAGGACCTACTATGTCACAGGAAAGGACTTGCCGGGGATAGGATGGTTTGGCCCTAGGAGCGAATAAACCCGGAGGGGGTAACTTTTCAACCTTGTGAGCAGCACAAATCGGACAACGTCGGACGTAACGAGCGACGTCAGCTGTGAGACAGGGCCAGTAATATTTTTGAAGGAGACGAGCAGAAGTTTTGGTCACGCCACAATGACCGGACGTAGGAGGATCGTGATGGAGGGATGTCAGATTTTTACGCTGTTCAGAAGGTACGACGGGTAATGCGTAAGTAACGACCACGAGTATTGAATTAACGAGGGAAAATTTTAAAAACAATATTGGAACGTAACAACGTACAATCTCGCCAATGCGATGGAATTTCGTTCAGTTCGCATCACTTCTGACGACGATCAGCAGCTTAATTCCTTCCGGGAGTTTTTCTGCTTGCTTGAGCATCATTTCATTTAAACGATGCTTGGTGTTGTTTTATTCTTCCGTGCCAACTGTAACTTCCTTGTAAATGGAATTACTAGTACAACTTGTTTTTAATTGTTGTGATAGGATGTTCTGCCATACTGGCTTTTACTACAATATTCGTAGAATAATAGTTTATCTCATATTGCTGCATAAGTTTTTTAAACCAGTTGTTATAGAATTCCTTAACTTTGTCCGTTTGTAAATTAAATTTCGTTGCACTTTCTTCTTGTCTAGAATGGGTCTCAGTATACTTTCTATTGCATTTGTAACGTGTGGACCTGTTTTACTTTATAAAGTTCTAGCAATGGCGTACTTGGTAGAGCAATACAAACCAATTGGAATAGACTTGTAACCTTTATTAGTTTGAGTGTGAGACTCAAATTTAGCCAAGGCAGTTTGTAGGAGAACTCTTTTTAGAGTTCTAAGTACTTTGTGCCTTCGCACATATTGCAAGCTGGATTATATAATTCCGGTAACACCTTCAACCTAAATCAAATATATTAATGTGAATTTATTAAATATTTCCATTAAATATTGTACAAATGATGCTATCAGACACAAATTTAAACGAGTCGCCCATGATGGTGTATAATTTAGCATACGGCAAGTTACGTTTCGGGCCTTGGGAGCTGCCTTTTTAAAACGTCTTCTTCCAAAACTTCTTGTAACAATTTATTTATTAAACAGAAATTACAATTGGAATTTTGACAAACTATATAATTTTATACTAAGTCGAAATTAATAATAATTGGAGTTAAATTAGAGCGAGTAGCCTAAGCAAACAACAATGTAAAAGCTGAGATACTCAAGACTGACCTACTAATCTGGGGCTCCCAGAGTATTTATGTTGTCTCTGCCCCTCACATGTCTGTAGGAACTTGCAGAGCTCATGTCTGCTTATCTCTTTATTCTATTCATTATAGAATGTAACAATCTTAATTTCTAATAATTGCGGTTTCTTAAGCGTCTGTAACCTGCACTTGCAGTATCACTTACGTCTGAATACAATGTATTCACATCCGTTGTCACAACTTGCTTGTGAACTTTCAATAACCTTTTCTTATTTATCCTTGAATTTATAATGTTGCATCTAACTTAAGTGTGTTAATAATGTCCTAATAATTTCTATTTAATTGTACATATTTGAATTGGTGGATACATAGCTGGCGTACTCGATAAAAAATATTTAGGCTTAGTGTTTTTAAATTACAAAATGTTAAATTCGTCCAAAGCAGTTATAATTAACTTAACTTATGAAATTTGTTTCGATTTTCCAAATATAACCCCAAGATTCATTCTTAGTCATGGAATGCATACAACAAGCTGTATGTATTTTAAAAATATTTTAAAACTGCAATAGCGGGTGGAAGCAACATATTTGCAGATTTTGAAAAAGCAATAAATATGTTTGTTTCCTATTTACGACAGGGCCAAGTATGTTGAGCGAGAATTCGCATGAGGTTTTAACGCCTGGTCAAACGTAGTATTTTATTTGTATGGATATTACAACGCGCGTAGAACGAATGCTCTAGCTGTAACCCCGCTCAAGAAAATCGGATCCCTGGACAAGTTAAACCGCTGATCGAGATTTGTAGAATTCTCCGTCCGCGGAAGCTGCAAATGTTTAATCGAGAGCGGTTACATTAGTATGCGTTCGATTGTGAATAGAAGCAATGTTGTACGAACACATTTTACAGCACGTAGAAAAATAATGTAACCATAACTTTTAGTGTTTTTGACAATAAATCGGAAGTGAGAGTTCCACAAAGAGATGTACATAAACCGATGGACAAAACTAAATATAATCTTAATGATTACGAAGTGTTCGCAAATTTATATTATCACAATATCGAACTGGAGTTTGATCTGTTCAGCGGCATGAGACCCATTATTTAAATTGTATGCTACCGCGGTATTTGCAACAATATTGGCAAGAATAGGGCAGTACAAATGTATTACTAGGACCGTCAGATTTTTTGCAATTTACAAGTCGAAATTAAGATAATACAGTTTACCCAAAATGCTAAGCCAATTTTTAATTAGATAATATAAGATATACATAACCATATAAATATACTTTTACGCACAAAACTCAAAGATTTCCTTATTTTTATTCGGGGTTGCTTTTAATTTGTCTAATTTATCTCTTGTTTTATAATTTAGATGTATATTTTTTTGTAGTTCCTTTTGCATACAATAATTGTATACGTACAACACGTCTCGATTTGCAAAGGGCAAATTTTAAGGAATTTCGTTCATGTACTCTACTTCTTTAATCCATGCAATACTAAGTCCGTTCCACAATCTAATCGTTCAAACCTACGACGCCTAGCGATGATTATACGAATTTTTGTTTTTCGCATTAGAATTTCGTCGACGTCTAGCCTACCACAGCCGTAGCGCGTAATATTTCCCGTCAACCTAAACTTTAATCCAGCAGGTCACATCAAATACGTGCATACATTTTGGATGCCAATCTGTCATCTTCTAACAAATTAGATAGCTTTTTTAATAGATTAAATATATTATTCACCAGTTCCACGTAGACTTTTCTAATTCCGTCAATAACGAGTTCTACTACCACATATATTTCTTCCACCCATAGTATCTATGGTTCGCTTATTTTCTGCATAGCAATCTCCTTATTACAGAAAAATTCAAATGTTATAATAAAATTAATAAGGTTACAGTACTTTAATTGCTTAAACTCGCACCGCTGTTAAAGTCAGCCAACCTAATTTAAAAAACTTTCGCATAATACAATAAAAAAATAAGTAGGAACTGTACTGGCTTACTAAGGCGATCACTTCGCATTACTGACGCATGCGCTAGTATAGCGGGAATCAGCTATGTCCTCGCGGCTTCTCCGAATACATATTCGAATTTCGGAAGTATAATTTTCCATCTTCCGACCAGTGTAAATTAGGGTTACACCCGCACATGGGCTTTCGGTTTGAAAAGTAAGCCTGTGTTTTGTGGGGCATTTTAGGTAATGTAGGACGCATTTTCCGTTCTTTCAGTACCAGGATAACCATTAAAATTAATTTTTTAAATTATCGTCTAATCTAACCGGGAGAGGTTGATGTCAATCTAAGGTGAAAGGTTGTCCTTGGTAGGTCGGTTAGAGGTGAACGTTGGGAGGTAGAAGGTGTTGGGTGTGCATCGGTAAGTGGGGCTGGATGGTGGGATGTCTAACTTAGGTTTGTTGATTAGAAAAAAAACATCTAACCAGATATCCAATTATTGGCCAATAAAAAAAATATAAAATACGAATTCTTAGACGTGTATTTAAAAATAATAATTAAAATGGTTAAGTTACAACTAGCCCTATCAAACATATAGAGCTTGCGCGCGTGTGTTGCAATGCTTTGACTCGTTGTAATGGAAAAGGAAATAAGATGCGTATTATCTGTTACAGGATTGCCATAGAAAATGAATTTTAATGGGTATCCCATACTGAATTAGTACAACGTGCCTACTAAATTACCTAAATTGACCCCCCCCCCAACCCAGGTCTACACTACAAACCCTAGACCTATGTCCGGGTATAAGCCCAGTTTTGCATACTCTTATATTCTTGTGTTGGATGATGGGAAATACTACTTCCAAAATGCGTCTATGTATTCGGAAAAAACTACTATTCTAGGGCCAGCATCAATGAATGGAAGTGATAGACTTAGTAAGCAAGTGTAGATCCTACGTATTTATTACTGTACTATGAAACAATTTTTTTAAACCCAAAAAGACAACGCACTGTATACGGGTGTTGGAAATAGATGAGATAAGAGAACTTGTTGTGGATGAAATTAGATAAATCTAAATGGAACTTGTAAATAATATACATAATTCATTAAAGGACTATTTAATTTGTTGGAAGATGGCAAATTGCATTCAAAATATATGAACATATTCGGCATAACCCGCTGGGTTAAAGTTTAAGTTGAAGAGAAATATTGTGCGCCAGTGCTGGCGTGGGTCACGCGTTGACGAAATTTTCATGCTAAAAGTATAGGGGCATACAATTATTGCTAGGTGTCACAAGCTCGAACAATTAAATTATGGGACAGAACTTAGTATTTCTAGGATTAAAGGAATGGAGTATACGAAAAATTGTTATAATTTGCGTTTGGAAAATCAAGTCCTGCTGTACGTATCAATTTTTTTTGGTTACAAGATAACATAGATCTAAATTATAAAATAATAGATAAATTAGATAAGTTAAAAGCAACTACGAATAAAAACAAAAAAATAAATGTGTTTTGTGTATGGAAATGCATCGATTTCACTATGTATTCTATATTATACATATAAAAATTAAAACTAGAATTTGCTTACTAATTATATGGTTCCCCACATCAGTTAAAGAAAAGTGTACTTAAGCAATGACCTAAAAAGAGAGTTGAAAGCATAGCTATACCTATTAATTACCTATATGGCATGTTGAAATACGGTGATGGATGATCAATAGGTCTGTAGTTAAATCCACATTGAACACATTACATTAGAGCAATTAATAAACATATGCGTTAAATATCATTTGTAAATTATAACAAGGTCTTCCTGGTAATTATTATAATTACATACAAATAGCAGCTAAAGTAGCATATTAAGAAGAAATGCCACATTAACTTTTATTCTGAAAATTTTCCTTTTGCTTTCTTTTTATGATACAATTCTAGGAACCCACATATAGTTACGAAAAGAAATAAACTGGCCTGGCACAAAGACAAAAATTTACGATTATATGCATCTAACACATCCAACATACATCCAACATACATTCAACATTCATTCGACATACATATGGTATGCATCCAATATAGTAAGGTATATAGGGAAGGGTCCATCTGTATATCCTCGCAAATATTTTTGCGTGCTCAGTATGTTCGGCAAACTGCATTATTTAAATTTAGACCTGATAGTTACAGAAGATTAATCAGTCTTGGTAATATACTTTTACTACATTATTTTAGCCAATACTACTACGATCGCATACGATTTGAATAACTGGTCGTATGCCACCGAACAGATCAAATCGCTGCTCGATATGGTAGTAATGTAAATTCACAGACTTCCTACTCGTTAAGATTATATTTAGTTTCGTCTACTAGTTTATGTACATCTTTCTGTGGAACTTTCACATCCCATTTATTGTCATAATCATTAACCTTATTGTTACTTCGTTTGTCTACGTGTTGTAGAATGCGTTCTTAGAACGCATATTGCAGAAACAGATGTCGGTTAAATATCTGCGGGTTTCGCATACGTGGGAAATCTACAAATTCTAACTTGTCGAAAAATGCTATCTTCTTGTGCGGAGTTACAGCTGGTACATTACAGTATTTATAGTTGTTCTAAAACCACGCACATAAAACACTCCGTTTGACCGGGAATCGAGAACCTCTTATAAATGCCCATGCAACACACTTAGCCCATTCATAAATAGGTAGCAAACATATTTTTCACTCTTTTTGGCAATAAAACATATTTGTTTTAAGCGCTACTGCAGTTTTAAAATATTAATTCAAACGTATGCAGTTTCTCGTATGCATTCGATGTCGATGCAGTTAGCTTGTGATTATATCGCGAAACCGAAGCAAATTTCGGTAATAACAGTCACGACTGTTTCGGTTAGATCCAATTTACTCATTTCTTTCATAATATCATACAAATCCCAGAAATCTTTGCGAAGAACCAATGAAGGAATCAATTGCGATTTTCGTATTTTTGCAATTTGCACATTTATCATTAAATTCCCTCAGCTTGCTGTTTAAAATACAACAAAACCTTTTCAAAACCGCAACGTATTGTTCAGATATTTTATTATTTTACTTCGAACTTTAAACTGATGCTATAAATGAACCGTACTCGATCGCGATCAGAATTATAAGAAGGAAATATAAGGTTGACGAAAGTTTAACTTACGTGCATCCTGCCCAGCTCCCACTATTTTTAGTTCTCTAAATTCCTAGCATTTCTATTAGTCTATCGTAGAACGCCGACCATGAAACCGAGTGCGCCTATTGTTCCCCGCAGTTGTAAATAAAAGTTATATCGTGTAACGTATTGTATACAAATTTATAACTCGAATAAATTACGAAACTAAAAGTTTTAAATCACTAGCTTTACTTTTTTTTTAGAAACAACTCCAAATTTTGAAATTCCATAATTTCTAATTTAACTTCGCATTATCTTATCTCAAGTCCATGATATTGCCATCTAATTTTTATTAAATTTCAAATATTTTTAATTTTTCACTACTTATTACCAATTTTCTGACACAACTTCTCTTAATTTTACTGAAAAATCTGTTAATTTTGATTCGTATTCAAATTTTTCGTCCTTAATTAAGCGTATACAATTTAATCTTAGCTTGTTATATTTTCTGTGTTGTTGTTGTGTTCTAGAGTTAGAGCTCACATTTTCATTTAGCTTACTTTTTCTTCAAATAAGCAGTTATAATCTGTATCTACCGAAACACCGTGTTCCCACAAATATTGCTTTGTGATAAAAGATATTTTCGTTGAATTATGTCGTTACCGTATGTAAATGAAATCTCCCACGCGATGCAAATTGAGCGTATATAAAATCTTATTGAAATCTAGTTAATGAGTGTATATGATAACAAACAAAAAACCTTAAATCTTACACATTCATACACACATGCTCATGCTAATATTCGCGCATATACGCAATATACAAGCGCACGCAAACATTCTCACACACACATAGTGATAAACACAATCGTGTGTATTTAGACACGCACACCTAACCTAATATTTACCGTTAATAGAGTCTTTACGTCAAAAGCCGTAAGCCCTCCAGCAGCAAACTTAATTTGTCTCTGAGATCTCTGTATAGCAAAACCGCAGGCTCTCCAAATTTCTTTGTTGTGTTTACCATACCATAGAGAACCAAATACACAATCACCAAACTTTGAGGCCTAAAATTTAGTATATAAGTATTAAATAATTAATTAAATGTATGTGCATCAAAAAAGACATTGGAATACATTATCTATAATTAGTTTGTTACGTTCACTTTCCAAAGGTAAAATTAAAACGTACCTTTTTTGTCTTTTATTACTTGTTTACATAGATGTTCCTTCAATCTTGCAACACCATCCTGTATATTTTGTTTTTCTACAATAAGCATGCTCGTCAATAATTTCGTTGAAACCCATTTGCTGCGAATTTGAAAAGTTTACTCTATAATTTAAATAATCGGTACCTTGTTTTAGGCATCCGCTGGTTTGCTACACATTGTTATAGCGTACAATTAATTCTTATACTGCTACGACCAAAAAATTGGTTGAAATAATGTATCGTATTATTTGATAAAGCGTGTTTCGAGTTTCTAATCACATTTGATAACGCCAAGATTGAAGTTTGAATTCTTGTTATTTGAACGATTTTTTATTTGATTCTTACTGAACACGACACTAATTATTCGTCCTTGCATTTATTTTTCGTTATCTACGCAATGTGCGTGCACACACGGTGTGGTAAGTACTTAGCATTTAAAAAAAATTGTACTTTTCTTCGATACAGGGTCTAATATTTGCCTGTACTTTTTATAGTTCCTTCTGGGAGATAGGACCGACTGTTGCTTTGGCCTTGTTTGATGAGGCGTTTGCCCCTTTCTTTTGCGGGGGGAATATACGGTTTACGGAATCGCCAGTCCATCTGCTCCGCCCTGCCCTAAAAGAGGTCGCGAACAACACCTACACCGTGTACACACGGGTGAGTGTTCATTACCTATTTTGTATAGGACAGCTGTAAAATTATTCGAAACAGTATATTTACCAGTTTTTATTGGCTGACCGAACTTCGTAGTTTGAAAATGATTATCTTTATGTGAGATGATATTTATTAATAATATTGTATTTATTGTGACAATTTTATGTAATTAATTTTAGGTTAACCGTGACGATTTAGAGCTGTTGCTTTTAGAGGGGTAATGCTTTTTGGTTTGGTAATTAATATAGGGTAGAAACCTAAAAACTACAGCTCGCTATTTTAAGAAGTGATTTTTTTCTGTACTTCCTGATATATATATATATATATATATATATATATATATATATATATATACATACATATATATTGTGGCTGTTGTTTTGATTTTTTTTTGTTTGTGATAATATTGCGCTTTTATGTCTCCTGAAAGTGTCATTTATAATAATTATAAGTATTAATTTTTTTTTTCATTCTTTGGTACTAATGTTCTTTTGTAACATGTTTTCTAATTAGAGGTTTTCTTTAATGTTTTTTTGTAAGTTATAAATGAGTGTGTGTATTTTTATTTCAGGCTGTTCTATATATTTGTTTTGTATTTGTAAGACCCCGCCTATTCACCGATTGAGCCCGACATTCTTTCTTTGTCTTTCAGGCTACGTCGATGTACGTAGCAAGTTGTTTACAAAATTTCGATATTTAGCTATATATACGCCCTGCTCTCGTATGTGATTACTCCATAAGAAATTTAATAGCTATCCCAATAGTAAATCATATACTGTAAAATAAACAAAAGATCCCTCAGAAACATTAAAGTATAGTTTGTTTTTTTAAATTTCTGCCTAATTCCTCGCGTGCATAAGATGAGTAAATAAAACTGTATATGTTGTCCAAAGTATGCAACATCCAAAAAAACTACCGATCAAAAACAAGCATAAAGTTTTGAAAATTACGTACATTTTAAAATCCTAATGATGACTGATAACAAATTTAATAGTACCGGTTTAATATCTAATAAAAGTAACCTATGATAGGAGTAGCAGGATTGCATGGCCCTGGCGCAGCGTCACTAGCGCCACCATCGCCGCCGCCGCGCCGTCTACACCACCCGACGCCTCTCTAGCCTCTGACGATACAACTGTCTGCCGTCTATACATTCCGACTCACTCTGTATATAAATTTTACAACATCTTAAACCAGCTGTATACAGGGTTTTTGAACCATAGGATTCTTGCGTTGAACACATCCTTAAATTTATCTATTAATTTCTTATTAACTAAAGGAATATTGTATCTATGGTCTATCGGGTAATCACTTGTATCAAAAAAGTTAATCTTATTACTAATGTTTAAATATGTCTTCTGTTTGTACATTATAAACTAAAGAGTATGTGTCTGTGTAAAAGAGTTGAATTCGGATATCATATAAGCGGCTGTACAATATAACGGAAGTCATATATTACAGTCTTGGAGAGGTCTAGTATCAAAAATTCTTCGTAAATGGGTTAATCGTACTTACTTTCACTCGATACATTTGTATTCTCACTAAACGTTCTACAATATTAAAGTTTGTTTGGGCAATTATACTGCTCGCAAACAATCTTTTCTCTTCCGTTTCCCGCACCTAGTCATAATCTTGCAATTGACGCGATGGTTAACATTCGCTATGGTTTTACAGAAAGTTGCATTGTTCATCAACTTAAAAAGAAATTTTTCGAACGCACTTTTAGCTAATATTCGTAGACCGATGTTCAAGTCGATATACGGCTTTAACCATGGAGACTGCTCGAATTCCGTAACTCGGTGGACTACTGTGAGTCGGAGTCCATTCTTCAGACATTGCTAAAGGTTTCTGTTATAAAGTATTATATCTTTTTATTCTCCAGCGTGGCAAGCAGTTTAGGTGTCCTACAGTTAGTGTATGGTGGAGTCTTAGTTTCAGGATAAAAATGCAAGTCTTTATGGGCGCCGTGCAATTCTTCAGGGTACTCCAGGACTACTTCTATATATACCCCAAGTCACAGGTCTCAGACATATTAAAAATCTCCCGCTTGATGTGATCAATTTCGGCATCCTTCAACCACCTAAATCCCCAATGGGAGGATACTGTTGACTCATAGCCCACTTGTATAAGTTGTTAGCGTCGAGGTACGTCAAGTAGCGGGATTGTTCAGTGGCATTGTAGTCGCCCATGTATTCATTGATAGTCTTGGGGTGCCTTTCGCTGCACTGCGTAAGACCTCCTCGTATGCCAGTGCTTGCAAAATTGTGCATATCAATGTCGGTGAGTAATTCCAATTTACCATTGACGTACTTTAACCTTGAATCTCAACTCGGACTAGAAGCGGTCAGGTTCTGGCACGGTTCGGGGTCTTTAGTTCTTATGTAAAGGTTTTTAAAGTTCTGGATCACGTTGGCCAACAGTAGGACATCGGTTCTTAAATAAATATCGCTGCATCCCCCTCCCAGGGGTTTTGATACCGAAAATCTTACATACTTTTTTACGCGACCGTACCCTACAAAGAAGATATCGGTGGATATCAGTTTGTAATAAAATGCTTCCTTTAGTGGAAGCGCCATCTCATCTAACACGGATGCGTCAATGATGTTGTAACGTATTTTTTTATTCAGTTACACTTTCCTTTTTAATTTAATATAATGTCACAATAAAATAAAAATATAATTTATAAATATCTGATCGCTTAAAATAATTCATAAAATATATAATAGCATATGCGCTCCTTCGCTTTAGAGGTCTATGTTCCTATAATAAGAATCGTCAGTTTGTCATTTCGTGTCACTTTTTCTATCAGCGTTTGAACAGGTAAGCTGCAATCCGCAGCATAGAAAGGTCAAAATGGTATCCAGGCATATGGTCTGTAATTCGGTCCGTAAGAAAGTTTAAGGAATTTAGCCTTCGTGTCGGAATGTGGTTTTATTTTGCATTTCACCTTTAGCAGCTCAGTTGATGCCTGCTTGCCGAAGCAATAGAAGCCCTCCCCCCCATTAAAACATGCAATATCATCCATACCATAAATACTGCTGAAACGAAAATTTGGTGTGGGTAAATAATATTTTGTTCAGAAGATCTTTTATAATTCCAACGTTAAATTCATTCGTAATGGAATGTTTCCTGTTGCGTGCATCGCAGATATATATAGAATAGTCCACATCTGGTGTCATATGATTATAGTCTGGAAGTTTAAATTTTTTTGATTGCACTGTACTTCGACACGTGACTGACATTTAATCTTTAATTCTAGTTATACTTATTCAAATGTTTTACGAATGATAGAAGGTTGAAATTTTACCTTGATTTAGATATATTAAAATTCACTTAAAAAAAGAAAGATTCCGTACTAAACTTGTAACTTTGCAAAATTTTAAAGATGGCTATGTAGTTTGCTTATCGTAATTGTTTCACAAGCAGATAGCGTTAACTACACTGAAAAAGTTGTTATTGACATATGATGTCAAAAAGATCTAGCTATCCAATATAAATATCACATGTTGTTCTGCATTATTTTAAAAAATATCTTTAGTTATTTTGAGGTCATGTAATTTTATTCTTAAAGAACATGATGAATTTTTCACCTCACGGAAGTACTTTCACTGTTTTATAAACAGATCATCGACCAGATTTTTTGCTAGTTAGGCCAGGGACTCCGCCCTAAATCACAGCGGATCGATAAAACGAAATTGGAAACAGTCTCCACTATTCTTCTCCTGATCATCGTCCATATCAGCATTACCATCCACCTTGACATTTTTCGTGAACGACATGTACTTCTCCGTATTGTTCGGTGTAATGCTAACACTTTCTTGATCACACCCTTGGTCCTTGATTATAAAGTGTGCAGCATACCCACTCAAATTGTGGAAAATTTGTTGGTGCAAATACTGCACTTTATAATGCAAATTATAGTGACTAGGAGCAGCAAAGCGCAGTTTTTCATTGAGATGATCATGGTCCATGACTCTCTCTCTTCCTAAGGGCTTTTTGCAGATACTATTGTCTTTTACCATGTAGAAAGGAAGCTGGTATAGTGGTTTGAGAGGTATCATATGAATTTTGGGATGTAACACTGGGGACGCGGCCGTAAGTGTAGCGGTCTTTACTCAAATTATACAGCAGCATGGAAACATAAGTTTTAAATATAACTTCTAATCGTTGAGCTTCCACCTATACATCTTGCTAGCAATTCTGCATCCTTACAAAATTGATACATTTTGACGTCCCCCAGAAATAGTAGAAATAGACAATTACATACATAAAATATATTGTTACTTACTTGTTAAAGAAGCCCAAAATCACAAAAAAAATTTTAAAATAGTGAAGTATATCGATATACATTATTTTATATTTTTCTATCATTCTAGAACTCTTTCAAAGCCATTTATTGTCGCGTCCGACGTATATCTTCTTTCAATTTAGATTAAGATTACTATCAGTTTTGCTGCTAGCAACGTTGTCGCTAACTATTCCAAGTAACAAAGATGAAACTTAGAAATAATACCTTAAGAGAGAGTGAGATATGAGTAATGAGACATTCTACATTTAATCGTTTGGTTTTACAGGCTGGCAAATTCGAACGTGAATCATTCTCAGTATGCTGCGTACGTTTCATACTATTTATTATATTGTTGTACTTTGTGTATCCGATGCGCCGCTAAATTAAAACAATATATACATCCTTATGTTCTATAAATAGCAGTATGTATGAAATAAGAGTAATTATGTCATGCTAAATCATTATCATAGCCTTGTTATCGTCATGAAGCGGTTTAAATTTCAAATGTATTTTAATATGATATTATTTTTAAATTAGAAAACTTTTATTCTATTAATTCTAGAAAGGTTGGTGCTTTTTTTATCTTACTGATATAAATCGCAAGTTAAAACTTAATATTTATTGTGTGGGCGCTTGCTAAATATACTGTAAGCGTCAAATTTAACCCCTCAGAACAGTTTTATTCAAAAAATTTTGCTTTTTTCATACAATATTTGTATTTATTGGTGTGATGGTTATACAGTTATTTAATTGGAATTACTGCGCAATCTGAAATGTTGAACTGTCGGCAATACAGCTGTTCCTCTTCGTAAAATCTTTAAATATTTGTTTTGGTTTGTAAAATATCGATAGAAATGGATTCTAATAAACGTAAAATATGGGTTTTAACGTCAAAAGTGCAAGATATTTTTGTAGGAGACTATTAGACGATTGCATATAAAAATTCTAAAAAATTTTCACCGAGTCGTTTACAAGCTATAATGTTTTTTAGTATAGGGGTTAATGCCACACCGAAAACTGGCATTAGCGCGCTGTTGGTGGTGTTTATTTTTGTATTAAACTATAAAGGATTGCATGTGAAGATTTTAAAATTATTTATCCGGCCCTTTATGAGGTACGATTTAGTTTGTTTAGGGATTGCTGCAAACCCAAATACTGGCTTTGGCACACCATTGCTGGTGATATTTTTGTTATAGATTATTAAGCATTTCATAAAAAAAATTTCGGGAATTTTCTAAAGAGTTGTTTACCAGCTAAATCTTTTTTAGCATAATGGTTGCTGCCACCCCACGACTGTGTTTGGTGAACTATGGTTGGTGGATATTTATGTAATAGGGTGCCCCAAAAGTAATGGTCTAAATTGACGAGTTTGATAGCTGAGATTAAAACCTATTCAAATAACTATATATGTTGTTATCCAATTGTTGATGATTTCAAAGTTATAACAACTTTTGCGTTTTGTGTCAAAATCGTGCAGAACTTCGAATATTAATTTGCAATAAAAGAAATACTGACCTTTTGAGGGTAGTTCGTTTTCTGTTGTATGCGTGAATGTGCGTGTTTTATAAATGAAAACTTCCTCAAGCATTTACTTATTATCGCAAGAGAAAATCATACTTTTTCCATAATTTTGGGTCTAGAAAAATTGTTCGTGCTTTTCAAACTAAAATTACTCAAAAAAAGTATTACCATCGAAAAGTGCACACCTATCCAAAAAACTTCATTAATCTATGCACTTTGTTTAAAGGTATAAGTGGTAGGTCTAAGATTAAATCATTGAAAATTTTTGGTAATCTGTAGGTACACTCCCAAGAATAGCACTTTTAGTAAAGAATTCAAGCAAAAGCTAACATAATTTTTGTAAAAGTTTTAGTAGATGATCAAACGTATTTAAAAATTAGCTTATGCATGTCCTTAAATATGAATCACGTTCTTGATAAACAATAGATTGGCAACATTTTATTCAAGATTAAGGTAAATCAGGTAAAAAATCACTTCTTTAAATCAACAACAAACAATCGCAGGCAAATAAAAACATTCTTGGCAGATGTTATACATATATATTAGTTACATTTTAATGTTAGTATCTAGTGGGCTGCTTTCAATTAAAAATTGTTTTTGAATCGTGTACAATTGTAGATTAGGTCAATTCTTAAAATAGTGGATTTCTGTTTTGTGATTATTGTTGTTTTTGTTGTTTAGTTTCAAAATTCTACATTTAGAAAATGTACTATAATGCTTGTGAGTATGCTTAAATGAATTTTGTTTATGGAGCATGTAATTGCAATGCACGACAAGCTGCTAGAGAATACAGAATTCGTTTTCCTAACCGAGTCAATTTTCACGACCGCAGGGTATTTGAAAAAGTGCATCACGCTTATGTTCAAAATGAAAGTCCTGGTGCTTTACGACAACGAGAAAGAAGACCTAGAAGTGAAGGTGAAGACGAAGCCCTTGTCATGGCATTAGATAATCCTGCAACTAGTGTTATGGATATTGTCAGGCGATCTGGAGTTCCACGAAGTATGGTACATAGAATGTTGGGCAGAAACAATCTCCATTCATACCACGTGCAACGTGTGCAAGCTCTATTACCTCGGATTATTATCCACAAAGAGTAGCGTTTTGCCGCGAAATGCTCCGCAGACACCGCCACGACCAACAATTCTTTGAAAAAATTTTATAAAGTGATGAATCATCTTTCCATATGGTTGGAATATTTAGTATTCACAATCTCCACTTTTGGGCAATTGCAAACCCGAGAACTGTACGACACGACCGATTTTAACAATGTTTTAGCATTAATTAGTGCGCTGGGATAATCACAAGCACATTAGTTGAGCCATTTAAATTACTACCCAGACTCGATGCACAACTGTACCTTCACTTTCTTTGACACGAATTAAGCGATCTTCTAGAAGAAATCTCTCTAGAAACTAGGCGTATAATGTGGTTTCAACACGATGCCCTCGTTCGGATGAGAGGTTAAATGGAGGTCCAGTGTGTGAATGTTATCACGCACGTTAAAGATCCCTACCTTGCCTGGAACGGCGAGGCTTCGGCAAAATTCTAGATTTCCAAGCAACAAAAAACTCACCTCCTGGCCAATGTAGTACCTTCTGGTAGAGCAATGAAAATGTAAATGCACGGTTTCAACACTATGAGGCGGCTCCGTGGCGTAGTTGGTATGTGCGTGACTACTACGCCCAAGATCCCGGGTTCGAAACCCGACAGGGTCCGCTTGAAAAATGTTAGGCGAGCATTTTTCACAAAAATACACCCTCGATCGGATGAGAGGTAAAATGGAGGTCCCGTGTGTGTGTTGTCACGCACTTTAAAGATCCTTACCTTGCTTGGAACAGCAAGGGTTCGGCAAAATTCCAAATTTTCCAGGTAAAAAAACTCGCTTTCTGGCCAATGTAGTGCCTTCGGGCCGAGAATTAGAAAATCACATGTAAGGTTTCAACACGATGGCGCTCCAGCACACAATGCTCGTAATGTTAGGGAACACTTAGTCTTGCATATCCCAATCATTGGCACTATCTATTGGCCATCGCGTTTGCACGACCTCAACCCCCTGGATTACTTCTTGTGCGGTTATATGAAAGAAAACGTGTATAAAACACATACTACAAACGAGCAGGACCTTCATAGAAAAATACGCAAAGCCGTTGGAAGGCTGAGAGAATCGGTCGCGCCTTCAGATTTTTAAAACGAAATTTTTTAAGACGGTGTCGTTTATGTATAAGAACTGGTGGCAGGACATTCAAACATTTGTTGTAAACGAATTTTAAATACATTTGATTATTTTGAGTTCATATTTTACAAAAAATAAAGTTGGCTATTACTTACGAATTCTTTAATAAAAGTGCTGTTCTTGGGATTGTGCATACAAATTACCCAAAAATTTTCTATGCATTTAATCTTAGACCTACCAGTTATTAGATTAATGAAATTTTTTGGATAGGTATGCACTTTTTGATGGTAATATTTTTTTGAGTAATTTTAGTTTGAAAAGCACGCCCAATTTTTCATAGAACCAAAATTATAGAAAAATTATAATTTTCACTTGCGATAATAGGTAAATGTTTGAGAAAGTTCTTATTTATTAAACACGCAACATTCACGCATACAGCAGAAAACGAACTACCTTTAAAAGTCAGTATTTCTTGTATTTACAAATTAATATTCGAAGTTCTGCACGATTTTGACGAAAAACGCAAAAGTTGTTATAACTTTGAAACCATCAACAATTGAATAACAACACATACAGTTATTTGAATAAGTATTAATCTCGGCTAGTAAACCCTTCAGTTTGGACTATTACTTTTGGGACACCCTGTACTATTAGATTGCATGTGAATATTATAAAGATTTATATCGCATCGTTGACGAGCTACAATTTTTACAGTATAGGGTTTACTACTACCATAAAGACAGCTCTGGGCACGGCGTTGCTTCAGGATAGTTTTAAAGGAGACTATTAAAAGATTGCTTGTAGCAAATTTAAAAACTTTACATTGCAACCCTTACGAGCCACAGTTTTTTTTAAATATAGGGGTTGATTCCACCCTCAAACTGACTTTCGCGCCACGTCGCTGGGGTTTATTTTTGTAATAGAGTAGTTGAGGATTGCATTTGAAAAGTTTGAAAACTTTCTAACGAGTTGTTTACAAACAAAATTTCTTGTAGTGTAGGGGTTACTTCCACCCCCTAGGACAATTTGGTGAAGTGTTGCTGGCGGATATTTGTGTATTATGTTATTATAGGATTGCATGTAAATATTTTTTAAAAATTTTGTATCGTATCGTTCACGAGATCAAGTTTTTCAGTATAGGGGTTACTACTACCCCCAAGACTGACGTTGACATAGCGTTGCTTGCGAACAGTTTTGAAAAAGGTTGCATGTGAAATTTTAAAAATTTTTGATTAAGCCGCTTACGAACTATATTGTTGTCTAATATAGGGGTTGCTTTCACCCCCAGGACTAGCTTTTGCGCCCCGTTGTTGTTGCTTATCTTTCTAATGGGGTGTTAAAAATTGCATGTTACAATTTTTAAATTTTTGTCCAACGCTTTACGAGGTACAATGTATTTAGTTTAGGGGTTGCTGCCACCTCAATGACTGGCTTGGCATACTATTGCCAGTGGATGTTTTTGCTATAGATTATTAGTGCATGTAAAAAATTTTAAAACTTTCTAACGAGTTTTTTACCACTTGAAATTCCTTAAGTGTTGGGGTTGCTGCCATGCCCATGAGTGGATTTAATGCACTGTTGCTAGTGGATGTTTGCGCAATATACTATTAAAGAATCGTGTGTGAATATTATGAAAACTTTGTATCGCATCGTTCACGAATACAATTTTTTACAGAATAAGGGTTACTGCTACCCTCCAGGACTGACTAACACAGCAGGACTTGATGATAGTTTTGAGGAGACTATTAGAATATTGCATGTGATAATTTTGAAAACTTTACGTAGCACCGTTTACAAGTTACTTTTTTTTTTAATATAGGGGTTGATTCCACCCCCAAAACGCTCCTGGTGTTTATTTTTGCAATAGAGTATTAGACGATTGCATGTGCAAATTTAAAAATAATTTTTATCCAGCTTTTTAGGAGGAACACTTAAATTAGCTTGGGGGTTGCTGCCACCTCCAACAGTGACTTGGGCACATCATTGCTGATGGATGCTTTTGTTATAGACTCTTAAGCATTGCATGTTGAATTTTTAAATTTTTCTAGCGAGTCGTTTGGGAGCTAAAAATTTATTTAATATAGGGGTGTTGCCGCCCTCAAAGATAGACTTTTGTGTATCGTTGCTTGCAAATATTTTGTAGTATGCGATTAGAGGATTGCACTTGCAAATTATAATCATTTTCTATTGAGCCGTTTACGAACTACAATTTTTGTTGAATAATGGTTGCTGCTACCCTCAACACTAGCTTTGTGCATGTTTGCTTATGCGTTTCTATTATAGACAATTAGAGGTTGTTTGCATGCAAATATTTTGAATATTTTTATTGCGTCATTTAATAGCTACAATTTATTTAGTGTGAGAGTCGTAGCTACCCCTTGAGTAGTAGGGTAAGGTAGAATTATTTACAGAATTATAAGTACAGGTGTATTCAGAAACAATTCGCAAAATTGGAAATATTTGTTATCAATATATAAATTATATTTTCTAAACTTTACAAAAATGTGGCTGGGAAACTGTAAATAACTTCATACAAATATATAAATGCCATATCACATCATATAAACAGGTCCATAAACTAAGCGGTAAGCTAAAAATTTTAAATACACAAACACTTAATATACAGGGTGACTTTTTAGCGTAGCAACGGTCGATAACTCCGTTATTATAAAAGCTACGTAAACCAAATTTGGAGGCATATTAGGCATGCCTAAAGTGCACATTTTAAAAATATTTGGAAGTATACAGGGTATTTCATAATTCCAGGGCATATTAAACTTATATTTTTTTAAATGGAACACCCTATATATTATTACATTTTTGAAAAGCCCATAAAAAGAGCTTTAATTTGATATAAAATTATATCTGTCTATTCCTTTTAGTTTTTGAGATATTCAACTGTTTTTAGAAAAAATGACCCTGATTAGATACATTTTACCATATACCATAGTATATTTTTAAATATCACTTTCTTGAAATTTCTGCCCAGTATACAGGGTGTGTCAGGTTTCGCAAAATGCAATTTTTAAAACTTTTTTAAATAGCACCCTACCAATTTTATTGCTACAGTGGATTGTACATTAAGTGTCCTTTCATTTTTGTTAAGCATTCCCTATACCTAAATCTATTACTTTCTGAGATATTTTTGTTTTTTTTCAAATTTTATGAATGTTTTTAATTTACATAACTAAAAATAACTTACTATTGGAGAATAATATAAAACAATTAATACATTTTGATTAACTATCAACTACACTTATCCAGAATTCTGCCAGATCAACAATATGCATTTTATAGAAAATGTTCAAGCAGGAAATCAGGCAGGTTTTGAAAAAAATAACTAATAAAAATCTGTACAAAAACCTATTGACTTTGATATATTCCAAATCGTACCGGTTTGGGTCTTCTTCCATTTAAACATCTTTGACAAGGAAGCGCAATGTCAATAACGCCAAAAAGTGAAAAGTTGTATATTGCGTCCGATATACGGTAGTAAGTTTACAAGGGACGCAAATCTGAATGCAAATTTTGGTCTATCGGGTACAAAAATTTCTTGATAGTACCGAAACTTATGCGGTAAGCAGAACTTGTTAAACAATTATTAAAATAGTCCTGTATGAAACATTCATTTCTAATGTATTATGTGACTCCATTACTCATCCAAGGCACCATCAAACCCATATCAATCAGTTGTAAACTCTAATATTGGTTGGTTGATATTGTTAACATTTGATATTGTGTGAAAGAAAATTTTGATAATATAATTTAGTGTTCAAATTGGGTGTAACTGTAACTTTATATAAGTTTAAGTATATATAAGTTTAAGTATATATAACTTTATATGAGTATTTGTAATTTGCCAATATTTTAAATATGCTGAACGTTTTATTTATTTGACCTATCTCACGTTTGCTGTCCTGAAGAAGAAATTGGAGCAAATTTCGAAAGCTTGACATCACAAATAAAGAGAATGTCCAACTAAAATACTTGTTTGGTCTACCTTTCCCTTAATCTATAATATATATATATATATATATATATATATATTGCTATGATAAGGGGGTTATCTTGGGGTGTACTGAGTCGTAAGGATCGCGTAGTAAATGTAAATAGCAGTAGAAATTAGAAAACTGCATTTATTTAGCATGAATAATAAATAATTCGCATATTATGCAAAAAGCACCCTATATAAGGACCGCAATTAACTTTAATCAATGCCAGTAAGCATGTCTTTTAATAATACAACACATATTCAGCAGAGAGATAATTATACATGCAATTAAACTACTTCAAAAAGCGTTCATAAATTAATACACAAATAGATACGCATGACCTAAGATAAAACCTAGTAAGTCATCACGCAATTAAGCATGCGATAAAGACAGAATATAGCAAAGCGTTTTGATAAAAAACGCACATTTCAAAATAAGTTTCAAATACAAGATATAAACAGAAACATGTTGATTTACATCATTCATGTTACATCAGTTTAGTAGTTCAATTCCCCAAAAGATTTATCTACACAAACAAGAGTCATAAGCTAAATTAAAGACCAATGTAAATTAAAATTTCCAGTAATAATAACAAAACAAGCGGTCAAAAATCGTGAAATAATAGAAATACGAGTAGAATACGTAATCACGGAATAGTTTTATCAGAATTAAACTTGTAAAACTCCTAGGAATATTCAAAACAACCTATGGTTGGCTTCAAGACTTTGAACGACAATTCGGATAAACCAATGAAATTTAGATAGCATAAGCTATATAACACCCAGAGTTTGATAAGAGGCTCTGTCTCAATTTGAACCACGTCAAAGCTGCATCACCGTTGTTCAAAAATTTACGCGTCGAAATAAATTTCAAATTAAATTACTAAAATGTGAAAAGTGGTGTTATATAATATTTTAGATCAAATTATGGTAAAGATATATGAAAAAGCTTATTAATTAATTTAGGTTAAATATTTATAATGTAGGGCTTTAATTTGCATCCAGAAATCTAAGTTGGTAAATCTAAGTTGCACCCTAAAAATTTAAGTAAAGCACGAGGTAAATTTTGGAAACAGAAATTAACAATACTGAAGAAAATTATTGGTTCAAACTCACGTGAAGGAGCACAAAGCACAGCATTGCTTTAACGAAGCAACTCCATTAAAGATAATAAAGGGGTGTTGGTTCACAACACGTAGCAGCAGACCAAAGAGGAAAACAAAGAAAGACACACCAGGAAAACAACAGGTTAGGGCTAACTATGATAAGGCATTATTTTAAATTTTAATTTAAACACTGAGTATATTTTTCTATTTTGTAAGGAGTCAACAAAAATATTATATACACAGAAATTTACGTAAAAAGTGGAAAAGGTCTTGAACGTTCTAGATTTTCCAGTAAATGTGTCATTTTTGGTGATGTTAAATTAAAGAAAGAGAGATACAATTTTTGGGATAAATAATCTAAATATTATTAATTGATTTAAGGGTTTATTTGTTAGATTACAAAACTATAAAGTGTAGATATTATATCTTTTCATTATACAAATATTGATCGACTTCGTTTTATCATTTTAGGCAGATAAGATTTAAGGGAAAAGAAGTAAATTATTTGATCATCGTAACGTTGTGCACCCTGTGTGAATTAAACTGAGCTAGCCGTTGCATAATTAAAATTAGAATATTTGAAAAACAGAGCGGTGGCGGACAGCAGTGTTCCTGCAAGGGATTATAAAAGTAAGTGATTGCTTTTTGTTACGTCATCATTGAACAATTTAACAGTGGTGACAATAAATACTATTAGTGCGGGTATCCTACAGTTTGAGTAAAACCTTATGGCGCAGTGCGAGTACGTGAAGTAACATGAGTCGTACTCGGACGGTCACGGAAGACAGTTGAACGAGAGACCTGAAAGCGACACCACACCGAGTGCGCGTGGTCCTGGGTGTCCGCTAGCTTTTATGTGTGACTTCTATGGCCCAGTGCGGCAGAGGCTGGAAGGTATTTATATTTTTTATCAAGTAGTTTGTCATATTCGCTTTGTTTATTACATAACCGCTACACTGCCATCGGTATTGCTACATAATAGCAATTGGTCCTTCACTATAATTACCATTTCTAGATTAATCTTATCAATCTTACTAATCACTTTTGATATAGCGTTCCGATACTACAATTTGGCTAACATATTTTGTTGAAACTTTTATCCCATACTATAACGCCCATGGAAAGAAACATCATGAAGCTAGTTCTACATACATTTGTTTTGCGGGAAGAAAAGTTTGACAAAAAATGGAACACAGCCAAATATATGTTCATTTGTTTTCACGAAAGATGTTCAGAAATATTATCCATTAGAAGCAAATTTAACGTTCTCATGCTTTTTTGAAACATTACCTCGGCTGATACGTAATCCGCTGGAACGCAATATATAGCCATTTGCATCAAAATCGCACAACTCAATAAAGTTGATAGCCCCTGGACTTTAAAACTTTTACTGCAACAGACAAAATTAAAGTATATATCAGACACTAAAATTGTATATTATTCTATGGTAAAATTATCAGTATGTACTTGTGTCTCCTACAATTTAAGTAAATTGGTTTCCTAAACTTTAAATGCCTTTAATGCTATTTATATGGGTACTTATAAAAAAATAATAACCATATTAGTATTTTACGCTCCGATTAAGTTTTATGTACAGTTCCTCAATACAGGGTGTATGATAAATAACTGTTTAATTTCATTGTGTATAACTTTATTAATTCTTGATGTAAATACATAATTTAATACACAAGGAAGCAACAACTTTGCGAGGTTTTCAAGTGTACGTTCGGAATCAACATAAGCTGCATTTTCTACTTCTGTAAACCTTTTCTATGTCATTGACTGAAGTGGTAGATACGTTTCTAATTAAATTTGCAGCTTTTTCTTAAAGACGAATGTGGGAAGGAACTCAATCTACACACAGAGGAAGCAAATTCCATTCAATACTTAATTACACAAACGATAACGGAATCAATTTTAATTATAGCTGCGAATTATTCTTAAGCTTAGCAATCTCCGCATTACTCACAAAAATTGGAATCACTCCCTTATATTTTTGATTAAGAGAATTAATAGAACGATTAAGATGAATAAATTGTACAATTATGGTATCATAACAAAAAGTAGCAGCAATAATCATTATTGTGCGTAATATAGCTTTACATATGTTTGCATAAATTATCATTATCTCAGGAACCGTTAGATTAACTATGGACATATTTATTGTTTTGTCCTTTTTGTTCAATAATAAAATTTATTAATCAGTTAATATATGTTTTTATGTGAACACACATCCTTTATTATGGTGATATAAATGCGCATGAATGGTTTTGGCAAAATATCGATACCTTCACAGGTTCACCCAAATATTATTATCCAATTTATTATTTATTTAGAGACTCAAACTGCTGTCTTCGTGAAACCAACATAAAACTCGAAACCTTCCCTATGCATAGTGTAACTAAAAAGTTTTAAAAAAAATATAAAGTCACAGCTAGTTTCAATATTTATCAGATATCATCCAGGTGATTACAATTATACTGAAATATTGTTCTTTAACAAATTTGTCTGTGTACAATCATTGCAATAACTTACCAACTATTTAATATTTTTTAAAATTATTGACTAAATCTTATGTTTAAAATTCACAATGTTCAGATTATAAATTACAATATAACACATTCTTTTTGTTTATACTTAGTTTAATGAAAAAACCACTCATACTTTCAGAGAAAGCAAATGAAATTAATTAATAAATTTGCGTTAGGTCACCATGTCAGAAGCAGATAATAGACGAACCAAGGCGCATGTATATGATGAAATTCAACTAAGTGACAGTTTTGCAAATGGAAACTATAATTTTGAAGACCACTGAGTGTCATAGACTATAGTTTTTAATGAGAAGTATTCAATTTAGAATGTTCTTAAGAACAAATGGTTGTTTTCAAAGCTTTCGATTTCATTTACACATAAATCAATTTGTTCTGTTTTATAGCTAGCATTTCGAGATAGTTTAATTGAATACCATCGTTTGCAATATAGTTCATCTTATGGTCTGTTATAATGTCTAAATTGTGAGTACAAGACAAAACATGAGTGGAAAAAATGCTGATTTGTTTTGTATATTAAAATTTGTAATAACATTATCTTTGTCAATACAATTTTTGTGTTCCAAAAACCTTGTTATGAATTTTTTACCCGTTTTTCCTACATAAAAACAATTACAGGATGAGTATAATAACTTATAAACCCCTGACTTGTCAAAAAGAGGAATAACACCTTTATTTTTTATCAAGTGATGGCGCAGATTTGAACTGTTGGTGAACGTGATATTAACGTTGAATGAGTTTTTTAAACTATTGTAACAAGGTTAAGTATAGAAAATTTGCGGCTCTTGTTTATATGAAGTTAAAGGAAAAGAAGGTTTTAATTTTCTTTGCCAATGGTGGTATAATTTATCAATTATTGATAAAGAATATCCATTACTATTGTGTAACGTATTTTTTTTCTAGTTACATCTAGCCCAATAAAATAATAATAAAACAGCTATATTTTAAAGCATTTAATTTGTGAATTATCAACCAATAAAGATTAATGTATAATGTTCGTAATAACACATAGATTCTAGAAAATATATACTCTGAAGTTTGTTACCAAGTGCTGTCAAGTTGATAATCGGCACTTTATTCCCAACGTCCAAGGGTGCAAGTCGCTTTTTGTAGACGATATAAAGTCAAGATGGCCCGGCTAAAACACGTGGCGTCTAATAAAGTCAAGAAGAAAACGTAAAGAACAATAGATTCTTACGGTCTAGAGGTTGAGCCTAACAGCGGTCGCGTGGGCACGAGTTTTGATAAGCCTCGCTTCACATAAGTTAGTTGATCCCTACAGGCCTGAGAATATGGAACGATTATAGGACATCATTTAAGACAGTTGGTATATATTAATACAATAAGTTATACTAATATTTTTCACCTTAGTGCAATATCTTACGGACATATCTACAACAACAATTTTCGATATTAAATTATAATAAATCTTCGTCGCAGTAAATTTTAAGCAAACAGTTATGGTTTCGTTCTATTTAATTAACTATGCAGTATAGCAATTGTTTATTCTACAAAGAATCCCAATACTCCAAACTTACCGATGACTAATACCAACTGGATACTACGCTGGAAAGGTACAACAGCTGACGTCAAGGTTTTGCACCTGCAGTTCATTTGGATGCACGTGAGTGTTTGAAACTTTCCATAGCTTTGAAACTATAGTAAATTATTATAAAATATCCTACGTTGATTATTAGAGTAATGAAAATATAAAGTAGTTTTTTGAAGTTAGTAACAACAACGAATAAGTATCTAGTTTGTCAGTTGTTTGTACACGCATTCAATCAATGTGTTTTAAGATATTTAGAATGACAACATATGTCAGATAAAAAATAGTATAGATTCTATTTTCTGATCTAGACGCCAGATGCAGTCTTGGTTTAATTTTACATTTTGTTTAAAGACATTCAGGTCATGTAAAAGCTCTTTCATTGGTGTAGAAATTCGCGTGTTTTTTTTTGTAGATTACAGTTAAATTTGAGTATTTGCATTTTACAATCGCTGCTTTTTGACGATCAATCTTTGTTGTAATAGTCAATGAAGTACTTCAATGATTAAAGAAAAATAAAATTATGTGCTATGAACAAATAATATATTACATGTTTATTTAACTAATTCTTATAACAATGATCCATTTATATATATATCTATTTTGAATGTTAAATTTTACTAAAATTTTTTATAAAAAATATGACAAGAACATAATCCTATATATTGCAGTCACCTGTATATAATCAAACTTTTATATAAATAGAATTCCTTTTGTTTCTTTTGAAAGACGTTTTACTATTCAACATTTAAATAAAAAAAAAAAAGGAAACTGGAGCAAGTCCTCCTTAAGTAAAAAGGGTGTGTAATGAAACTAAATTCGTTTAATATATTACAGATGTTTAAATTCACTTATTCTATTTTTGGCATATGCTTTTGAGGACACAAATGGTGTCCATGTGGTGTTTTTGTTTGTTCACAGGTGGAGCTGAGACATCTGGTGGTTGAAGTTTTGGTAAGTGTGTCCGAAATAGTGAAATTCAAGTTTTATGGCTATGTTAGTGGTGTTAAGATAAGGTTTCCGCATTCCCCTTATACAAACACAGTTAAATTTTGTTGGCAATTGTATTAAAAAATACGGTGGCGCTTATTAAAGGTATTTTTGGTCTATTATTCACCCATGACCCATGCTCATGATCTACCCAGAGCTAACACTCTACTAGCCGTTTAAACCTTAAGAGTTTTCTTTGACTAAAGCCATTTTCCATCCGACATTACCTTGGGCTTAAAAATAAAAAGAAGAAACTCTCGACCTAGTGATATCAGATTAATGTACAGAAAGTAGAGAGGTTTGGTATATAGCTGATAGTCACGAGGATAAAGAGTAATAAACTTACATAAAGTTTAATTACCATTTTACAATACACTTGCGCTCACAACGTGAGGCTCGAATAATTTCATCTAGAGGCTCGAATAATTTCATCTAGAGGCTCGAATAATTTCACTTAGAGGCTGGAACATTTGGTAGTTATTTCCATCACACTTATATTCGCCGACTGAGGTTTGCTTTGATACTAGTAATATCTTTTTAGTTACGTTACGTTAGAGATACTCAGATATTTAATTATGGCAGAAACTTATAGCATCGTACATTTACTTAAAAATGAGTTAGAATATGAATTGAACATTAGAGGCATTGAAAATTCAAGACCAGTTTCAGATAAAAGGAAAATTTTAGAGAGGTTGTTGGCCAAAGAAACAGATAAACCCGGTTGTTTGATAGATCCTTCTTACTATAAAGTGGATTTCAAAGTAGAGAAAGAAGAGATTGAGTCTAGTATAGAGTCAGTTAAAAATGTTTTGTTAGAATTTATGGATGATCCCGCAGAGTCTATTTTTAAAAGGATAAGGTCAAGATTAATACATCTTACAGGTAGAATTCAACGGTTAAAGCTCCCTAAGGAAAATTTGGAGGAAATTGTGTTATTTAAAAATGAAAGTTTGGCTACTATTCTTGTTGTGGAAGCAGATCTGCATGAGAAATTAAATAAAGATTCCAGTTCAAATCATAAAGATATTAACATAAATCCTATTGTTGCATCTAATGTCCCCATTCCAACGGTCACATATGTCACACAGTCAGTCCCAATTGGATCTTGGTCGATAAAATATTCAGGAAACCCATCTCTTTTATATCAATTTTTAGAAAACATTAGTGACATTGCACAGTCCCGAAAGGTATATGAAATAGAATTGTTTAATTCTGCAGTTGAATTGTTTACCGGTGATGCCTTGGTATGGTATCGTTGCGTTCGTAGTTCATTAACAGATTGGAGTTCATTGGTTAGTAGATTAAAGGAAGATTTCTTGCCAGCACATCCTGAGGACGATATTTGGGAGAAAATCAAAAATAGATTACAGAAGAATGGTGAATCAGTTGTATTGTTCATTGCTAACATGGAAAGTTTATTTAACCGATTACCTATTATTCCAGCAGAACACACTAAAGTTAGAATAGTCAAGAAAAACTTATTGCCATATTTCATTCAGCACCTTGCTCTTACAGAGATAGAGAATATTAGTACGTTAGTTAAATTGTGTAAGAAGTTAGAAGAAGCTTCTTTAAGTAAACATAAGTCTGTTTCAGCTGCATCATATAATCACAAGCAGCCTATTAATTATTTTAATCCACATTTTAGAAACAAAACCCCTCGTTCATTTCAGAATGCTTCAAGTCATGTCTTTACCCCTACGTCTTCACATTCCCCAGTTCAAGTTCTTAATTCTGCTACCCCAATGACAGAAAAGAGTGGAGTAGGTAACTCATTTATTAAGCATAAATTGATATGTTAGAATTGTTCACGTTATGGACATACTTTCAGTGTCTGTAGATCTTTTAAGAGATTATTTTGTTATGGTTGTGGTCGTAAAGGAGTGACTAGTATCACTTGTCCGTCGTGTCCAACTCAACGAGTAAAGGAACAGAAGTTGAATAACGATTCCCCCTGGGTTTAGACAAGAGGCTACAGTTATGTTGTGTGATCGAGAAGGTCTATGTTGTAAAGAGGAGTGGTCGCGATGGCTTCAGGTGGTTAGAAATTTTTGCAAGAGTAGAGTTCCACCTAGAGCTAATGCATTGTTTGAGAAAAAGCCTTATGATAACCGCCCATATGTGATGGTAAAGTTATTCGATATGGATATTACAGGTTTATTTGATTCTGGATGTACTACGTC
This sequence comes from Platerodrilus igneus, assembly GCA_036346225.1. Classification (NCBI taxonomy): domain Eukaryota; kingdom Metazoa; phylum Arthropoda; class Insecta; order Coleoptera; family Lycidae; genus Platerodrilus; species Platerodrilus igneus. Next base: position 2,231,603 of record JARFIW010000454.1, on the reverse strand, counting down.
GATAATAGGTTCCCTCGCCATTCCCGTGATTGAAAAAATGATGTTGAATGTTTTTACATCTGAGAAGAAAGGAGTATCGACTGCAGATGGTTCGCTAAAACTGGTGGAAGGTTCAGTTGATTTACCTATCCGTATCGGGTCGGAATGTCGTATTTTGAACGCGTTAGTTGTACCTTCGTTGCCTCATGCCTTCATCTTTGGGACTGATTTTGCTAAATTGTTTGGTCTAGTTGCTGACTTTAAAAAACAATTCTTGGTATATTGGCGATGATATGGGAAATCATATCTCTTATGTTGGACAGTCGTCCTTGCCTTTAAATTATAAAGATAGTTTGTTTAGTTTAGAAGAACTGTCGACTGAGCGTCGAAAGCAAGCTCAAGCAGTCATAGATACGTATAATGAGATAAGTAGTGAGAATAGATTGGGCCGTACTAATAAAATCGAAATGTTCATTGATACAGGCGACTCTAAGCCGGTTCGTAGGAAGCCGTACGTTATGTCGCCATATATGAACGAAATATTGAATAAAGAACTAGATGATATGCTAAAGTTAGGAGTGGTAGAACCTTGCGTTAGTCCATATTGTTCTCCAGTATTATTGGTTAAAAAGAAGTCCAGTGACGAGTATAGATTTTGCTTTGATGGACGAATGTTAAATGATGTCACTAAGCATGACAGTTACCCTATGGCAAACATAGACAGGATTCTTAATTTATTACGAGGTGCTAACTATATTTCTAGTTTAGATATGAGAAAAGTTTTTGGCAAATCCTCTTTCGGAAAGTTCTAAAGACAAAACTGCTTTTAGCATTGTCTCTAGAGGTCAATATCGTTTCACTTGTGTACCTTTTGGACTTCGAAATGCAGCTCAAACCCAACAAAGGCTTGTTGATGCTATATTTGGACCACGTTATGAACCTCATGTTTTTTGCTATCTTGACGATGTAATACTAGTGGCTTCTACATTTGAAGAACACCTAGAACTTCTTGCAGATGTTCGAGAACGTCTCAAGGAAGCAAATTTGACGATTAATTTGAAGAAATGTGAGTTTTTCAAAAAATCTTTAAAGTTCCTTGGTCACATAGTTGGCTCTAACTCTCTTCGTGTTGATCCTGATAAGATATCAGCTATGGTAAACTTTCCACGCCCGAAGACCACGACAGAAGTTAAACGATTTTTGGGTATGTGCAGTTGGTACCGTCGGTTCATTCGAAACTTCTCTTCGTTAGTGTCGTCTATCAATGATCTTATTAAGAGGAAAAAGAAGGGACAAGGAGTTATTTGGAATCCTGAGGCTGAAGCGTCGTTTATACAGATTAAACAAGCTCTAGTTTCTGCTCCGTTATTATCGCAGCCGGATTATTCGCTCCCATTCATTATAGAATGTGATGCCAGTGACACCGGGTTAGGAGCTGTTTTGATTCAGAAAATTAATGATATTGAACATGTGATTTCGTATGCGAGTAAAACGCTAAATCGAGCTGAAAGAAATTATTCGGTTACTGAAAGAGAATGTCTGGCAGTAATCTTTGCGATTGAGAAATTTAGACCATGGGTTGAAGGTACCCGCTTTACAGTAGTGACAGATCACTTTTCTTTGTTGTGGTTAAATAACATCCAAAATCCGACTGGCAAATTAGCCAGGTGGGCAGTACGTTTGAAACAACATACGTTCGATCTGGTTCATAGAAAAGGTAAATTTAATGTTGTGCCCGATTGTCTTAGTCGTGCAACCCCTCCGGACAATCCTATTGTCGACTTAATTGAAGTTAATTTAGAGAAATTAGACCCGTGGTACGTTTCATTAAGGAATAAAATTTTGTCTTCTCCAGAAAGTTACCCTCAATAGAAAGTGGAAAATAATTTTGTATTTAAATTTCTCCCTTCCAATCTTCCCGTATCTTCAAATTTAAATGAATGGAAATATTTGGTACCTATAGCCCAACGAGAGGAAATCATTCGTTCCTGTCATGTTCCTTCAATTGCAGGGCACTTTGGTTTTGCTAAGACTAATTCGAGAATACAGGAACGTTATTATTGGCCTAAAATGAATATAGATGTACTCCGATTTTGTAAGAAGTGTTTAACATGCGGCGCTCAAAAGTCGTCGAATGTTGGTCCCCTTGGTTTAATGGGTAAAGAGAAAGAAGTAAAGTTTCCCTTTCACACAATAGCACTAGATTTGATGGGTCCGTTTCCACGCTCGAAACTTGGACAAAAATGGTTATTAGTAGTGGGTGATTGGTTTACTAAATATACATTGTTACATCCTCTACGAAGTGCAAAAGCTCACAGCATACAACGTTTTATGGAAGAAAAAGTTTTCCTAGTATTTGGCGTCCCACAATTCGTTATATGTGACAATGGACCTCAATTGTCAGGTAGAATCTTTAAAACCCTTTGTAATAAATATGATATTCAGAAAATATGGTATAATACAGTCTATTCTCCGCAGTGTAATTTTGTGGAGAGGATTAACAAAACTGTGGGTACTGCTATTCGTTCGTATGTCGATACACACGATTCATGGGATTCCGAACTACCTCAAATTCAATATACTATTAACTCTTCAAAACATCACTCTACAGGTTACACCCCTAATTTTTTACTTTTTGGTCGTAGTGTTCCAGTAAGCGGAAGATTTTACAGTAGTGGTTATATACCCAAAGACGATATTGAATTTATCCCAGGTAGCCGACCACTATATGTCTCGGATCGACAAGGGCTCTTCGATATCTTTAAAGAGGTGCATGGCAATTTACATGCAGCTTATGAACGAGCAAGTCGCCAGTATAATTTGAGAAGAAGAAATGTGTGCTTCGAGGTTGGTGATAAGGTGTGGAGAGTGAACAAGGTTTTATCGAGTGCAGGCGATAAATTCACTGCTAAACTCGCACCAAAGTTTGTTTTATGTGTGGTTAGGAGAAAGATTACTAATTTAGTTTATGAGTTGAGTAACATGGATGGTTCTAAGGCGGGTCGCTGGCATGTCAAAGACTTAAAGCCATATTCAGCGATAGATGAAGGTGAAAGTGAAGATGTTAAAAATGTCTCTGATCCTTAAGTACTTCTAATTATAATTGATGTTAGTTGTAATTCTTTTTGGTCCATGTTTTAAACTCTCAAGTAGGACAAGATTAAAGTCAGTAAAATTTTTTTTTTCATTTGCTTAAAGTAATTTTTGTTTTAGTAGTAATAAAGCTTGATATATTTGTTGATTTGGATATTGCATGTGTTAAATGATAATTTTGATGACGACAAGGATATGTTTATGGATTTTGAATGATGATATGTTTTCTTTTGAGGTGTTTGAGAGGGCAGCATATGCTTAGAGATGTTGCAAGTATGTAGAGATGAATATGTATTCAGTGAAGAAATACGTATTCAATAATGAAGTATATGATGGAGAGTAGAGAGAGTGTTTAGTAAAGTGTTGAGTATATAGTTATATAGTTAGAGTGTGATAGAGTGTTAAGCATTAAAGGAATGCTTGAGTTTTGATTTAGTAGTTTGAGACTAGGCCTGATGTGCTTATTCTTGTTGAGAGTATACATGAGCTAAGATAGTTCATGAAAAGTTTTTGTGAGTTGCTGGTGGATGTCTCCCAGTAGGCTCAAAGTATGATTTATTAGTGGTTTTGGAGTTCTTTGGTGATGAATCACTGAAGTTAGAGAATTTTGAGAGAGATAGTTGAGTCTGTAGAATAGTGATCTTACAGAAAATGTTGTGAGGTGCTCACTCAAAGATTAAAGTTATCTTGTTGATGGATAAGTATTGTTAATACTTTGTCTGCTTCTCGAGTATTAGAGATTTGTTTCGTGAATGGACTTTGTAACTAACAGTTTTGGTACCTAATAAATTCATCAATAAGAATAAATGTAATTAGCATTTGGAAAGTTATGTACATAAATCCTTAACCCAGATATAGTAAAGTAGAGAATAGTATTCGTTGTACAGATTTTTGTTTAGTAGTAATTTTGTCATACTATGAATTTTGTTTATTACGGTTCTGATTTATAGTAAAATATTTTTCGCTTGAGGTAAAATTTTGACTTTGATATGGTAGTTGCGTTTGTAACTTTAGATAACATGCATCCACTGAGTGTTAGATTCCCTAAATATTCTTAACTGATTGACGTAAATACCGATTATGACTTCCGAATTTGTCCCTTTATAGGCGTGTAGTACGCGTAGCTACTGATCACTCGTTCCCATGCATTAATATTCCTCCATATCAATTAGTGAATGATTCTGATTTTTTTTGGTTAAACTCATCGTTAGTTATAGTTAAAGTTTGTGCTGTTTAGTTGTGAGTTGTAAGATGTTTATACGGTCAATAAGAATAATTTTGAAGTTTCAGTCGTAAAATTTTTTAGAAAAATTCTTCCATACCTCGAATTTTTCTCTTGGGAAGAGGCTGTGTAACGTATTTTTTTTCTAGTTACATCTAGCCCAATAAAATAATAATAAAACAGCTATATTTTAAAGCATTTAATTTGTGAATTATCAACCAATAAAGATTAATGTATAATCTTCGTAATAACACATAGATTCTAGAAAATATATACTCTGAAGTTTGTTACCAAGTGCTGTCAAGTTGATAATCGGCACTTTATTCCCAACGTCCAAGAGTGCAAGTCGCTTTTTGTAGACGATATAAAGTCAAGATGGCCCGGCTAAAACACGTGGCGTCTAATAAAGTCAAGAAGAAAACGTAAAGAACAATAGATTCTTACGGTCTAGAGGTTGAGCCTAACAGCGGTCGCGTGGGCACGAGTTTTGATAAGCCTCGCTTCACATAAGTTAGTTGATCCCTACAGGCCTGAGAATATGGAACGATTATAGGACATCATTTAAGACAGTTGGTATATATTAATACAATAAATTATACTAATATTTTTCACCTTAGTGCAATATCTTACGGACATATCTACAACAACAATTTTCGATATTAAATTATAATAAATCTTCGTCGCAGTAAATTTTAAGCAAGCAGTTATGGTTTCGTTCTATTTAATTAACTATGCAGTATAGCAATTGTTTATTCTACAAAGAATCCCAATACTCCAAACTTACCGATGACTAATATCAACTGGATACTACGCTGGAAAGGTACAACAGCTGACGTGAAGGTTTTGCACCTGCAGTTCATTTGGATGCACGTGAGTGTTTGAAACTTTCCATAGCTTTGAAACTATAGTAAATTATTATGAAATATCCTACGTTGATTATTAGAGTAATGAAAATATAAAGTAGTTTTTGAAGTTAGTAACAACAACGAATAAGTATCTAGTTTGTCAGTTGTTTGTACACGCATTCAATCAATGTGTTTTAAGATATTTAGAATGACAACATATGTCAGATAAAAAATAGTATAGATTCTATTTTCTGATCTAGACGCCAGATGCAGTCTTGGTTTAATTTTACATTTTGTTTAAAGACATTCAGGTCATGTAAAAGCTCTTTCATTGGTGTAGAAATTCGCGTGTTTTTTTTTGTAGATTACAGTTAAATTTGAGTATTTGCATTTTACAATCGCTGCTTTTTGACGATCAATCTTTGTTGTAATAGTCAATGAAGTACTTCAATGATTAAAGAAAAATAAAATTATGTGCTATGAACAAATAATATATTACATGTTTATTTAACTAATTCTTATAACAATGATCCATTTATATATATCTATTTTGAATGTTAAATTTCACTAAATTTTTTTATAAAAAATATGACAAGAACATAATCCTATATATTGCAGTCACCTGTATATAATCAAACTTTTATATAAATAGAATTCCTTTTGTTTCTTTTGAAAGACGTTTTACTATTCAACATTTAAATAAAACAAAAAAAGGAAACTAGAGCAAGTCCTCCTTAAGTAAAAAGGGTGTGTAATGAAACTAAATTCGTTTAATATATTACAGATGTTTAAATTCACTTATTCTATTTTTGGCATATGCTTTTGAGGACACAAATGGTGTCCATGTGGTGTTTTTGTTTGTTCACAGGTGGAGCTGAGACATCTGGTGGTTGAAGTTTTGGTAAGTGTGTCCGAAATAGTGAAATTCAAGTTTTATGGCTATGTTAGTGGTGTTAAGATAAGGTTTCCGCATTCCCTTATACAAACACAGTTAAATTTTGTTGGCAATTGTATTAAAAATACGGTGGCGCTTATTAAAGGTATTTTTGGTCTATTATTCGCCCATGACCCATGCTCATGATCTACCCAGAGCTAACACTCTACTAGCCGTTTAAACCTTAAGAGTTTTCTTTGACTAAAGCCATCTTCCATCCGACATTACCTTGGGCTTAAAAATAAAAAGAAGAAATTCTCGACCTAGTGATATCAGATTAATGTACAGAAAGTAGAGAGGTTTGGTATATAGCTGATAGTCACGAGGATAAAGAGTAATAAACTTACATAAAGTTTAATTACCATTTTACAATACAATTGATTGCTAATTGTTTATTACATTATACTCAAAATTATGATGTTCGGAACACAAGGGAATAATGAAAAAGCTTTTTATAAAGCAATTAAATGATGATAATTTGTAAGAAAGTGGATGGAGTGAATTGAATCGGATTAGAGTGACGGTGGTAGTGGATTTCCTGTAAAGATTAAAAGAGACATTATGAGGATTGTTAGTTAGTTCAATATCAAGAAATGGATGATTACGATTGTTTTCAAATTTTATGGTAAAGTTACATGGGGAAGGTTTCGAGTTTTATTTTGGTTTCCCGATAACTACAACCCCATTTTGAGAGAAAAAGGACGAATTATGGTTATTAAGGTACTGTTTTCTGTTGCATTAAACTAATTTAAATTTATTCCGGGCATACCCTGTTCATAGTTAATTTTCTTGATATTACGAATACTTACCTTAGGGTTCCTGCACCATCCCTAGCGTCATAACAACAAATATTCAAACGAGTATAGTTGTGCCTAATTTAAATATTTTCACATCTTAATTTTACAGTGAACCTTTTGCTCATGGCTCTAACACCGGAGTAAAATCTAATGCTAGCAAATACACTTTTATCACATTAGCCACAGGCCACAGTGTTTCACTAACTTCCCTTCTGTGGAGCTCGATTTTTCACTGACGCCAACTCTCAATTGGTCCCACTCGGTTTCAACTGCGCTCGATTAGGTTCTAATTTCTTGATATAACTAATCGATTATTTTCCTAGCGTTCAAAGTGAACGGTTTTGCAATTTCATTAAAAGCTAACAGTTTAAACTTTGGAAATTGTTTCACCTAGTAGTGATTGTGTATCTTAAGTAAAATATTTTCATTCATTGTCAATCTATTTAGCAAACAACAATTTACTGATAATTTTTTGAGTAACTTGATGTGTTTTACCCTAGTCAAGATTAGATGAATTTTGTTTTAGTTTGAAGTAGTAATATAAATATTTTTTTAGAAATTTTTTTTTTAATATTTGAAATCAAAAATTTAATTATTTAGCCAGTTAATTATATACAATTATATTTTTGATCATTGACTGACTTCAATTTAAAACTCTCTGATCATATTTTCTCGAGCTTTATAACCAAAAAAAACTGAAAATTTTTTGCATAAAGGGGAACTAAATGACGAACCAAAAATTAGAGGTATAGAAAACGATCAAGATGTACAGCAAAAACCAAAAGTTTAGGTCGTCTGTTGGCCAAGTAAATTACAAAACTTGTTTGTCTAGTAATAAAATTTAAGGAAGAAGCATTAGTTACAATACTTACATTAGAGGCAGTTTTTATGAAAAAGTCAGTAAAGACGAGGACTTTAATGAATGATTTGACGTGTCGGTTGCACCATCATCGTCTTATAGTGTACCTGTTCGGTCCGTTACGTATCTTGCACCACCGATTCCTATTGGTTCTTGAATAACTTTTAGAAAGGATAAGAAAGTCGTCTCATTCGGGTAAAGTAAATGAACAAGACTTATATGACTCCACCTATGAATAATTTGTTTATAGAGCGCCTATTTGGTTCAGATGTGTTAGAACTTCTGTGATGAACTGCAAGTCATTAGTTATTCATTTGTAAAAACATCTCTTACCGGCACATTTCAAATACGATATCTGGGAAAAAATTAAAGGTCACAGGCAGGAAAAAAATGAACTTGTAGTATTATTCTTGACACAGATGGAAAATTTATTTGGCATATTACCGAAAGTCAGAATTATTCGAAAAAAAACATTACCGGTATATATTTCTTACCTTGCTTTGTTAGATATTCATCATATACATAATTTAGGGATATTTTGTGAAATATTGGAGGAAGTCTCCATTATTGAACGGAAGATAAATTCAACTCTTCCAAGTACTGCCCACAGTTCTCCGGAATATTCTGAATCACAGTTTAGAAATATATTTCCAACTTCCACTAAAAATTCTTCCATATCAAGTCGTATCTATAAAAACAAAATATTCAAATGTTCGGTCTCAGAATATTCGCACCGTTTAATCGGTTCCTATTAATTCGCAATTATCTGTATTAGTATGACAGCAGCTGTACTAATTCAACTTTAATAATATCGCTTATAATCAGTAAAAATACCTGCTCGGGTTACGTCTGTGTAAAGTGGTTAGTGCAAGCAATACTTTTTCCTTAACCTTCCTTAATATTGCTTCAGTTTCGTGTTCAACACGGACTAACTGCGGGTGATAGTTTATTTCGGTGTTCATTTCTTTTATTTTATGCTCTTCAATAATATTCAAACCGAATCAACTAATAAACTATGTAGTTAGTTCTAAAATAACATCAAAGCGAGTACATTTTGTTCCTTACGAGCATCGGATGTTAGTTTTAACAGCAATTTTGTACAAAGAGTTCATTTCTTGTTTCAATAAAATTATTCTATGATTCAAGCGTTATCTGGCTAAAGATCGACGGGTTCGCGGTTATCAGACCAGCTGATGTTTATTTCATTAGCCTATGTCGTTACCACAGCAACGTGGTTGTTTATATTCTAAGTAATAAATCAGTGTTTACAAGCATTACAATTGTAATTTCTATTCGTGGCGGTTTATTCTGGTTTAGCTAAAATTGTTTTGATTGCAGTTTAATTTGATTAATTAGTTTAAATTCATTCGAACTACTGTTAGGGAACGTTGTTATAAATTGCATTTCACTAAACAATTTTTCGAATCATACTTTCTTTACAGTTATTTTAAATTATTACGACTTTAAACGTCCAATTAAGAGCTAGGTTAGGAAGCATCTTTAGTCGGATGACGGAAATAGTAAACTATGCCAACGCTTCTGGTTGGTACAAGTTGCATATATATATATATATATATATATATATATATATATATATATATATATATTGCTGTACTATTCGTGTAATTTTCTTGCCCCTACTTTGGGCTGTTATTTTTATTACTATGAACTGGAATTCTTGATCCCCTTCGTTGTGCGCCTTATTGATTTTCTACGTACTCTAAATTATTGGACCACCATTTTAATATTCACTATTAATTGTAATTATCTCCTCCTTCAGCTGTTTTCTTAATATTGCTATCAACTGGACTTTATCTTTAAACAACTTTATCTACCAATGGCAAAATTCGATACGTTACCGCCTTGCGGGTTATCAATTTCCTATTCAACTTGAGGCTCCGCCTTTGTACTATTTAAATCTTATGACCTCGGCTAGCATTTATTTGGAATCATAAAATTCAGTAATTTTCGATTTTATATAATGAAACCAATATGTTATGTACAGCTTTTGAAATTATTTGTAATACATTTTTAAATTAGTTAACCTTATAAATTTCATTTATTAACAACCATCTAGTATGTACTCAAAAACCCAAAGTCACCAAAAAAACTTTTTATCTTTACCAACAAAGTGTAGAATATTCTAAACCTGTTATCATATTACTCATTCTATACGTATGCAACCTCTTTTGTTGACTTTTCACAAGCATATCATATTTAGCAAATTCAAAATAAAATAAAATATATATAGAAAAACAAATGTCTTACAACTAAAAATCTTTTATTTTTTTTCACATTGACGCTTCCAATTAAAATTGATCTTCCCCAATTCTGGATTCCATTCTAATTATTGCCATAACGCTATGGACCACCATTATTAAATTATACACCCCAATTTATCTCAATTCTTCAAACTTAGACTTTTATCATTCTTGCACCAGACGTAACATTGTAGTTTGTTTCACCCCTGTACTTCAAAATTGTATTATTCTTCTTTTCGCCTGGACATCTAAATTGTATTACTGTATTTTTCCCTTAACATCAGAATCATAGTCTATTTCCCTCAGACCTCGAAACCGTTTAAACGGCAATTATAATCTTCATATTCCCACTCATTTTTATTTCACTTTTATAATTATTACGTATTACTTTGTTTTAATGGCAACGCACTTCGGCCTTCGTTGAGTTCAAAACTGACTTTCTTATCAAGGTACTTGCTAATATATTCTCGAATTCCCACTCCATCCGTGGGTATGGTCTAGAACTCGTCGCTTGTTTCTGACCAATCAAATAATTTCATTTAGAGCAGTTTCTGATGTAATGCTCCACGATTCCCCATAATCACAACCTGCCCGCAGCTGTCCTTCGTTATCAACATGCTGTATTTTGATAGATTACTTGCCTTTCCATAAACAACTGATGCAACTCGACTTTAAATTTTCATGTTTACATGCGATTCACGCAATTTTTAATCATTTCTCTTATCAAAATGGTTAGATCTTTGTACGCATTTATATTAACTACCTGACACTCTATTTCTATATCCGTATTAATTTAATCGTCTGGAACTCTTTTCTTAATGCGTGTCTAATTACACTTTATCATTTATTTCTAAATATACGCGTGCTTCCACTGAAAAATATCCTTATTTATTTTACCTAAATTAACTAAACTTTATTTACAGGGTATTTAATATTTACTATCTATTTAATACATGTATTTCTCATTCCTACGCCAACTATGCGTCTTCCTATGTTTACCTGCGTCGCCCAAAAACTATTTCTACTTTATATACAGGGTGTTGACTACTTACTATCTACAAACTATGTCTATTTCTTAATTATTTCCTTAAATAAGTGCAGTTTTCTGCTGCCTATTCTAATTACTCATTCCTGAACGACCTTTACTATAACGTGCACCCTTAAACAACCCCTTAGCACAGCATAATATATATATATATATATATTTGCTGTGATCCATGTATTAGAATCGAGCCTCACGAATTGGGCGTCAAGAATGCTGTGATCCATGTATTTAGAATCGAGCCCCCACTAATTGGGCGTCAAGAATGCTGTGAATCCACCAAAATCCGGGAACTGCGGTTTTCGAATCGAGCCCCACAGATTGGGCGTCAGGAATGCTGTGAAACCTACAAAAAGCTATTCATTACCTTAACTGTTCCGTTGACTTTCTTCTGTTACTCGCCTCTTTACTCTTTTCCGCCTCGGCTGCTCACCTAGTTAAAACAAACACATTCCTATCACAAACACCAACGTTAACTCTATTTACATCAATATTCACAATACATTAAAATTTCAAAATTAAAATTCAGCATAAATTTCAGTATCAGAAAATTTCAAGATTAAATTTATTATCCTTTTAATGTGCATCCAGAATTAAAGTCCTTGTAGGATGCCTACTAATTAATATAACAATATATGCAGACCTGAGTCTGAGTACAAAGGGAGCATCTACCACCCCTTTACGTTAATTAACCAGGTTCGTCTAATTGAGCTCAAAGACATACCCAAATCTTCATCATAATCAAGAACATAAATACTAAATACCCCTTTCTACTTAAACAAGAAAAGTTCACCTTAAAATTAAAAATTTGTTGTTATTACAATTTCACTACTGTCCATTTTAAGTAAATCAATTATAAAGTTATTCAACACCCACCAAAACATCAAAAATCGAACAACCAAGCATAAGTTACCTGAAGGTTACTGCACTAGTGGCTTCAATGTACATCGTCCTTGCTAATTTCACCATTCCAACTGGGTTATGTTTACGTCCTCGGATTACTGGTCGCTTTTAAACATTCTCTCTACACCACCATTCATCTAAAGTTGTTTCAGTGCTTTTCCGGAACTCATTTGTGTATATCTGAAGCTTGTTTTGTGAATCCAGACACGTTTACGAATCATTTAATTATTAACACCCCCGAAAAATAGCAAAGAATTTCATACTTCTTTCACAAATATACGCCAAAACTGCCTACTTTTGTGTATTCATTTGTCGTTGCAAATTTGACTAATTGGTACAGTGATGCTAAACTTTATTACCTTGTATCTTCTTTTCTAAGTGCACAAAATATACGAGCAAACTGTTTAAATTATTCAATCAAAATCGGACAACTAAAAAGCACTGTTTAACGCATTGAATCAATTCGAAAACCTAAGAGAGCTCAACTCATATTAACACGGGTATATATAATCGCTTGCCCGTGCGTCGCTTTTGTCCCCAAAACGGACAGTTTCTCGAATTTCGTCATTCTATGTTCCCATCTCGACCGCCTGTGCGTCGGTTCTTATTAAATTTGCACTCGCACCAGTTAAATCTCAGAAATTTCGACACGGCTCGCAACGTCTGGAAATAACTAATTAATTTTTATACAGAAATGTTATTTTTACCTCTCCTGTTTGCCTCTAATTTTCAACCAATCGCAACCCAGTGACGTTGCTCAACTCACGCCTTTTACTATATGTGTCTCTGTTTTGCGCATATTATCTGTCTCTATCTACCCTGTTCCGAGTGGTACAAATCTATATTCTTTAGTATCGGTTATTTTCAATCCATGTGGACTTGTGAAATAACCCACCTTATTAGCATTTCCCGTAAATATTAAGCAACGGTTTCTCCAACATTCTCTGTAACCATTTGTAATCTGCAAATTTTACGCAGAACATAAAACATTTAAAAATACGCAGGTGTTCAAACATAATACTTCTACGATCTGAATATTATTGGGTTTTTACTAGCTTTTATACATATTATATGTTACTAATGGTTCAATTAACGTCAATTAAAAATAATACCCTTTAATTTTTAGTGACTCCTAATCAAATATTAATTATTATCTGTACATTTTGTTTAATACCGGTTACTTAAAATTGAGTTAATTAATATAAATTTTGCACGTAATTTCCATTTGCTTCTTTACTCGGAATAATTAAATTACACGTAGAGCATTTTAACACTGCTTCCTTTTTTATAGCAAGCGTCTTGTAAATGATTTAAATCTCTTCTTTTTAATGAAACGAATGAATTTTTATTCTCCACGGTTTTTTAATAACGCGTACCTTTTCCCAAAGCTTCTACACGGTGATTAAAATTATTTGATGTGATTATTTAATTTTCTACCCTGGTCTAAATATGAGTATTTTCCCCCTATTTGAATACAAATAATCCCACTTATTTGAATTCAAATATAAAACATTTAAACCGCAACAAAAAAATTTACAAAAAAATTGCCTATCTCTTTCTACCCTTATCTATCTAACTTACTTACCTTATCTCCAATCCAAAAAAAATATTTACACCTATCCTATATCCCTATCCTATTCCTAACTCTCACCTAAGTTTTTTTTATAAACTAAAATTATCCCTAACTTCATCCTACTTATCCATCTAATCCTATATACATCCTATATACCTATCCTATTTCTAACTTTTAACTAAATCTTCACTATACTTTACTTCTCCCTACCTAATCCTATATACCTATCCTACTCTTACTCTATTCCTAACTCTCCACTAATCTTATATGAAATATCTATACTTAACCTATCTTATTTTCTTCCTACATTTAATCTTTATTCTCATCCTAAACACCTATTTCTAACTATCCCCCATATTTATCCTATACCTAGCTTTATTTTCTATAAACACTTATTTCTACTCTTCTATATACATCTATATCTACTCTCTATTCTATATCTATACTAAAATTCACCTATCTCTATCCTTTGTTCATTAAGTTATTTAAATCTAACTCTCTTCTTGACCCTCCACGTCTTTCTTCTTACCAACCTAATACTCTTCATCCCTATATCTCCCCCTTCTATATCTATATTTATCATCCCTATTATCTCACATACAATAAACTTATCATCCCTATTATCCTGACTCTTAAATACTGCTTCTTCTTCATGCCCTATACTTGTCTGTTTCTCATTTATTATTATTTTCTTTTCTGCCGACAAACCAAACGATACTACCTTAAAATTATCGATTTTCTCTCTACGGAAAATCTTATGTACCTTCTAGAATCCTTGTGTAATGGAATTCGCCAGAATGAATTCCTTAAATCTACTTTAGTAAAAACAAACTTGCCACTTAATCTCGTCAAAAGTGTGTCCATGGATGGTGGACAATGGAATTGCGGTTTGGTCCGTTGATTAATTTTTCGTGCATCTAAACATAAACGAATGCTATCATCCTTTTTCTTAACTACCACCAACGGATTTATGAAATGAGTGTTTGGAACCTCTATTATGCCATCTTCCAACATTTTATTTAATTCTGCCTTCACCTGCTCCCGATATGCTGCTGGAATAGGATAAACCTTTGCGTTGAACGGTTCTGAATTATCCACTTCCAATATGTGCTCATAGCCTAACGCCGTGCTTGCTTCTACCCCCACTAATTCTGCATGTTTTTGTAATAAAGCTTGAACCTCTACTATCCTATCCTCTGGACATCTTATTGTGTTGATCTGTTTACCTTCATCATCCTCTACCTCTACTACATTAATACTCAACCCCGTGTCATCCTCTGTGACTTCATAACTGCCTTTCCATGGCACTACCCTATCCTTAATCCTTACTACCTTCCTTTCCATATCTATCAAAACCCTAACTGCATCATACAGCCAACACCTAAAATGCTCTGAAACTTCAGTCCAGGTACAATTACAAACTCCTGTTCACAGCTTAAACCTCCTGAATCTATCCTAAGCAACCCGACACTATTTACTACAGCAAACTTCTTTTTATTTGGAGCTACTAAATGGCTACGCTTTATAGGCATAATTCTATCACAAACCTTATCCCTAATTTTGCTGACGAATTCCTCCGATATTAAACTCGCCTCTGCCCCTGTATCAAGTAATACCTCTACATTATTCTCAAAAATCTCTATATTAATAATTGGCAAACATAATTTTTCCTCAGTTTCTGGCTTTACTTCCTCCTCAATTTTGAAAAATTCACATGGATGTTCATATACATTTACACTGAAATCTAGTGGTCTGTCGCGTTCTAAAAATCCTGTCCAGGTCTGTTTTCCCTACTTGGTCCTGGTCTAGCCGTCACCTCAGCGTATGTCCTAGGCGTTTCCACTCGTTCCGTGTCTGTATTAGCAGTCCCCCTCATGTCCGGTGAACTATTCCTTCTGGTAAGTTCCGGTCTCGGTGCAGGTCCCCTTCCTAAACTATTACTTCTAAAGTATGGTCGTCGCTGTTCCCAATTCTGTCGCTGGTATCCGTAACTATTACCCCTTCTAGCATAGTTGTCCCGTCTATTGTCAAACCTAACTGTGTTGATCTGTCTTTCCCTATTATCCCGAGGTCGTCCACTACTTACGTCGTCGTACCTCTGCAGGTATTCTAAAACCATTTCTCTGTCCACTATGTTCTGTAGTGCTACGTGTTGTCTTACTTCTACCTCGAAGTGTCGTGATAAATACTTGATAATTTGACGGTCCGTCAGTGGTGGGTTCAGTTGCTTTGCTATGCTATACTTGCGTATAGCATATTGCTCCTACTTCCTGAAAATTCTCCCTTAAATTTCCTGTGATTAAGTCGTCTCGTACCTGGTCTTGTCTGTGGTCACTCCAGTAGTGCTTTAAAAATCTGTCTTCAAAGTCCGTGTAGGTGTCTATGTCCTGTCCTACTAAATTGTACCATGCTTCCGCGTTGTCTTTCAATAAAGCCTTTATCGTATTCAGTTTAGTCTGTTCGTCAAATAAATTTCCCACTAGATTTCTTACACTATTAATAAAAATTTGTGGATTTACCCTGTTATCGCCATAAAACTTCATGTGTTGGTCTAATGCTACTCCACCTGTAGAAAATCTGTGACCATCCCCCGTTAAATTTGACATGTTGTATTTGATACTACTAACTTCGCGTTCTTCCCTGCCTAACTGATCCCTACATGAGTCTGTCACTTCAGTCATTTTTATATTAATCTCTTCTTCACAAAAAATGCGTACTTCGGACCTTAAATGTCCCATTTCCTGTCGAAGACCTGTAATATCACGCTCATTTTTTTCAACCCTATTTTCTACTTCCCCCAGTTTAACGGTAAGACTATCTTTAAATTCTGTAAATTCTTTAGTATTTTGTTCAATTTTCCCGCTTATCTGCTCTAATTTTTGGTTGGACTCCTCCCTAGCTCTATTAGATTCATCGCTTAGCAGTTCTAATTTTCTGTTGGAGTCCTCCCTAGCTCTATTCGATTCTTCTCTAGCTCTATTAGATTCATCGCTTAGCTGTTCTAATTTTCTATTGGATTCTTCCCTATCTAATCGCATTTCCTCTAACATTCTCATCATTAACTCATTTCCTTGATCCCCTGATTCCGTCCTCGACTGATCTCTACTGCCTCCAGCTTCTTCCATTTTCGAATTTTTCTCACACAATCCACTATCGTCACTTCTAATTTCCACTCCTTGACTCCTTAACCACTCTTTTCTCTGCATACGTTCTACTCACTTACACACACTCTAAAATACTCTTAAATTTATACACAAACAGAAACTCTCTCTCTCAGATCGCCAGTTTCCTGGAATAAAATCACCAAAATTTTATTTGGAACTCGAGCCCCACGTTGGGCGCCAAGAATGCTGTGATCCATGTATTAAAATCGAGCCTCACGAATTGGGCGTCAAGAATGCTGTGATCCATGTATTTAGAATCGAGCCCCCACTAATTGGGCGTCAAGAATGCTGTGAATCCACCAAAATCCGGGAACTACGGTTTTCAAATCGAGCCCCACAGATTGGGCGTCAAGAATGCTGTGAAACCTACAAAAAGCTATTCATTACCTTAACTGTTCCGTTGACTTTCTTCTGTTACTCGCCTCTTTACTCTTTTCCGCCTCGGCTGCTCACCTAGTTAAAACAAACACATTCCTATCACAAACACCAACGTTAACTCTATTTACATCAATATTCACAATACATTAAAATTTCAAAATTAAAATTCAGCATAAATTTCAGTATCAGAAAATTTCAAGATTAAATTTATTATCCTTTTAATGTGCATCCAGAATTAAAGTCCTTGTAGGATGCCTACTAATTAATATAACAATATATGCAGACCTGAGTCTGAGTACAAAGGGAGCATCTACCACCCTTTACGTTAATTAACCAGGTTCGTCTAATTGAGCTCAAAGACATACCCAAATCTTCATCATAATCAAGAACATAAATACTAAATACCCCTTTCTACTTAAACAAGAAAATTTCACCTTAAAATTAAAAATTTGTTGTTATTACAATTTCACTACTGTCCATTTTAAGTAAATCAATTATAAAGTTATTCAACACCCACCAAAACATCAAAAATCGAACAACCAAGCATAAGTTACCTGAAGGTTACTGCACTAGTGGCTTCAATGTACATCGTCCTTGCTAATTTCACCATTCCAACTGGGTTATGTTTACGTCCTCGGATTACTGGTCGCTTTTAAACATTTTCTCTACACCACCATTCATCTAAAGTTGTTTCAGTGCTTTTCCGGAACTCATTTGTGTATATCTGAAGCTTGTTTTGTGAATCCAGACACGTTTACGAATCATTTAATTATTAACACCCCCGAAAAATAGCAAAGAAATTCATACTTCTTTCACATTTATACGCCAAAACTGCCTACTTTTGTGTATTCATTTGTCGTTGCAAATTTGACTAATTGGTACAGTGATACTAAACTTTATTACCTTGTATCTTCTTTTCTAAGTGCACAAAATATACGAGCAAACTGTTTAAATTATTCAATCAAAATCGGACAACTAAAAAGCACTGTTTAACGCATTGAATCAATTCGAAAATCTAAGAGAGCTCAACTCATATTAACACGGGTATATATAATCGCTTGCCCGTGCGTCGCTTTTGTCCCCAAAACGGACAGTTTCTCGAATTTCGTCATTCTATGTTCCCATCTCGACCGCCTGTGCGTCGGTTCTTATTAAATTTGCACTCGCACCAGTTAAATCTTAGAAATTTCGACACGGCTTGCAACGTCTGGAAATAACTAATTAATTTTTATACAGAAATGTTATTTTTACCTCTCCTGTTTGCCTCTGATTTTCAACCAATCGCAACCCAGTGACGTTGCTCAACTCACGCCTTTTACTATATGTGTCTCTGTCTTGCGCATATTATCTGTCTCTATCTACCCTGTTCCGAGTGGTACAAATCTATATTCTTTAGTATCGGTTATTTTCAATCCATGTGGACTTGTGAAATAACCCACCTTATTAGCATTTCCCGTAAATATTAAGCAACGGTTTCTCCAACATTCTCTGTAACCATTTGTAATCTGCAAATTTTACGCAGAACATAAAACATTTAAAAATACGCAGGTGTTCAAACATAATACTTCTACGATCTGAATATTATTGGGTTTTTACTAGCTTTTATACATATTATATGTTACTAATGGTTCAATTAACGTCAATTAAAAATAATACCCTTTAATTTTTAGTGACTCCTAATCAAATATTAATTATTATCTGTACATTTTGTTTAATACCGGTTACTTAAAATTGAGTTAATTAATATAAATTTTGCACGTAATTTCCATTTGTTTCTTTACTCGGAATAATTAAATTACACGTAGAGCATTTTAACACTGCTTCCTTTTTTATAGCAAGCGTCTTGTAAATGATTTAAATCTCTTTTTTAATGAAACGAATGAATTTTTATTCTCCACGGTTTTTTAATAACGCGTACCTTTTCCCAAAGCTTCTACACGGTGATTAAAATTATTTGATGTGATTATTTAATTTTCTACCCTGGTCTAAATATGAGTAATATATATACATATATATGCTCTTGTAAAAATGTTAACGTTTTGTTTCTTTGCCTCAACTAGCTGATTCAATTAAATAAAGCAATTCTACAATACACAGTATAAAGATTAAATATTTACAACCTTTTTAAATATTTTTCCCTTTTTCAGAATATTTACATCTGTCAGATTTTGAGAAATTGAAGCCAGCAAAACGAGATTTTTTACATTTAGAGACCTTTTGAAACGTTTTAAAATGTCTATTGCCTTTCATAAATTTATCAAAGAAACCCCAGTTTTGTCGGCTCTTACATTTTTGAATTATCGTTGAACTAAAACAGTTTACAGAAATAAATCATATCAAAATATCAAACCTGGAGTGGTTCAGTAGCTTCTCTGCATTCCCAAGAGTTTTTGAGTCCAGTCTGGATGTTTTGAGTCGAATTTGAAAGTCGACATCCAACCAAAATACTACCCAAATCGTTATTAATGAGTTTATTCCAATAAAAGGTTTTCCATCTCCGTAATTAACGAAACAGTAATAGCATATTTACCATGTCAGTGATTAATTTAATAGGCAGTAATCTCCAGAGTTTTCCTGACTCGTATCCAAAACCGTATTCAAAATCGTATCCAAAATCGCATCTAGACTTGTATCCAAGACTCGTACCCAAGAGTCCTGTTTTATTTATTTTTAGAAATTGTATAATTTCACTAAATCTGGTTTACTTACGTCTGTAGTAGAACGGCTCGCTTACACAATTTATACACTCTTATAAAAATAATTTTCACTTTACTTTTATTTAACTGTTTGCGTGAATAATTTATCACTTTTGAGTATACTGACTGCCCAGTTTCAAATGTATACTAACTCGTTGTTCAATTGTTATCGTATTTATAGACCTTACCCCTTTGTTTGCGATTCGTTGTTTCCACGTGTTGGGCGACATCAATTGTCTTATCTCTTGTGTTATTTGGGAAACTTTACCAATTGTGTAGTTGTCACATAATTCATTCAAATAACATCACATTTAATTAGGAAATCCCAGGAATTTTCGTTTATTAAATCACGCATTCTTGTTACTTGCTTTATTCTAATCTAAATAGAAATAAATTTGTTGTTTGTTTCTTTCCTAGTTAAATT
This sequence comes from Platerodrilus igneus, assembly GCA_036346225.1. Taxonomy (NCBI): domain Eukaryota; kingdom Metazoa; phylum Arthropoda; class Insecta; order Coleoptera; family Lycidae; genus Platerodrilus; species Platerodrilus igneus. The sequence goes on along the minus strand of JARFIW010000454.1, from coordinate 2,211,433 downwards.
GGATTTTTGAACAAATGTAATACTTTTCTATCACGTACGCCTTTCAAATAATGCATAATTTCACCTGCGTAAATGATGATATATTTAACGCACTTGTTGAATATTTATCTAGCCAATTCATATAGGTTTTCCGTTGATTTGATTTTTACGCATTTCATTACATTTGCTCGTAACTACTCTTGGATGTGCGTTTAATCGCTTGTACTATTATATACAGTGTGCTCTCAACTAACCATATTTATAATGACCTATTTACTTTTCTAATATCTGTAATTATGTGCTTTTGTTATTTGGGGTTTTCTTTTGTTTATTCTACGACCCCTATGACTTAACCTACCCCTAAATTAACCCTCTAATTACAGCATTATATATATATATATTGCTGTGATAAGGGGTTGTATAGTGTATTGAGTAGCAAGGGTCGTGCAGTAACCATAAATTGCAATAGGAATCAGAAAACTGCATTTATTTGGCAGGAAAGTAGGTAATTCGTACATTATGAAAATAGCAAGCATTTAACATCCTGTATATAGACCGTTATTAACTTTAAACGATGCAAGGAAGCATATCTTACAACAATAGAACGCGTATTTAGCAGAAAAATAAGTAGTACATGTAATTAAACACGCGTTGAAAAGTTTCTAATTAGTTATAAAACAAATACGAAGATAAGAGATAAAACCTAACGAAGCTTTATGCAATTACGCGGACACAAGAAACGTTTTGATAGGAAAACGCAGTTTTCAAAAACGCATAAACGAAACAGAATTAAAGTTACATTATTTATTTTGTACAATTATCGAAAAGGCGATGTCTATACAAAACAATGTATGGTCAAAATAACGAATAATAATGTATCAAATTACATCAGAAACAACTTTGAAATGCAGGGAATATTAAAGACCTGGTTGGTTGAGATATCTGCAAAACTGCTTGAAAACCCATCCCACATGTAAGTGGGAAAAGCTTATATTATCACAGAGCAATGATAAGACGAGTGAGTTCACAACTCATGCAGGGCGAAGTTCCGTCACTGCCAACCAGAAGGTCACGCGTAATTTAATATTTAATAAAATATCAAGCGTATGTTACAGTGATAATAGTGCAACTATTACGAAGACTTCTTTCGCCGTTTAACGGCTTTAAATTGGTGGTACATTTCTAAATACTTCGAATCTGTGATATAACATTTCGTATCTATGATACATTTCTGAATATTTCAAATGTGTTGATGATTATAATTCAAATCTGGGTCAATATAATATTTCAAATCAGCGTCAACAATTATATTTTGGTACAATTTTGAGTTGCGAGATTCAAGGCATATAATAGAAAGAAGCACGAAGTAATTTTTGGAAAACGAGGGGTGACTATACTCAAACACTAGTTCAACAAATGAGGACAACAAAGGGGTGTTGATCCACAACCCGAACAACCTGTAGCAGGTCAGATCCATTTAATTTTAAGATATTTTTCTATTTAAATTTCAATACTGAATTTATTCAATTTATATAAACTTGTGATGAAGTCAACAACAAACATTGCATACGTTAAACTTACGCAATGTAGTATAAAGGGGTCTAGAATGTTCCAGGTTTCTTTGGTAAAAAGGTAGTTTTTGGTGACTTTAGATTGAATTCAAAGCATATAAGTTTTGGGATAAATGATACATATGATATTGATTGATTGAGGAGTGTATTTAAATATTTTTCAAAAATTGTAAATAATATTGCTTTTCATTATATGAAATTAATTGATTTCGTTTTATCAACTCAAAGAAATAAGTAATCATAAAGGGGTGGAAACGAGAAAAATTGATCATCGAAACGTTGTGCACTCTGTGTGGATTAAAAAAGGGCTAGCCGCGGCATAATAATAAAATTAGTAAGATTAAATTTGATGGAGTAAAAACGTTATTACACCGAGTACGGCGTTATCACATATATATATATATATATATATATATATATATATATATATGTCATCATCATTTTGTTTTCGACCTTACTTAAGGTCGGTTTGACGCAGCTCTAACTTCTTTTCTATTCTGTGCTAATCTAAAAAGCTCTACATACCCTTCACAACCTAAATTTCTAATAATTTGACTAATATAGTTTGGTCTAGGTCTTCCTATATCCTTCTATCTTTTTCCTATCCACCTGGCTCTACATAGATATTAGCAACCTGATGTTTGTTAAAGAACTCTAACATGGTCACATAATTACCATTTATCAGGAAATGAAATATAACCTGGTTATCCGCTTCAAAAAGGAAAAGTGTTAAATTATATGTTATGGTAAGGCTTAAGCAACGAAACGCTACCAACATGCCAGACCGCTAACTAATTGTGAGTTATGTCATGGTGACATTTAGTTACCTGATTTTTATTTTTTTTGTTTTGTTTTCGAACTTACTTAAAGTCGGTTTGATGCAGCTCTAAATTCTTGTCTATTCTGAGCTAGTCTAAAAAGGTCTGCATACCCTTCACAACCTAGATCTCTAATAATTTGACTAATATAGCTTTGTCTAGGCCTTCCTACTCTATTTTTATTTGGTAGTCTATAATCTAAGACTTTACTAAATAGTCCCTCATGTCTTAACTGGTGCCCTATCATTCTATCTCTCCTGACCTTTAATTGTTTCCACATACAGGGTTCCTCACCTATCCTTCTATAAACTTCCTCGTTTGTTACTCTATCTGTCCAACTAATCTTTAACATTCTCCTATAACACCAAGTTTCAAAAGCTTCTATCTTTTCTTATCTACTTCTTTAATTGTCCAAGTCTCACTACATATAGTAGAACGCTCCATACGTACGACTTTAAGAAACTTTTCTATTATCTAAACTAATACTATTAGCTATTAGTAAGTTTTCTTTTTAAAACATTTTTCTAGCTTGAGCTATTCTAGCTACTATATCCCTTCTGCTACGTCCATCCTTTGTAATTATACTACCTAAATAGCAAAATTCATCTACCTCCTCTAACTCGGTATTACCTATTTTTAATTTTGGTTTAGAACTAGGCTGTAACTCACTTGTCATTATCTTTGTCTTTACTGAGTTAATTCTCATACTATAGTTACTCTGTAGTATCTCATCTAAAATATTTAAAACTCTCCTAACTCTTTTCTAGACTCTGCTATAATGGCTATATCATCTGCAAAACGTAACATGTCTACTTTCTGTCCCTGTACACTAATACCTATCTCTTTCTCTCTCTAGCTAAGTTTAAAGCTTCCTCAATATAAACATTAAAAATCAAGGAGACAGTATACAACCCTGTCTAACACCATTTCTAATCTTAGCTTCCTTTTCTATTTCATCCAATCTAATTACTACGCTTTGGTTTTTATATAGACTGTAAATAATTTTTCTATCCCTATGAGAGATTCCTATTTTTTGCAAAACCCTGAACATAACAATCCAATTAACCCTATCAAATTTTTCTAAATCTACAAACGCAAAATGAGTCTTTTTATTTTTTTGTAACCTTTTTTCGATAATTACCCTAATCATTAGTATCGGTTCTCTAGTCCCTCTGTCTTTACGAAAACCATATTGGTCTTCGCCTAAATAATTCTCAGTCAAAGCTTCTACTCTATTTTTAATTATTGTTGTTAGTATTTTGGAAGCATGAGAAGTTAAACTAACCGTTCTAAAATTCTCACACCTATCAGCTCCTGACTTTTTTGGGATTGGGATAATAATATTTTTTTCGAAATCTATTGGAACCTCACCTGTGTCATATATTACTTTTATTAGTTCATATAATCTATCTAAAGTTTTCTGACTAGCATATTTTATTAATTCTGCGGGAATATCGTCTATCCCTGGCGCTTTATTTAGTTTAAGATTCCGAACAGCTCTATCAAATTCCTCTCTTAATATTGAGAACCCTATTTCTACATCCTCTTCTTGGTCGTTCTCTAACTCATCTATATCGTCTCCCTTATATAAATCTTCTAAATATCTTTTCCATCTATCTGCTACCTCAACTTTATTTATTAGAAGCTCATTATTCTCGTCTCTAATACAATTATATTTTTTCCTATCTTCCCCAAAAAACTTTTTAACTGCCCTGTAAGCCCTGTCTGTCTTACCTACTCTCAAATCATCTTGTATTCCCTTACAATTCTCCTCCATACATTTATTTCTAGCTTTTCTACACTCGTGTACTATCTTATTTCTAACTGTATTATATTTTTGCTTACTTTCACTATCCACTTCTCTGAAAGGTTTAAGCTTTCTTCTATTCTCTATTAAATCTAATATCTCCTTTGTTACCCAGGGTTTTCTCGCTTCTATTTTTTCTTACCTATAGTCTGTGTTGCTGTATCATGTACAGTCAGTTTTATTTCTTTCCATCTATTTTCTACATTCCTCCTACAGCTATCTCTTTGCTCTTATTATCTAATACTTGTTTATATTCCTCTTTTACACTACTATCATTAAGCTTACCTAGATCCCATCCTCTCTTTTAACTTTTCTCAATTTTTGAATTTTAGTTTACACTTCATTTTAACTAAGTTATGATCGCTATCTATGTCAACCCCTGGATAACTACGACAGTTTTAACTTGGTTTCTAAATCTTTGTTTAACTAAAATATAATCTATTTGGTATCTAGCCCTATCACCTGGCGCTTTCCAGGTATATCTTCTCCTAACATGTTGTTCGAATAGGGTGTTTACAGTTACTAATCTATGTTCCTGGCAAAACTCAACTAATCTTTCTCCTCTATCATTTCGTCTGCCATACCCAAATTTTCCTACCATTTTTCCCTCACTACCTTCTCCCACTGACGCATTAAAATCGCCCATAACTATTAAATTCTCATCTCCTTTTACTTTTCTCACTATACTATTTATATCCTCGTATACCTTTTCTACTTCCTCATCCTCGTACTGAGTTGTTGGCATGTAAACCTGTACTAAAACAGTGTCTGTGGGTTTTGTACTCAATCTAACCATAATTATTCTATCACTAAATTGTAAGTACTCTTTAACTTTATGCCCTAATCTTTTACCTAACACTATTCCTACCCCTGCATATGTATATATATATATATATATATATATTATATATATATATATATATATATATATATATATATATATATATATATATATATATATATATCTGTCGCAATAGGTGGTGCAATTATCATTTGTATATAAAAACGATCCAAACTAAAAAAATTTTCTTCAGATATAGATTTTACTATTTGGTTATTGTGCAATGATTGACGCAAGCACAACATCAGTAGTTGCTACTTTTCTTTCTTTATTTTTGGAAAACGGTTTAAGGTATTCGCATTTACATTTACATTTGTAATGTATGGCAACACAGAAGCTGCTGGCCTATCCTACAACACTACACTGTTTCATGAAATGAACTATACGACATAGTGAGCTAAGTTCTTTCAGTTTCTTATAACTAAATTCAAGAGTGTTGCAATTCGAGAACATTGTTATTGATTAGTATGGGTAACAAATATTTATACCTTTCACAGGCTGCATACATTTCAGAACAAAATAGAGGTGTGATGGATATATATTCTATAATCAGTATGGGCGTATATATCTCCGTAACTTCTTTCAGTATGCTAAAATTTTATGTTTTTAACTTAGTTTGGTGCACATTTGTTAACAACCTCAAAAGAAACACGTGACTATCTATAGTCGATTTTAGTGTTTTCAGTGAGCAGCTTTGGGTTGTATCCAGGTCTTTCACTTTTAAATTTAAGAATTTGAATTGAATTGCCAGTTCTACACAGAAACTAAGAAAAATTGCATCCACCGAAGAGATTATAAAACATATCGGAAGTGGAATAATTATCTCCAAGAAAAACATTACTTTATATACTAAACCATACTTCTCCAGGTTCCAAGTACCCCATGGCAGTGTTTGTCCATACTGGCTGAGTACTGATTTATAAGTGACACAAACAATTATTGTTATTAAGAACACTTTTCGAAATAGTAAATTTGCATTCTGTATAAAGCGTAATTGCGTATCCAAGTGTGTTATGCCGAGCTTGACTGGCTGAAATACTCGAGTAGTTTCCATAAGCTTTCGAAGCCTATTGTTATGATAACAAAGACAAAATATTTTTCCACTGATCTAAAAAGCGTTTGTAATTGATATTCTAAAAAGTGATAGGTATTCTTACCTGAATGCACACAGAAAATGGTTCAAGATTGCTAACAAAACTGAATATGTCTAGATTAACATATAGTAATTGATATGTTATAACAACAATTAAAAACATCATTGCTGATACGTAGGTCAGTGTAACTAAAACGCGAACTGACTTTTTTTTGCAGTACAATCCTGAAATTTTCAAATAGAAAATGGGTTGACTAAAGCTGATTGGCAAATCCTGCATGGTGGTTTTACTATGTCGAGATGGAACGGTCTTCATTCTCTGCACTTGCACCTAAAACGTACGAGTTGTATTTCTCAGATCTAACACATGGAAGTAAAAAATCTTTAATACTATAGTATTCTACACACAAAGATAACCGTGAGGAATTTGCCTGATGATCGAATAAAGAATCTTTATTTCGTTAAGTTGATTAATCGTATTACTCAACATAAGCGCATCTCTTTGTGTGGGGATATACACCTTTATTAATTAGGAAATAATGCAAACATATCGCTAGCTCAACATTGAATAGACGTATGTGTAAGAAGTTGTAATTTACACATTTTAATGTACAGACGTTTCTCTTATTTGATCTTTTATGACTATACAACATGACGCATTAGTAAACGTCATGCAATGGTCTTTGTACCACTTAGATCTCTTCATATTTGAAGGTCCATTATACAAATTATTCAAGCATAAAGAAGTTGATGCAGCATTTAAATCAGTTTCATTCTATTTCGTTAGAGTAAGTCGTTTCTATGAAAAGGCCCAACTATCAAATCCGTCTTTTCGTTTTTGATCGAGTAAATATTAGTGCGAGTTGCAAATAAAGAGTTCTAAGTGTCACTTGGACTTTATTCCTTGAGGGATTTCTTCAAGTTATTAATAGAATAAAACGGGCTAAAACAGACCTGGGTCGGTTTCATTATCAATGTAATATGTAATTAATGCAGACTACAATGTGTTATCTCATATCTGGTTCACTAGCTGTTGCAAAATTTTATCAGACAGTTTTTAAACGGGTTCTAAGTCTACATTTTAATGCTTAATTAAAAATAAAGTTTCTTTAATTTGGATTGTTACAATTTTTATTCGATATTGATACGAATAAATATATTTGGTGCGCTGTTAGTTACTAAAGCACCATATCACGTGGAAAGCTGTTGGTTGAAATGAGCAAAGCAATGCAGTCAGCAAATACCCAGTCAGGGTATATTAAAGCACAGTGTAGCGAATTTGAAAGGAGAAACCCAACACTGATGAGGATTCTTTGAAAATTACTCAAGTGAATTATGTGGACGACAATTTTGAATCATGTGAGTATCTTACATTCATGCACATTTTAGGAACCTTAATATTATTTAACGATAATTCTATTATGTAACTCTGTGTATGATTTTAGCCCTTCATAGTGCAGACAATATACGGAACTTTCAAGAACTCGTATTAAATGAAAACCAGATAAGTGAAGATAATTGTTTTGATTTAATTTTGTAATTAAAAGTTATGCGATTTTATACTGTTTACAAGTAGTACCACTTGGTCTTGTGGTATATCACACACTGAAACTATAGAATGGGAACCCCCTGAAATTGTCGAACTTGTAGATGATGCTTTTTATTGCTCTAAAAAGAATATTATGGAAAAAGGCATCTCTTTGCTTGAGATATTGCCTTTGACAAAGACAGGTCTTAATAATCAGCACAACTTCGAAGGTGATTTAAAAACTTCATGTAAGCCTGTGTTTATCTTAATCGAGCTACTATAGTAATAGAACCACAGAAAATTTCTGGCAATTTAAAGCCTGATTTATTTAGCTTTTATCATTTAGACGATGTTAGTTTTGAGTGTACTTACAAAAATACGGGAACACGATGATTGCAATTTGTAAATTTAATGAAATCTATTTTAGGTAATATCAATGTTGAAAACGAAAAGACTACTAAATATAACTGTGAATTCGCAACTCCCGATTAGCAATTTTTCTAACAGCAATACAAGTAACGCCTAAATAACACCACTCTATAGCAAACTTGGACGCCAATCTGACATGAATTTTTATTTGTGACATTTGCTTATTATGCTTTAGGAGACGATATTTTTCTTAATATGCCCATCCGAGGGAATTTCGTAAGAGGATGTGCCAACCAGATATTTGGAATCAAAAAAGAAAGGAAAGATTGCAATAAATTTAGGGGAGGAATATTCATACTTCTCTAAATCAAAGAAAAAAGTTGTTACACGCCAAAAACGCAAACTTCATGATATAATCTGTAAGTGTATTTATAATTGCAGAGGACACCCAAAGTATAAGAGATCTGCGCACTGGCTATACAAAAGACGATCAAGAAGCGGTGTTTTCACGCTACTGAAATATGAAAGTTATCCAATAACAAAGAAATTTCATTGCAAGTTTGTGCAAGAAGATCAAAAGGAAGCGAACCCTGTCAGAAACATCAAAGAGGGTTTATACAATCGCATATCAACTTCCAAAATTAGATTGGACCATGAGACCAGTTTGCAGGGCAACTTTTATAGGGACAGTTGGAGATACAGAAGGAAAAATTGAAACCTTTTTCTAAAAAACATTCCGGTATTTACTTTTCTGACAAAAGGATAGAAAACGCAAGAAGAATTTCGCCCGAAGTTATTGCTATGATTCATAAACATGTTCAATCATTTCCATGCGTACCATCCCATTATGTTCGGGCTAAAAGCAACGGTCAATATCTTTCACCAACACTTTCGCTTCAACCGATGTTTAGATTTAAGGATGAGTTTGAGAGCAAATTTTGAAAAGTGTTAAATTAATTTTTATAGAAGTATATTTTAAAATCTTTAGAACAGAATATAATCTAGGTTTTCACCATCCAAAAAAGGATGAATGTGATGTTTGTGCCAAGTACAACATAATTGTGGATTTAAATGCAAAAGAGATTGCTCGACCTACTTACGACTTGCATCGTATCGAAAAAGATCCAGCAAGAGAGGAAGTGGAAACCGATACACAAAGGGGCATACAACGATATTACATATGTTTGCTTGACATCGGACTTGCAACAAGTTCCTCAATCTCCTTTTATTGAAAGCAAAAGCTTTTACTACAAACGTAAGCTGAATGTATTCAATTATACCGCATATGATATAGGCACAAGAAATGCATTTTGTTACGTTTGGAACGAGACAATAACCAAAGTGGCAGTTGTGAAATAGCTTCATCAATGCTCAAACACATCCTTAAATTAACAAGTAGTGACACGTCATTTTGTGATGGTTGTGGTGGGCAAAACAAGAATGAGTACGTTTGGTCATTAATTTTTCATTCTAAGCTGTGGTTTATTAATATCGTATGACATTAATGGTTGTCCACAAAATACACTATCCGAGGAAATATCAATATCCATTACTTGTCATTGAAACTCTAATACTAAACTATAGTCACTCAACATAATACAATATAATTATTGTCAAAATGTATATTAAAAACAAACGTAGTTTATTACAAAATTATATTTTTGGTTATAAAAACTGTTTTGAATCATTCTAGTAACAAGCAACTAGAAAAACTAAATAAACAGAAATGTTGGAAATAATATCGTTTAAGTAGTAAAACTGTCATTTAAGCGCAATACTGGCTTAGCATGCAACACTGGAATAAAAGATTGAAAATACTGAAAATTTCTTTTTGAACAATCACCATTGATCACTGTAGATTAATTTACTCATCTTTTAACTCCGTACAAATTACTTTATAACTTATATACCACTTTTTCAGATTCATGTTAGCAATGTATTTGTATTTGGTGCAAATATATTACAATCAAAGTTATTGACCATAAATTTTTGGTCTTGGTTTTTCACAAATGATTTGCGATTCTGTGCATGGAACGATTACTATGAATCGCAAGGGTAAGAAGATTTGTTCACCCAGTGATTGGTTGACTATCATGCAAACAGCTCCTAAGGACGGAGTTCAGTATAAAACGGTTCCAATCAATCAAAGTGATATTTGTGAAAACACTAATATTAATATGTAATTTTTAGTTAATTTTTTTGTTTTACAACCTAACGCTACACTTTTATATTTTACGTTTAGTATTAGTCGCCTGAAATAAAGATTGAACAACATCAATCGGACACTAATAATTGAACAAATATTTTGCCTAATACCTTCTGTTGAGTCGTAGGGGCTTTTATAGTACCTAGACCTCATCATATTTCATACAGCTACTCCTTATAATGCTCAATTTTAAAAAATATCAAGTATTACTTGGCCTTATTTGTTTCCAACTTTTATAAGGTCACAGCGTAACTTATAAAGTCGTAATTTATAGTTACACCTGTTTATTTCTTGCGATTATAATGCTGAATGTTTCAATAATAAGGTGGTATAAGTGGTATACCCACCTGTTCATTTAAACCATCAACATGTCAACTACTATATATCCAAAAAAGCTGTACTAACACTTGAACGGATTATAACTGTGTACCAAGTATTGTTAAAAGACTGTTGTGATACATAGACCCATTCATTATAAAAGATAAGTATTAATGACCGTTGCAATTATGAATAGCGTCTACTTCCACTTCGGTTTATTTATAACCAAGACTTTTCCACGCGTTTTAAAAACTAAATAGCCTTAAATTTGACAGAGAGCTTTACCAGTAAAAACATTTACTAGTTGAATTCGCACATGAACAGGTTTTATTGTGAGTTACGTTTATTCATTTAATTTTTCCTGATTTCATAGTTTTATCAACTACTTGAGCCTCCTTATTATTGGAGTAGCGATATTTTGAAAGTGTCTATTTCACAGTAGGTATCAAAATAATCTTTTCTATTTTTTATGCTATATTAGTTTAATTGCAAAAAAACTTACGAGATCAATATGAGACAGCACAAAAAAATGTATTGCAATTTTATTACACACCATAGTATTTTCTTAGCACACATAATATACATACATATAGGAACAATACTAATTATTTTACTATAAATTCAAATGCTCGGGTTTTGTAAAATAGCTTCGACACCGCAAAGTCGCAAGACCACCGTTATTATTAACATTCACGCCTATACTACCATCATTAGCAGCCAAATCTGTGTTTAGTTTCAATTTGTATTAACCTACTAATTATAAGGTGGTTGCATTGTTAAAAAGGTTAAAAAGTTTAATAAGAATAAACGGGTTAAAACGGTTAAATGGCTCGTTATTCCTCCTAACCCTTTTAAAAGTTTTTAAACTATTGTGGCATCAAAAGATAATTACGTAGGAGGGGGCAGCGTGTTGGTGATGCGTCAGTACCTGTTCTATATCTACTGCGTACATACAAAAGGTTTAGAAACATATTACCAATATATAAACCTACAAAGTAGTGTTTCTTCGCAGTTAATAAGGCTTTCCAAAAACATGGTGACTGAAATAACAAAACCAACGTTTTTCGCTGCCACTAAACACGCAGGTAGCGGTAATATTTAAACGTAACCAATATAAAAATTAGTGAGTAGCGAGTCGAGCTCGAAAATGAGGGTTCCGTACCAAATTCAGCTATTTTTTATTTATGTATATTTAAGGCTTACCCAATTTTAAAAAACAAGTTGAATAACTTTAACAACCTCCGCTTAAAGACAGATTTAAATCTGATAAGATACGTTTAATAATTTTCAATATATAATGGCCAATCCTGCCAGCCACCCTCAATTCGGATTATGTACTTTCACACAAAGATTTACATACAAAATCTTACGAAATTTAATCTAATTAGCTAATAATATAATGTCTTTTAAGAACTTTAAAAATACGATTCTTGTTTTGCTGTCTAAATTATGCTTGACATTTTCTATGTCGTTGCAATTTCTCCATTAAATACCATCAAACATCAAAATTGCATTTCTGCTCGATCAACCAAATTTGTCCAGGTGCTTTAAAATTTACCAATAAATGCCATTAAAATTTCATATATTCTTTCCAAGCCCATATACAAATATTGTCCAAATCGTTTACAATCCTATTATCAATTTACCACTAAACCCATTCAAATTAAAGCTTTATCTTGCCGTAATTTATTATTGTGTGTTTATTATCATTCTTAAAACAATTTTAATTATCTACCTTCTTCAGAGTAGCAAGAGAAAACATCATTACTGTTAGACTAAGATCGTGGGGATCAAAACTAGCATTAAATAAGTAATCATTGTCCGCCTCTTTTTATTGGTTATATGCGATCGAGCCCTACTACCTTACGAATATAGGAAAACCCGTTGCGGAGAGTTAATCCTCTGTCTGCCTACGTAGGATCTAGACTTGTTTAATTATGCTACACTTAGACCTTGAGGTTCATATAGCCCCAAACTATTATTAATTAATACATTCCCCGGGGTGTTATCTAATCGTCATGAATTATTGTTGAATTTCAGTATTGTTGCTTGTCCTTAATTGTTTTATCTTATATTATAGCTACTTATTTGAATGTCCATTGATCTTTATTATCAATGGAATTTTTTCGAAGTTTATTGAATCATATTTTTACTTTTCAATTGAGTATTATACTCACATTTTTGTTAAGAGTACGATCGCATGTTTAGCATTATTATACACGTATTTCAAAACTTTTAATATGCTTGCTGTGAAAAGATATGAAAATTAAAGATTATATCTGCAGTTTCCATTTCAACTGAAATTCTTTTAAATCGCAAATGTTTACGCAGCTGAAAATAATTGTCTTCCTTTATATGTAAGCACGATCAAATGGCGTCTTTACTATAATAATGCATTGTTTCTGCAATTGAGTACTTCGATAGCAACCAAGTATTTCTTGGTATAAAGCTCCTAAAAGACAACTTCTTTCTACACACGGAATAGCCTAATTTTACCTAGCAGCGTAATTTCTTAGCGTTTAAGAATGGAAATTCTTTCAATCGCGGTTCTTTTATACATTTATAGCTTAATATACTTAGTACTTCTACAAATAATCTACTATGAAAACCAATGTTTACAAAATTTAAGCTTCTTTTAAAATTTTCCTTGTTTTGCTCAGAATCAGAACGTTGTATATACACGGAATGGTGCTATACGATCTTTTTGTGACCTCTAATCACATCACTATAGATATATATTAATTATGTGATTAAATTTCGGATGGGAAGATATAAAAGCAAAACGAAATATATTTCCCGGTAGAGGAAAAGGAAGTCAAACGTACTTTTAAAGCATGTGTAAATAAAAGCCTACTTAATAAAAACGAGTTTCGATTGCTAAGAGATAAAATACGTTTTTATTGCATTTAACAACATACTATATTAATTTCCTGGGCATGGAAATGCATTAGAATACATTTCATTTTCAGTGCATAAAAGAATTATCCCGTGTGTAAAACATCCGCGTAAAAACCATATCTAGCTGCATTTTCAAAGTACACACAAACCCTTCTATGCAAAACCCAAGTACATGATTTAGATTTGCAAAATTTCCCAATTTTCACTACTACTTCCGATAGTATATTTGGTAATTGCATCAGCTGCGATAACTGAAGATACAGATTCAAATTTTGTCTAGGACTTAATATTTTTCATCTTTCAATTACTAGCTCGATTTGAACTGATGATTTGGGCTTAGCATAAAAGTCTAAATTATTATTTCATTTTGTTAACTATAATACGTTAGTATTTATCAACTTACCTTGTGTAAATAACTACCTAATATATATATATATATATATATATATATATATATATATAGTCTAGAATAATTAGTTCCTTCAATTTGTGTTGTGCCCTGAGAGCATCCACAACATCTCTCTTTAACAAGCAATACCTTACATATAATCTCAAAAAAAATAACACTTTTATACAAATATTAAAATCTAGCAGTAGATTCCAAAATTGCCACAACGGCTTGGCCTTGGAAACAATATCTTAAATCTAACATAAACATTACTTGTAAGTAGTCACTAAGTTATGTTAAAACTCGATTCCAAAGTCTCTTTTGTAATCAGGATGAACACCCTCTAATCTTAACTTCATTCGCAATAACTTCGTAATTAGATCTTATTATGTACAAAATTTGTCAAGATAAGATAGATAACACATTGTCCACCACTTAAAATTGGATTTAAATGCATCTGGTCAGTCAGCTTTAATAATTTTTTAAATATATTGGCAAAACCATACCGCAAGCTGCCACCCCTCAATCGAATTTTCAAACTTGTAAATACTCTCTGTTCTAGGACACAAAAATACTCATCCTGGAACTTAACAAATATTCAAAAACGTCCCTTATAAAATTCTAAAACAACGTAATCTATATTAAATCGTTAAATTATGATTGTCGTTCTTATTACCTTTGTTTGGCAGGTATGTCAAAATAGTTTCAATCGTTAAAAATTTTTCTCTTAAATACAATCGGAATTGCCCTTCCAATCACATATGTGCTTTTATTTAAATTAAAAAACTTTATCTTACAGTAGTTGATCATCTTTCACTAATTCTCCATTTTTGTAGTCCATTTAAGATATTTCAAATAATCTTACATACATACATACATTTATAACATTTTTCTGCGACTTTTTCGATAATGTATGTAATGTACGTAATGTACTGCATCGTGACGTTTAAAGGCGGGTAGAACAACTGATCCGTATTTGATTTCTGTAGAGTTATATAGTCAAATCTCTCGTAACGTCACGCGTCCAAAAAATCTAGAAAAATTTGGTTGTCGTTTCTATTTTCTTATTGGAGCTGGAACGGGCTGGTGTTTTTACGTCAGCATAAAGATTTTTTATGAATGTTACAACATTTAGAAATTCTATGTTCTGGTAACTTCAGGCAACACTAAATTAGCTGAAGTCGCTTATTAATACTAATAGGCTTTTTTAGCTTTTCTGCGTAGGCCGTGTTTTTTACGTAGACCACATTATTCTGTTGTTACGTAGCCCAAGATGCTTTTTCGCATCGGCCCGCTGTTGCGAGTATGATCACAGCATTAATGGATACTGGATACTACCGTAACGATGTTTAGCTGATTGGCTTCCGATAATTTGGCTGCAGAATGAGTATCACGGCACGTAAAGGTATGTGACCTGTTTTTTTTCATTGTTACATACCGAGGGATATCTCCAAGTCTCATTACGCCGACGGGCGAAACATGTGTACCGAACCTGTTCAAAAACTAGCTTCACTGGTGTAACTTATTATTTTAAATTGCTATTAAAGTTGCTCTAAATGTACTATGTTCAACTTTAAATTGCTTTTTTTGTTCATAACCGATTATCTATCTTTTTACATGTTAGCTAGAAAATGCGCACCTCGTGGATCAATTGCTATAAGTTGTCCGTAGACTATAATTGCTTTGTTTAAACAGTAACTTTTTATTTATTCTTTTACTTGTTTAAATATAAATTTTTATTTGTTTAATGGTTACTAGAAAATCGATGGCGATGCACTTTTTATCTATATGGATAACCCCACTTTCCGCGTTTTTAGTTAGCCCGGTATTTCTGCGTTTCTTAACTTTACAAATTTTACCCTTACAACTTGTACTCACGCCAACATGGACGCTTTACTTATTATGAGTAGGATCACTTATCACTTCTGGTATAAAGCTTTTATCATTTACCCTTACACTTTTGCTGGGAAATGTATTGATAGGTCTTTGTCATACTTTTAGCATTGTTTCTTACGAATATCGCAAGATTAGTCAACGGTAATCACAATTCTATTACTTCTTTTGAATAATGGAAACTACATTCTTTTAGGATATTTACACAAACATCAATTACTTTTTGCTAAAAGGAAATTAAGTTATTGTATTAGTCGTCTAATTAAAATGAACGAGTACTTAAATTTCTTACAGCCTTTGTTGGTAAAATTTTGTTCATCTTTCAGATCTGATCTATAGCATTACAAAGTACGTTAACTGTATATAATAATTAGAATGAATTTTCAAGAAGCATATTGTTAGGTATTTAAAGTATATAATCTTTGACATTAACCATCTTTGTTATGATATCTGACAAAACTAGAACCTTTTAACAGAACATAATTTAGATTTTTAATAAGCTTAGAATGCGAAGTTACTTAATTAGTTTAAACTAGTTTTTATAATTCTTGGAAGAAATGAAAACAGGGAAGAAGATCTTTAGACAAAAGGTATAACACTTACAAAATAGTATGTCTAGTGTAGTTTATCAGTTTTACCAACTTAAATAAACGTCTTATTTTTTAAATCGACCTCACATCTGTAAATGTCGGTTGGAAAATATTACTGCATTTTCATAACCAATTCCACAATAAGATATCTTCAAGTCACATGAACTGAACTGTTATTTGTCATGAAAAACAAACCTGTTGAAAGAAAAACCATACATAGTTGAAAGTTGAACATAGTAATTAATCGTAGTTATCTGTCATAACTCTCAAAAGGTAATTTAAACTTTGTTTAAATTTCACAAAAAGAATTTGTTGCGCTGCAAAGGGAAAAAGATTAGATGTATATAAATTAAATTGAAATTACCAAACATTTTGAATTGAAATTCCAACTCGGCGTACCCGTCTATTCCGACACAAACAAAAACATTATAGCAAGACGCCCGTCGCTCGCCACCAATTTTATTGCTATGTTGCTTATATCAAATGCGACGATCGCTGCCTAATTGGACATTATAACCAAATAGCGCAATGCAAAATTGAGACAGACGAACATGCGCCAAAAGTTGTTTATCTAGTTTAATCACTGTACGATGAAACAAACAACGGCTAAATATATCAGAAATGTAGCGTTTTCGTTCCCATGAACGTTAATAAACTGAAATGAATTGTCCTTAATTTTATTGTTGCACATCACTTAGCGCATTTTATAATATTTATAATAACTTCTTAATTATTAGTTTCCTTTATATATATATATATATATATATATATATATACCACTTGGGGGATTACATAACTCCTCCCGACGTACATTAAAAATTAAGGGTTTTTACCTTTCTTGATTTTTAATTTAATAAATTTATTTAATCTCATTTAAAACTCATATTTTCTAGGGGTACATTTGTTTCTTTGGTTGCCTTAAATCTAAAACTGTTTCCTTTATTATTTTTATATCTAATATACATTTTATAAATTACACAAATAATTAATAAAATCGTCAATAGAATCAATATAATTGTCCATACACTAATATTATCGTAGTGCACTTTAGGCGTTTTGATTTCGTTCAGGTGTTCTTTGTAGTCTTCCATGAGTTTCATGGCGTGGTTGATGTTGTCTAATTCCAGGTGTTCCAGTTGCAGAGGTTTTTGAAGTATTTCTTCGTCTTCGTCTTGATTAATCTTGATTTGTAAATAGGGTAGATTTGCTAACTTCTTGGTTTGTACGGGATCTTGGTAAACTCTAATTATTTCATTTTTTTAATTTCAAATAACAATTTTCCTTAAGGGTGATTAATTTACTTCCGATTAATGCTAAATTACTTTTGTCTTGATTGCAGTATATTGTTGCAATTACTTCGGTGGGGAAAATGGCTATCCATTTATTTTCCGTTACTTTCTGGATATTCATATTGGTGATTTGTACAGGTTTGGCTTCACAATTTTCGTAATGATTGGTAAATTTTAGTAGTTGTACTTCGCAAGGGCTGTCTTCTTGAATTGTAGTTGTTGTCAATGATTGGCATAAGTATTGATTTGGTGTGACTTTATCACATTTTTCCTTCGTGTAACCATATCTTAGTTCATTTAAGGATAGGAATTTGGTTTTTGAAATAATAACTTATGTATGTGCTAGTCATTTTCATTGGAAAAGCAAATAAGTGATAATAATTGTAATTGTTAATCTCTACTATTGGTATTTTTATTAAAAATGCTAAATCGTTATTTTTTACATAGCCTTTAACTATAGGTATTTTTTCAAATATTAAAATGTTTGATTCTATTACATCGAAAGGTAGTCTACTGTT
The DNA here is from genome assembly GCA_036346225.1 of Platerodrilus igneus. Lineage (NCBI taxonomy): Eukaryota > Metazoa > Arthropoda > Insecta > Coleoptera > Lycidae > Platerodrilus > Platerodrilus igneus. The sequence goes on along the minus strand of JARFIW010000454.1, from coordinate 2,193,327 downwards.
GGTTATAAAGGATTTTATTCTCAAAAGTTCTCTTAATAAATCAATTGGTTCTATGATACTTGAATGTAGGGTATTTAATTTTGCAAAGGTTACTGCGTTTTCTAATGTTGCTAGAATTTGTTGAATTAAGGTAAGGGTTGATATTATCTGGTTGTATATCGTGTTGAATCTGATTAAATCTCGCATGCCTAACATGGTAGTTTGCATGTTATTTTCTAAGGTTTGTATTCGATTGGCTATACTATCTTGATTTCTAACTAATTTTCTTAAGGTTTTATTAAATTTGATGATCATTGACTGCGTTAATGATATTTGGTTACTAATTATGGTTTTGAAGTCGTTTTGGTTTTCTATTAATTGTTGTATCGCGTTATAGCGTTCTGCGTCTTGGTTATCTAAATTGCCGGTAATTGCTTTTATTATGTTTCCTAATCCGGTGATTAGTCCTCTTTTTCTTCTTGTCGTTTGTTCTGTGGGTATTAGTCGTGTTCTTTAACAATTCAATTTTTGTTTTTCACAGAAATTACCAGATAATTATGTTTACTTTTTATTACAGATTTTGGAGTTATAATGTTTTTGATTTATGAAAAATGAGTATAATTGATTTATTTCTTGTTGTTTTGTAATACATCGTTGCTGATCGAAACTTTTGTGTTTGTAATGAAATCAAATTTTTAGATAAAACAATGAAGTGATCTTAAATAAAACTTACGATTTTTTTTAGCATTGGGGTTTCTCGGCCCCACATATGTACTGGTGTGAAAAATATCCACCTATGTGACCCAACGTTGATAAAGCGCTGTTAGATTCTAATAATTGTCTAATAGAACCTAAAGCTGCCTCTTCAGATGAGCATCAACTTTTATTCTTTGTAGCCGCCATCGTTGCCTTAAAATAAAACAAACCCTTGGTACAATGTTCACCTTTAAATATCCTTTATAGCTTACAAAAACATTCAACTAGTGTAGAAACAATAAATCTATATAATAGTGCTCACGATTTGAATAATCTATCATGTACAACTTAGCTGGCCGACTGTACAACGCGACACCAACTCGTTTTCAAGAACTATCTTTCCAATAATCATCTACCTCTGTTGCTATATCTTAGCACTTCCCGTCTTCGTTAGCTTATCACGACATTTTAATATCAATTTCAATACCAATTAATCTATTGTAACAGCGCTTACTTTGAAGTTACTGGAATAATAAATTCTTTTTCTTGCATCCGATAAACTGCAGAGTTAGTCTTTTGCTTAAACGTCAGATCTAAAGGGTGGGTCGGATTACTTATGGGTTTACCGGATAGTTTATACGATCAAATTAATTATAATTTAATGATAATAAAAATCATATGCTTATTAATAAATACACTTTAACTTTTTAGGCACGCAAGAATGACAACCGATGCAGAAAAGAAATTATTTTTTATTTATACATATATCCAGCTAATATTATAATAAGAGAATAAACATCCAAATGAATGCTGGTTCACCCGCCAACATTAACAAATCAATAAACAAATACTGATTTAAATATGTAGTTATCAATTAAGAACAATGCGGATCTCAGTAACTTACAACTGCTTATCTTCTTCATGTCCACCCACAACCAAATCTCGACTCAACCCTCAGTGGCGTAATTAAGGCCCCCGCTGACCCCGCAACGCGGGGGGACCCCAAACATTAAAGGGCCCCGGTCCGGTCCCAGCATCGTGAAACAAACGATGTCGAATTCGTTTAAGTATTATTAAACAGAAACAGAAACAAGGACCCCAGTGTTTCATCTATAGTTAGTTATACTTACCACTAAATGCCTACAAAACAAATCAGAATTCTTATTTTTATATAGAACAACTTGGTTATCTTATCCGTTCTATTTATAACAGCGAATGCTTTGATGCAAGAATCAAGCCCAGCTAATCTTATATAAGTTTCTTTTCATATATTCATAATGTCTAATCAATGGACAGGAAAGTGTTGTTTTACACAGGAACAATGGTGACCGTTTCTGTTTTTGTTGAAAACCGGCTAGCTGATAAGAGTGTTAGTTGATTTTATAAACCTACAACCCACTTAAGATGTGAAAATAGAAAAATAAACACTTTAAAATAAACATTTCTTTTCATAAGATTAAAACAAGAAAAGCTGAGGCGTTTCTTTTATATTATAGCACATATTGCACATATAAAATAACATGCGACAGTCATTTTTTGCTCGGTTTGCTATCATATATTTGTTTCTTTAGTGTTTGGTGTTTAACTTTTCTATGTTCTGAAATACTTGTTATCTAACTATTAGTAATGAGTGGAACAAATACATGAGTGGTGCAAAAAAAAAACGTAAATTGCAACAAGAAAATTTGGAAGCTAAAAGAAAATTACCTAAAGTTGCAGATTTTTTTAAAGTTGCAGAGCTATCAGATTGTAATCAAGAATCAAAAACCGAGAACAGTGATAGCGACAATTGAAATATGGAACATTTAGAAAAAGAACTTTCAGAATGTATAAGGTTATCATAAAGTAAGGGATATATTTTAAATTATGATAACTTTTTAACAAATTAAGTTAATAACAAGAAATAAATGAAATCTAATTGGTTATGAAATGGGATTTAGTATGCCCAAAACAGGTTACGGCAATTGCTCAATATGACCTCCATTTTGTTGTTGTAAGATCACCATCCTTACCTCCAAAGTACTCAGCATTTCGTAACATTTCTGGTTGAATTGTACCAATTTGCTCCGTAATACTGTCTTTTAATTCTTGTAGCGTAGTTGGTCGTCTTCTAAACACTAAACTTTTTAAATAACCCCACAGCCAGTAATCCGCTGGGTTTAGATCAGGTGATCTTGGTGGCCATGAATTTACGAAATGTCTGCTTAACACGCGATCTTGAAAACGTTGGTTAACAATTCTTTGACTGGTCGAAAAATGTGCGGGGGTGCTCAATCCTGCATAAAAATGATGTTTTCAATTCCGTAGTGCTCGTTTTGCAGCTGTGGAAAAACATAATTTTGTAACATTTGCAAGTATCGTTCACCATTTACAGTTACAGATACGGCTTGTCCATTCTGCATTTCCTCGTAGAAATACGGACCAATAATAAAATCAGCTGTAAAACCGCACCAAACGGTGGCTTTCTTGTCATGAAGACCTTTTGAACGATTTGTTGCGGATTTTCTGCAGACCAGATTCTACAGTTTTGAGTATTGACTCCACCATTCAGAGTAAAATGTGCCTCATCTGTCCATAAAATACGGGATAACCATTCGGGTTCAATTTCCATCTGAGCCATTACTCGCAAAGAAAAATCGTACCTAGTAGCCAAATCTGCGTTCTTTAATTCAAACAGCATTTTCAGTTTATATGGATACATGTTTAGAATTTTGCGTAAAATTTTCCAAACCGTGGTATACGGCATTTGCAATCGCTTGGATATCGCATTTGCACTGCTGATTGCGAGTGAATTGCTTCTGGCTATGTCTTGATTTTCATGAAGAACCTCTGCAACTTGGACATCACTAATTATTGGTCTTCCTGATCTTGGTAAGTCAGTTACAGACCCTGTTCTTTCAAATTTTGTATCAATTTGCGGTACGCTTTCATTTGACAGGGTCCCGCTCTCAAACCCATTCTCGTGCGAAATCTTCGTAATCCAGCGGTGTAATTTCTGCCGGATTCATAATAGCACTGAACTAAACCAATTCTTGTTTGTAAATCCATGTTATTACAGTTGAGTCGTTTGAACTCAACGTTTACTTGAGTTTTAATTTCAAAATAAAACTTCAAATTGAATAATTTCGTTTTGACACGAGTGTCAACAATTGTTATGACAACGCTTTTGTTTCTCATAGATACGGTAAAATCCCATTCATTAAGCAACTAGATTTCGTTTATTTTATGTTACTAACTTAATTTATTAAAAAGTTGTAATGATTTAAAATATATCCCTTACTTTATGATAACCTAGTAGTAAGGATACTGCTGGCGATGTTCAGTTACATTCACATCAGCAGATTGATGTGAACGTTTAGAGTAAATCTCTAGCAAGTCCTCATGAGCAATCGCAATCAAAATTAGATGTAGATGTAGTTAATCAAAAGGTGGATACAGACATAGCTTTATTTCACAATCCGTTCTCAGACACACTGAAACGTAGCATTATCTTTTCCGGCCCAAACAGGTCTACGGGGCCATTTCCTCGCGATCCAAAATCGTCGAGGTTCTTTAGCGCGGATTATTATTATATAAGCACAAAAACAGGACAAAAAATTGAACGCCTTTGGTTGTGCTACTCCAACATTTTAATTGCAGTGTATTGTCAACCATGCTGGCTTTCTGCTAATAAGGACTTGTCGCAATCAACACCTTGGTGCGATGAAAATATTAATGACTGGCAAGGCTTGAGCAAAAATAAAATAAAACTCACGCATATCCTCTGCCCATTATAGAGCATGCATAACTTATTCTTCATGGGAAAGAAATTCTACTGTTGATACTTTAATTGGTGGAGAAAAAAAGAATATTAAATCAATCTTCATTCGTATTTGTGATGTAATTCGTACATTGGCAGTGTGAAATCTTTAGCTACGAAGACATTGTAGAGTTGCATCTGCAATCGGTCCAGAAAGCGGTAATTTTCTGAACATAATTGATTTAGTTTCAAGATACGACCATTTGCTTCAAGCGCACATCTCCAGTACAAGTTGCAGGACTAAATACCTAAGTCCCGATATTCAGAACCAAATCATATCCCTTTTTGTAAAATGTGTTGTAGAACAAATTATTGAAGAGATAAAACACGCTCCATTTTTTACTTGTTTTGGATACAACTCAAGACATTTCTATAAAAGACCAACTTAGCATTATTGTTCGCTATGTGTATGCAGACCATGACAAGCTAGAAATAAAGGAATCGTTTTTGGGGTTTATTGAAACAAATGATCAAAGTTCTCAAAATTTTGAAAATATTATTATTAGCGCGTTATCTTCTTTTAAAATTGATATTGATAAATGTCAAGGTCAAGGATACGATGTTGCCGCAAACATGAGTGGGAAGTACGCAGGACTTCAAGCTAAAATTAAAAATCGAGTACCCAATGCTAATTTTATTCATTGCGCTGCCCATAATTAAATTTGGTATTAAATGACTCGGTGAAAGATGTCCTAGAAATTAAAAAATTTTATGACATAATGCAAAACATTTATGTGTTTTTTAGTGAAAGTTTACCACGTTGTAAAGAATTGGAAGGTAATAAAGCCATTACTGACAAAAGAAGATTAAAGTGACACTTAAAAAAATTTGTGTTACAAGGCGGTCATCACGGTTTGATTATTTAATCGCAATAAAATACAATTATCAATTTGTGATGCAATCGCTAGTTACTTTAATGGTTGTCTGCAAGAAGGCAGTTGACAGAGCAGACGGCACTTTTATTCACAATATACTTAACACATATGACTTTTTGTTAATGCTAGTGTTCCAAAGTAAAGTTTTAGAAAATATTAACTTAGTGTCTAAACAACTGCAAAATTCAAGTTGCGATCTGAGCAGAGCTTGTGAATTAGTTTTTCACGCAAAAGAAGAATTAACAGCGTTGAGAAAAAATTTTCAAAATTTAGAAAATGTAGCATGCAATTTGGCAAAATTATGGAATATTCAACCAATCCTAGACATAAAGCGCCCTAAAAAAATAAAGAAATTTTTTGAAGAATTGACCTTTGATTCTGCAATACTAGATCCCCTTAAAAAATTTTAAATATGTGTTCTTAATAGGTCTCTAGATATAGTTGTATACCTGTTAACAACGCCGTTTTTAAGCATGCAGCAGGTAATGGAAGCGTTTTCTTTCATTAATCCCAAAAATGTCTATTCATTATCAGACGAAAAAATTCTTGAGAAATCAAATAATCTTTTAAGGGAATATAAAAACGATTTTAGTGACAGTTTGCCGGCACAGTTAATTAATTTTAGAACAGTTCTTGCGCAAGACATAGAACAAAAAAGAAGTGTTTTCGAATTAACCCGTTTCCTAATATTAGACAATAAAAGTATGGCAAGCAGTCTCCCAGATGTGTGCACCTTATTATTTTTGTATTTAACTCTCCCTGTAACGTCAGCTGCCGAAAGGAGTTTTTCTAAACTGAAATTGATTAAAACATACTTAAGAAGTACTATTATGCAAGCTAGGTTAAGCGATTTAGCTGTATTAAGTATAGAACAGGAACATACACAAAAAATTAATTTGGAAAGTTTAGTCGATAAGTTTTTTTTGTTAAAATTGAGGCGATTTGACTAAATAAAAGAGTTTTATATGGACAGAGATTTCCTTTTTCTGTCATATATTTACTTTATTTTAAATTATTTATTGGGGCCCCTTGTTATTTTCGCTGGGAGACCCCTCAATCCTTAGCTACGCCACTGTCAACCCCCTTTAATGGACGACCGCCTTCTGTCTGCTTTGTTTCTACAGCACTACTTTTGTAGCGTATCTGACGTAACAGAACCGCACCCACGACACCAACCATAATTAGAAGCGTACCTGCTACAAGGGTCTGACCATTTCGGCTTTTGTCAGTTAACAATTTAGAAACTTTGCATCAAATGTGAAAAATCCCTATCGTAAGCCAACGCATTTCATTTCGTTTTGGTTTATACTTTAAATATATATGTAAAAGCATCTTCTATACCCTTAGCGGCGCAGTTAGTAATTCACCGTATAACTATGATGGTCTGCTTGAAATACGTTTACCTCTCTCACTACCACATTAACGGAACTTAGTTGTATATAATTAGAAGAATTCGTCAATATTTTAGAGGTTTATGTATTTAGAATGTATCGATAGTAAGGAAACATTAAAAAACGCCAAACTCGCCAATTGTTGAATCTCAGTATTAAGGAAAAAGGTATAACCAGCACCCTCACACATCCTCACCTCAAGTGGGTTAAACCGCTATAGTCTATTTGCTTTAACTTTAGGATGATATCAAATGCAGTAATGAAGTGTTGGCAACTGTATGTAAATGAATACCTAGAATGGCACTTGAAAGATATTGCTATTTAACAGTTCTGTACGGTGTTGCCACCAATTCCCCTTGTAAATCAAAGCATTTGTCATTCAAAATCTGCCAATGGGAAAAATCCTAAATTTCTCCTTAAATATATTAGAATTTAAACTAACATTGACACTGTAGCATCTTATCCAGTTGTGATGTCCTAAAGTTAAAGTAAATGAACTATAGTACTTAAATGATTAATGGCAGTTTGTTTTTGGTGCCAGCGCTAATGTTTCGTTATATGAGCTTAAGACGACACGCAACACGCTTAGATAGAAGTAAGTTTTTGAAAAATTAATTCAGACTAACCGATTGGCATACGAAAGTTTTTAAGTTTGCCGCTTGTTATTATTTACTAATAGCCGCTAACCTTATTTATGACCTACTTCGTTATATATTAAGACATTTATACTTTGATGTAACCTTGCTGATTTGCCCAGTATATAACTAAAACTTCAATCCTTAAGTTCCCAATTGCTATAATTATGTGAATTCACCTCATCGTGTCTTGTTTGTCGATACCAGTATTATAATATTTTGCTTTTTCAGATATTATTTTTAGCATGTTTTTTGCTACACCGTTTGAAGAATTTTTACTGTTACCGTAAATAAAAATTGTTTTGTAATTTAGAAACGGTTTATCGATTTTCCGTTAATACTATTAGTTAGTAAACAGTTATTTTATTATAATTTTTTATATTGATAATATCAGATAAATGTTACAGAATATTAAAACTTACATTCTACTCTAACGAAAGTAATATTAGAGAAGTAATTACATTTGACCTCCCATTTGGTAGAATAGAACACATACTTTCGCACTTCCTATAGTTTTTCATTGGATATGTTGCACACCTTTGAGTCGTTATATTCATGCCATGCAAATGTTTCGTTGTTGACAGTATGCAGTATCATGGCCATTTAATGAAGTCCAATGTGGTTCGATAATGCATACAAGTTATAACGAACATCTCAATATCAGCTTCAGCAGCATATTCTCGCATATTTATACCATCCATTGGAAAATCGATAGCTGTAGATATATATATATATATATATATATATATATATATATATATATATATATATATATATATATATATATATATATTATTTATTATATATATATATTACTCATATTTAGACCAGGGTAGAAAATTAAATAATCAAATCAAATAATTTTAATTACCGTGTATAAGGAATTTCATTAAATAATACGCTTTATTAAAACCTTGAAGCATAAATAAACTCGGTCGTTTCAGTAAAATAAGAAATTTAAATTATCTATAAGACGCTTTACATCAAAAGAAGCAGTATTGAAAAGCGCAGTGGATAATTTAATTATTCCTAAACAAATGGAAATTACGTGCAAAATTTATATTAATGAACTCTATTTTAAATAACTGGTATTAAACAAAACGTACGGATAATAATTTGTATTCGCTAAAAATGAAAGGATGGAAATCAATTTTAATTGGAGTTAATTGAACCATTATTAATAATAAGCATAAAACTTGTAAAACCCAATAATAGTCAAATCGTAGGAAGGTTATTTAAAATGTTACGTTTGAACACCCCTGCGTGTTTTTAAAAGGCAATTTCAAGTTAATTTGTTTGGATAAACATGTTGATTCTAAGGATATTGGAAACGATCAGATGCTTTAGCAGGAAATACAGAACACCTGCGTATTTTTAAAAAGCTCATTCTGCGTAAATTTGGCAAATAATTAATGTTTCAAAGAATCTTGGAGAAACCGGGACTTAGTATTCACGAGAATGTGCGATACGGGTTTATTAAACCCAGATAACAGTCCGCGTGGACTAAAATATAATCGATAATAAAGAATCTAAATTTGCACCAATACGAACAGGTTAGAAAAGGAAAGAGAAAATGCGTCAAGCAAAGACACATATTGTAAAGGGCGGGATTTAAGCAACGTCAAGGGGTTGCGATTGGTTAAAATAGGATGCATATATCAGAGGTAGAACAACAATTTCTGTATAAAAGTAATTAGTTTTCTCGGACAACTTTGCGGGCCGTGTTGAAATTTTCTGAGATCTCAATGGGTGAGGACTAAATTCATAAAAATCGACGTGCAGGCTACAGACTGGGAACGTAGAATGAGGAATTCGTTGGAATTACCCGTTTTAGGGAACAAAGCGACGTGTCGGCTATTCGCTATATATACAGGCGGGAATATGTGTTTCTCTCTTAGACTCTTAGACTTTCGACGATTCGATGCGTTAAAAGCTCGTGCATCCGCGACTTGATATTAAACAGTGCATTTTAGTTTGATTAAATAATTTAAAGTGTGCTAGTATATTTTAGTGACTCAAAATAGTTGGTTATTTTACGTGCTAACATGAATGTACTTCAGTGCACTTAGATACAATGTAATAAAAGTTTATTATCACGGTACCAATTAGTAAAATTTACAACGACAAATGTATACCCAAAAGTAGGCAGTTTTGGCGTATATTGGTAATATTGGTAAAAGGAAGTATGAATTTCTTTGCTATTTTGCGGGGGTGTTAACGACTAAATGGTTCGTAAATGTGTCTGCATCCACTAAACCAGAGGCAGATATACACAGATGAGTTCCGGAAAAGCCTAGAAACAACTTTAAATTAATGGTGATGGAGAACATTTTTAAAGCGTTGACAACATGAAGCTGTAAATAGAATCCGGTTGGAATGGTGTGATTTACAAAAGGACGATTACACTGAAGCTACGAGGACAATAACCTTCAGGTAAATTGTACTATTTTGTTTGACATTTTTGTGTGTATTGAATGACTTTATAATTGATTTACTTTAAATGGACATTAGTGGAATTTTTCTAACCATAAAAATTTAATTTTAAGATGAAATTTGCTTGTTTAAGTAAAAGGGGTATTTTGTTTTGATGTTCGGGAATAGGATGAAACTTTGGGTAGGTCTTTGAGCTCAATTAGACAAACCTGGTTAATTAACGTAAAGGGTGGTAGATGCTCCTTTATACTCAGACTCCGGTCTGCTTATCTTGTTATATTAATTAGTAGGCATCCAACAAGGACTTTAATTTTGGATGCACAGTAAAATGATAATAAAATTAATCCGGAAATTCTTTTAAAACTGAATTTTATGTTCAAATTTAATTTGAAAATTTAATGTATTCTGAATATTGATGTAAATAGAGTTAACTTTGATGTTTGTGGTAGGAATGTGTTGTTTAATTTTTATGATTGAGAATGGAAGTTATCTAGAAGAGCAGCCGAGGCGATTAACAGAAGGAATCAACGGACCAGGTGATTTAAAAGGTTTCACAGCATTCTTGACGCCCAAACTGTGGGGCTCGAATGTTCTTTTTTAAAGGGCCAGTACCTAGAGATATGAGAGGTTTCACAGCAATATATATATATATATATATATATATATATATATCTATATATACTAAATTCGGTAACGACCTTGCTTTCTTAATTGTATATAATTATTTTGGGTTTTAGACAGATGAAATATTTTATAAACTAAATTTAAAATTATCAATTTGTGATGCAATCGCTAGTTACTTTAATGGTTGTCTGCAAGAAGGCAGTTGACAGAGCAGACGGCACTTTTATTCACAATATACTTAACACATATGACTTTTGTTAATGCTAGTGTTCCAAAGTAAAGTTTTAGAAAATATTAACTTAGTGTCTAAACAACTGCAAAATTCAAGTTGCGATCTGAGCAGAGCTTGTGAATTAGTTTTCACGCAAAGAAGAATTAACAGCGTTGAGAAAAATTTTCAAAATTTAGAAAATGTAGCATGCAATTTGGCAAAATTATGGAATATTCAACCAATCCTAGACATGAAGCGCCCTAAAAAATAAAGAAATTTTTGAAGAATTGACCTTTGATTCTGCAATACTCGATCCCCTTAAAAATTTTAAATATGTGTTCTTAATAGGTCTCTAGATATAGTTGTATACCTGTTAACAACGCCGTTTTTAAGCATGCAGCAGGTAATGGAAGCGTTTTCTTTCATTAATCCCAAAATGTCTATTCATTATCAGACGAAAAATTCTTGAGAAATCAAATAATCTTTTAAGGGAATATAAAACGATTTTAGTGACAGTTTGCCGGCACAGTTAATTAATTTTAGAACAGTTCTTGCGCAAGACATAGAACAAAAAGGTGTTTTCAAATTAACCCGTTTCCTAATATTAGACAATAAAAGTATGGCAAGCAGTCTCCCAGATGTGTGCACCTTATTATTTTTGTATTTAACTCTCCTGTAACGTCAGCTGCCGAAAGGAGTTTTCTAAACTGAAATTGATTAAAACATACTTAAGAAGTACTATTATGCAAGCTAGGTTAAGCGATTTAGCTGTATTAAGTATAGAACAGGAACATACACAAAAATTAATTTGGAAAGTTTAGTCGATAAGTTTTTTTGTTAAAATTGAGGCGATTTGACTAAATAAAAGTTTTATATGGACAGAGATTTCCTTTTTCTGTCATATATTTACTTTATTTTAAATTATTTATTGGGGCCCTTGTTATTTTCGCTGGGAGACCCCTCAACTTAGCTACGCCACTGTCAACCCCTTTAATGGACGACCGCCTTCTGTCTGCTTTGTTTCTACAGCACTACTTTTGTAGCGTATCTGACGTAACAGAACCGCACCCACGACACCAACCATAATTAGAAGCGTACCTGCTACAAGGGTCTGACCATTTCGGCTTTTGTCAGTTAACAATTTAGAAACTTTGCATCAAATGTGAAAATCCCTATCGTAAGCCAACGCATTTCATTTCGTTTTGGTTTATACTTTAAATATATATGTAAAAGCATCTTCTATACCCTTAGCGGCGCAGTTAGTAATTCACCGTATAACTATGATGGTCTGCTTGAAATACGTTTACCTCTCACTACCACATTAACGGAACTTAGTTGTATATAATTAGAAGAATTCGTCAATATTTTAGAGGTTTATGTATTTAGAATGTATCGATAGTAAGGAAACATTAAAAAACGCCAAACTCGCCAATTGTTGAATCTCAGTATTAAGGAAAAAGGTATAACCAGCACCCTCACATCCTCACCTCAAGTGGGTTAAACCGCTATAGTCTGATTGCTTTAACTTTAGGATGATATCAAATGCAGTAATGAAGTGTTGGCAACTGTATGTAAATGAATACCTAGAATGGCACTTGAAAGATATTGCTATTTAACAGTTCTGTACGGTGTTGCCACCAATTCCCCTTGTAAATCAAAGCATTTGTCATTCAAAATCTGCCAATGGGAAAAATCCTAAATTTCTCCTTAAATATATTAGAATTTAAACTAACATTGACACTGTAGCATCTTATCCAGTTGTGATGTCCTAAAGTTAAAGTAAATGAACTATAGTACTTAAATGATTAATGGCAGTTTGTTTTTGGTGCCAGCGCTAATGTTTTGTTATATGAGCTTAAGACGACACGCAACACGCTTAGATAGAAGTAAGTTTTTGAAAAATTAATTCAGACTAACCGATTGGCATACGAAAGTTTTTAAGTTTGCCGCATGTTATTATTTACTAATAGCCGCTAACCTTATTTATGACCTACTTCGTTGTATATTAAGACATTTATACTTTGATGTAACCTTGCTGATTTGCCCAGTATATAACTAAAACTTCAATCCTTAAGTTCCCAATTGCTATAATTATGTGAATTCACCTCATCGTGTCTTGTTTGTCGATACCAGTATTATAATATTTTGCTTTTTCAGATATTATTTTTAGCATGTTTTTTGCTACACCGTTTGAAGAATTTTTACTGTTACCGTAAATAAAAATTGTTTTGTAATTTAGAAACGGTTTATCGATTTTCCGTTAATACTATTAGTTAGTAAACAGTTATTTTATTATAATTTTTTATATTGATAATATCAGATAAATGTTACAGAATATTAAAACTTACACATTCTACTCTAACGAAAGTAATATTAGAGAAGTAATTACATTTGACCTCCCATTTGGTAGAATAGAACACATACTTTCGCACTTCCTATAGTTTTTCATTGGATATGTTGCACACCTTTGAGTCGTTATATTCATGCCATGCAAATGTTTCGTTGTTGACAGTATGCAGTATCATGGCCATTTAATGAAGTCCAATGTGGTTCGATAATGCATACAAGTTATAACGAACATCTCCAATATCAGCTTCAGCAGCATATTCTCGCATATTTATACCATCCATTGGAAAATCGATAGCTGTAGATATATATATATATATATATATATATATATATATATATATATATATATATATATATATATATATTTATATTATATATATATATATATCTATATATACTAAATTCGGTAACGACCTTGCTTTCTTAATTGTATATAATTATTTTGGGTTTTAGGTCAGCAGAATTGAAGAGTACTCTTTTTTATAAACTCAAACTTTCGAAAATTTATTTTTCCATTTTCAAGAGTACTATAAGTAAATACAAATGAATTAGTTATGAGAACAAGGTTGACTTAATAGCTAAAAATTATATATAACTGATACTTACTAAAGTGAGATAAGATACAATTGGACGGTTAATAATAATGTACAGTATAAAAGGTATGGTATAATTAAAATTAAAAATAAAAATAATACTAATTATATCATCAAAAAGGATAAAAATATTTTTGATTATGATGTCTACTGTCTTTATATTTAATTTTTGTAAACAGTTGTTTATATGAGAATTTTTTTGTTTGGAAAAGGTATCTTTATATGTATAAAATAAACGCATTAATTTTAATGACACTGTCTGTAGATATATTACATTATAAAATATTTTTATTAATTTGTGTAGTTATTTTTATAATTTTTTGTGTCATTATGGTTGTATGTAAAATAATATTATAACTTAATTATTTATTTCTTAATTTTCTATTATCAAATACATTTTTTAAATTTAGAAGGTAGGTATATATAGAACACAAGTCTCCAATGTCGGTTTTTTTATTAAGTGTATTAGAATTTTGATAGATGTAGCACATTTCTAAGTTTTCACGTTTTAATTTATTATTTTCTATATGTCAAATTTTTGGATTGTTAAAATCAATTTTGTGGTTGGTGGTATTTATGTGTGTTTATAGGGCAGTTGCATTTGGTTTAATGCGTATGCCACTTTTGTGTTGTGTTAACCGCTGCTTGAGGTTTTGCGTACTTTTCCCAATGTATATATTGGGACAATTTGAACAATTAATTTGATATATATGTTCCTTTGATCTAAAGGAATGGTTTTGTCTTTAATCTTAGAAAAAAGGTTATTTATTGTTAGATCGGGTTTTTTGCGAGTTTTATATTAAAATTTTTAGAAATATTATCTAGTTGAGAATTTAACTTATCAAAATATGGAAATACCTTGTAATTAGGTATTGTAATGGTTGAAGTATCTGTAAAATTTTTGTACTTTATTTTAGTAGTGTGGTTAAATATTAGTCTTTTTATTAAACGAATAGGATAACTGCTATCTTTTAGGATATTATAAAGTTTGTTTAAATTTTTTTGGTATAAAGAAGGATGGCTTATGTTTTTTTATTCTATTTTTTAGCCCTAAAATAAAATTAATTTTCATATTTAATGGGTGATATGAATAATAACTAAGATACCTGTTTGAAGTGGTAGGTTTCTAATACCAGTCTAAAATAATTTTGTTAGTTTTATCTCTAATTAATAACGTATTTAAAAAAGGAACTGAATAATGTTTTTCTTTTTCTATTGTAAATTGAATTTTACTGTTGTAATTATTAAATATTTCTAAAGTTGTATCGATTTTATCAAAAGATACAGCTGTAATTATATCATCCAAAAACGGTAATCTGTATGGTAGTTTGGGAACTACTTCTTGTATTAAGTCATCCATAATAATTTGTGCAATTATGGGACTTAGGTTAGAACCCATAGGACAACCATCTTTTTGTAGGAAGTAACAGTTATTGAAGCAAAAGTAGCTACTATCAAAAATAAATTCCATTATTTGTATAAAATGTTGTTCTGATATTTTACAATTAATTTTAATTTTGTTCCAAAATTTGTTAATGTTGTCTAGAACCAGATATTTTGAAATATTAGTAAATAAAGATACTGCGTTTAAACTTATTAGTACATAATTGTGAGGTAATTTAAAATTATTAATAAAAAGTGCAAATTCGAAAGAGTCTTTAACATTATATATACTTTTATTAATGGATTTTTGTAAAATTTCAGCTATAAATTTGGATAGTTTTTCATTAGGACTATTGTTTTAGGCTATTATTGGTCTTAGTGTGTTATCTGGTTTATGTATTTTTGGTAAACCATATAATTTTGGAGATGTACTACTATAGTTATTTAAAATTTTTGCTTCTTCTATTGTGATAGCATTGGATTTTTTCAATTCTTTAATAATATTTAGCGTTTGTCTTTGAAATTTTTTTGTTGGATCCGTATTTATTTTTTTTGTTGGTTTCTGTGTCATTAATCCATTGTAAATTTTTTTATTGTAATCTGTTTTTGACATTGCTACTGTGACGTTTCCTTTATCAGCTTTAACGATAATTAAATCATCGTTATCCTTTATATATTTCTTACAGTTTTGAAATTCGGCTAAAAGTTTAGTTTTAGTATTGGAATTTTGTTTTATAAAGTTAGTGATAATAATTGTTGCTTGAGATCTACACAGATTCTTTTTGTCTTCTTCAATGGTTATTATGATATTTTCTAGGTTTGCAAGTAAATTAATAATAGTTTTGTTGTTTATAAATGGATAGATACTAAATTTAGGACCTAATGATAAAATATTTATAACATTAGTAGGTAAACCTAAGTTGCTAATATTTTTAAACCATTTGTCAGTGCACTGAAAATTTAAAGTTTCATAATTTGACAATTTGTCAATTTTTTTTAAATTGCTGAGTTTAATCTTCTGAAATTCTTTATTATAGTATAAATTTTGATGGGATTAACACAGCATTTTATGTACGCCCAAGTCGTGGGGCTAAATATAAGAAGTATCACAGCATTTTATGCTGCCCAAGCGTAGGGGCTGGTGAATTATCACAGCATTTTATGGTGCCCATCGTAGGAGCTGGCGAAGTATCACAGCAACATATATATATATATATATATATATATATATATATATTATAAGTAGTTTTTACACAAGGTAAGTTGATAAATACTTACGTATTGAAATTAATAAGATGAAATAATAACTTAGACTTTTTAAAAGTACCTTGTGTAAAAAACTACTTATAATATTTATATATTAATACTTGGCTTATAGCCGTGATTTTGAGCGTTGCTTCCTGTCTATATCTGACATAAGTCAAAAACTTGACAATTTCAGAAATGATTGACAAAAATGCTAAACGTAATTAAAAGTTAGGTTTATATATGGTACTGTACACGATTTAGATTTGTAAATTTCCCAATTATAGCCATCGGCCTCTGTAGCGTAATTGGTTAACGCACAGTTCCGGCAAAACTGAGATGCAGGTTCAAATCCTGTCCAAGGCCTTATATTTTCCTTCTTTCAATTACTAGCTCGCTTTGAAATGATCATTTGGGCTTTACTTAAAAAGTCTAAGTTATTATTTCATCTTATTAATTTCAATATATATATATATATATATATATATATATATATATATATATGCTCAAAATCCTGTGAAATTTTTATTTCGAAAACCACCTAAATGTAGGCAACCAAACTCTAAATCCCTTCCTTTCAGAAAATCTACACAGGTGGCTCTAATATCGTGACGCCAAGAAAGCTTGTATGGTAAAATTCGATGTTAATCTTGAGTAGTTACTAAAAATCGGATTTAATAAAAAATACAAAACACAAAACTCTCTCTCGGGTCAATATTAAATTTTTAAAAAATTTTCATTCAGATCTAGCCGAGCTTCAAACTTAGACCTTAATTAAATAAATAAATTTGGGTGCATCTTCTCTTAGAGACGATGGCAAAACACTAGTTAGATGACAGAAAATATATAATTTTATGCTCTACCCCACGTGCTTCTTATTCTACCTTTTTATATAAATGTGTGTGGGTGTAGCAAACAGTATGTTTAGATTTTGCTCTACAAAATCAATCTTCAAGCGCCTTAACTGTATCGGCTACAACGAAACTAATATTTTCAAATTCATATTTTATGCTTCCACTTTTTCAACATGCAGTTCTCTGGTTGAAAACGTCAGTATATCTAAATGAAATTACAAATTTTAGTACAACAATCCACCTTTCTGTTCTTTAGGTATGAAACACACAACGAGAAGATCTTATTAATGATTTAAAATGATACCACCAATGCTTGTGTTGGATGCTTCTTAGTACTGCGGCTATGGTTCTACCCAGATACAAATCGCTTGTCATGATTTTTCAAAATAAAGTTTAATATTTCTGCTAGTGGAATCCTGTTCATTTGGTCGTAAACTTTTCCATATTAGACAGCTTCCAGTCACCAATATAACTACAATCAACACTCGCATTCGACGAACAGATCCAAACCTTATAATTCTTTTACGATGCGGTATACGATTTTAACATAATCCTTTGTTGATTAATTTGTGTTCAAGTTTAATACTTTTAACTTTTTAAAAAACAAAAAGTTACAGCAACAGGAAAACACAACTGCTTTATTTTAGAAATGAAAATCAACAACCTCCTTTTTTAAAACCTTAGTTACTTAACAAAACAAATATCAGCACACTATTTTTTTCTTCAAATTTTCATATACCACTTATTTAAAATTACAATACCATAATTTTGCTTAATATAAATTACAGCAGTTAGTATTATACCATAGTTGACGTTTATAAAAAATATTAATAATTAATTGCATCTGTCAAACACCAATCCGATTATACATAGACTTTTCTATATAATTGTTAAAATATTGATGTAAATAAATGTTTTGGTCTTAAATTTCTTTTACATATTATGTGAAAATAAGTAGAAACATCTACCAAAACAAAGTTAAATTCATTTTTTATTATTATATCTAGGCCTCCATAAAATTGATTTTGTTTTGTATTATGTTGATGTTCTTGTGTAGTGTCGTTTATAATAGTAAAATGAACATTCCATGTAATTAGTGTCTCTTGTGTGTACGATGAGTGTTGTGGCAGTCAATTACATTATATAAACCCCCCACCTGATTTTTAATAATAATAAAAATTCCCGTGACCTCTCATGAGTAAATGTTTCAACTCCAGGTAATTTTTATTTTATTGAAAATCACAATTTTAATTTTTAAACTTTTTTAAAATCAACCCCTTATAAAAAAAACAAACTGTAAACATGGATACGTAACCCCCCTTGTAATTTTGGTTTTATCTAACCTTTCAATATTATATTTTTAATTACAAAAAAAATATTCTTTTTTAAACACACGTGTCTTGCTCAAAATACGAGTATAAATTTTCTAAATGAAATCTACCGCTGCACTGTCCTCTTTCATTCTCTAATTCATATGTGATACCGTAAGCAACAACCTCTCTAATTCGATACGGCCCCCTCATATAGTAATAAGAACTTGCCACACATACCTGAATTCCAATCAGATGTACACAACATTTTTACAATTACTAATTCACCTACTGAAAAACTAGTCCTTTTCGTAATTTTCTTTCTACGTTTCTCAATCGAACGTCTATACAACTTATCTGTTTGTCGTTTTGCTTTTTGCAATATCTCAGTTACGTCATCGATTTCCTGTTCCCTTCTCCAGGATCTCGCTAGTATTATGTCTTTTATTAGTGTGACTGGACTCACCTCCGTAACAAAACTTGGAACGTTATTTACAAAATTTTCGATTTTTGGTAGGTACCTCACCGAGCGGCTTCGTGGCGTAGTTGGTATATGTGTGACTACTAGGCCCAAGGTCCCGGGTTCGAATCCCGACACGGTCCGCTTGAAAAATGTTAGGCGAGCATTTTTCACAAAAATACACCCTTGTTCGGATGAGAGGTTAAATGGAGGAACCGTGTGTGTGTTGTCATGCACGTTAAAGATTCCTACCTTGCTTGGAATAGCAAGGGTTCGGTAAAATTCCAAATTTTTCAGGTAAAAAAAAACTAGCTTCCTGGCCAATGTAGTACCTTCGGGTGGAGCATTGGAAAATTACATGCAAGGTAGATATCTCACCCAGCCTGTATCTTCCATTACAACCAAACGTAAAAATGTTATAACTGCTTCTATAAACCGTTCACAAGAGTTTCTTTGTGGATATCGTATGCTACAATATGTAACGCTAATACCTTCCCTACGCAAACTATCTACAACTCTTTGGTTATAAAAATAAGTAGCATTATCTGCTAGTATCGTTCTCATCCGTCCTATCGGTTCAATAAATTTCTTTATCTCTTTTAATGCCTGACACGTATTACACTTTCTGGTAGGATATAACTTTATAAATGTAGAAAAAACGTCACCCATGACTAAAATGTGTCTATAACCGTACCGTCCTGGTATCAAATTCGATAGATAGTTAACGGCTACTAGATCTAATGGTTCATCTGCAGTTTTTTTTTAATGATAAGTTTTGTAGAACGATATTTTCCTCCTTCCCCATCAAACATAATTTACACCTGTTAACAACTTCCTTCACAATGGAAATATCAGTTCAAGTAAAAAATGCTTCTCTGAAAATCATGAAAATTTTTCTGATTTCAATATGCACATACTTCAAGTGTATCTCAATAATTAGTTATGTCGCTAAATCTTTGGTAAGAACTAAAACCTCATCTTCCCCGATTCCTTTTATCAGATATCCTTCTATCAAATTGTAACCCTTATATTCTTCTTCATTTTCCCTGATCAATTTTTCTCTAATGGCACTAATTTCCTCTTCTCCCTGCATTCTGGTGAATCTTTGATTCGACTACCTTCCAGCCTCTTTAAAACGTTGTACTGCAACTAAAATTCCATCATATTTTCTTGCTTCAAACCCTACATTCTTCCCACTGAAAAAATCTGCAGTAATGTTTTCTTTCCTTGGCCCATGTCTGATTTCAAAATCATATTCCTGTAAAACCAAAGCCTACCTATACAAACGATTATGTAAAATTCTGTTTTCTTCAAAAACGTCACAGCAGAGTTATCTGATTCTATCACGAATTGATTTCCCAACAAATAAAACCTTAATTTCTTAACGGCGTACACAATAGCTAACGTCTCCTTCTCTGCAGTGGAATACTAAAAAAAAAACGTTAAACTCTTCAATTGTTGGATCTCAATATTAAGCAAAAAGTTATACACAACACCCTCACACCTCCTCTCCTCAAGTGGGTTAAAGCGCTATAGTCTATTTGCTTTAACTTTAGGATGACGTCAAATGCAGCAATGAAGTGTTGGCACCTGTATGTAAAAGATAATGTTATTTAACACGATACAAGTTGCAGTTCTGTACGGTGTTGCCACCAATTCCTCTTGCAAATCAAAGCGTTTGTCATTTGAAATCAACCCATGGGAAAATTCATCAATTTTTCCTTAAATACTTTAGAATTTGAACTAACATTGGCAATGTAGCATATCATCCAGTTGTGATGTCTCCTAAAGTTAAAACAAAAGGACTGCAGTACTTAAATGATTAATGGCAATTTGTTTTTGCAATTATTAAGTTCTATTAAATGATTGTGTGGCTAGCTACTTACTTTTACGTTATACGTACACCTTGTGATTTTTGTCTTTCAGAACGAACATTGTCCTATAATGTTTACGAACCAAACAAACTTCTGAAATAAAGTGTTGTGCACACTCTTCTTTCAGCATAAAGGTTTTTGAAAGTTATTTTAAATTAGATAAGTGTCGTGAACCTCTGAAGATTGCTCGCCGATCTACTGTACGATCAAAGTTTATAATTTTCGTAGAGATAGGATTCTAGATAAAATGTAAAGCAAGCTTTAATTATTAATCACAAAAAATTAATGATAGCGCTAGAGCTATTAAAAATTCAACCACATTAAATGCTAATTCGATATTAGCGGTGTAACTGGTTAACTGTTGGTTGAAGCTGCGAGCAACAATAATTGCGATATGTATATTAATAAATCATGTATCAAGATTTCGAAAGGCGACAGGTCCTCTCTGGGCAATTATATGGTAGTAGTTTGCAGAAACAAACTCATTACTTTTTCGCCGTAATTTCAAAACTTTGGCAATTGCAATTTAATAGAACCGTATTTATGCTGAAACTCTCAGTTGCGTAAACCAAGTTCATTTGTACAGAACAATTCGCCAATGCATAAATATTGTAGATGCGCGTAAAGTAGTTTAATTAAATTAGGCTAACGTATGACAAACTTTTTAGATCTGCATAAAAAAAAGTTTTTGCAAATGTAGTATAATGACTAATACTATACAAAACCAAAGGTGAAAGTATTACCAATGCTATAAATTGTTTCCGATAAACAAACACCAGGAAATGGGTATGTGGAAGCATGTTTGAAAGCATTAGATTCTCTTTCAGTGTTAGCATGGAAATTAACAGTATGATGTATACAAAAGTTGAGTGCGAATATTTTAGACGCTGCAACTAAATCACTAAATTCTGCTAGTAATGTTGAATAGAATAATGCTTTTGCATTACTTCATCTTTCGTTTATCACTATTTGAACAGAATAAGCATAGAAACGAAGACGGTACCTATAATTTTTAAGCTGTTGTGTACGGTGCAACCTCTCCCAGCACCATTTTGCAACAATAAATTCTATAAATTAGGTTTATTGACTTACTCCAGATTCTCGGTTAATCGATTGCATTCTATACATAAATAGGACTAGGATCAGTCACTTGTCTCGTTCTAAAAATGAGATGTTTATTCGGAGATGTTAGCATTTCCTTTCTAATAAAGTAAAGTCGCTAATGGAATAACACGGTCTCGATAACACAGATGTCTGACGGGTTTGCATCGTAAATTGCAATATGCAAATACTAGAAAGAATAGATTTTGACTACACACCTATTTCTCATTAAAACTTAATTTGAAAGGACGGTACGAAGGGTTAAGGAATTCTTACGCTTTTGCCCTTTCAGACTTTTAATGTAATATGTAGTCAAAAATGGCATTACTCTGGTACCAGCTGTAATGCGCTCGCGTTACGTTAGATAGAAACCACATAAAAAAGAAAAAATTTATCGTAAATGGGCAAAAGAACTCCGGAATTACATTGTATATTAGGATTTCACGAATAGTAGCGTTCATTGAGCATGGTATTTCAATAAATTTTTAGTTCTATAAAAGGCATTTAGATAATAAACTTAAACCACATAGGCATAGTTATATTTTCGTGCATACATATATAAAGATAACTTACGACAATAAATTATTTTAAAACCACAAAAAACGGAACACAAATTTCAATAATACGTGTTACGTAGTCGTGTACAAAGATGTAAACATAATATTCTCGAGGTAGTCATGTAAACAGTATAATTAAACAGTAAATTTTCATAGTCTGGTCATCTCATTTTAAGAAAGCTTTCAGGATAATTAACGATGACCATAACAATAAAGTTGTTTATATGCATGTTCCATACTATAGTTATCCCAAAAATAAGAAAGTCTTTAAAATTTTTAGTAAAATTAAACAAAATTAGCACGTGTAGTTATAATATAAAGCAATTCTTAAATAAGATATAATGATATCATTACAATCTAATTAATATCTTAAATTCACACACTTATTTAGTAAAACTCACTAATCTCAAGTTACAAATGAGCTTAACAGAATAATAATATAAGTACCATGTAAAATGGTTTCAATGTATCTATTTAAATATAACAACCTACACATGGAGTTAACATAATTACACTATATGAAATCAGGCATTATTCACGTGATTACACACAGGTTTAGTATTGGGACCGTTATACAATGGCGTGCCTTCGAAGAGTTAGAGAAAAGTACTGGAGCTAAACAACGGACAAACATAGTTAATTAATTATTCGCGAAGTATAGACAAGAACACATGTAAGCGTGACCGTTAAGAGGGTAGTCGAGTGCATCCCTTTGGCTATAAATTAGCAAATTGGAGTTAACGTGGTCATTGATATCTGCAAATTTTCAACAGAACCCAACAAGATTAATAGAATTACGACGGATTGGTTTCAAAGCAACAAAGTTAGGAAAGATAAGCCGACGGATTAATTTAGTCCTGGCTTCATCAAATCCTTTATCCGCACTAAACCTCAGCTGTAAGTTTGGTAGCTAGTTAAAAAATAAATATTGATAAAATTATACCAAGGTGCACCGTTAGTTTAAAGTATACTGTGAATTTTATTAGATGTATAAAACGTGAACTTTGCAAGTTTATTTGCAAATCTGAGGATGTGTTTTAAATTATTAGTGTGGAATCATCAGGGTTATGATTAATTAAAAATTGATTAATTCATATAGTTTTACTATTCTGTGTGTGTGTATGTGTACCAGTCTACAAAAATAATGTTATGAAGCTTGCACCCAAATAGATTTAGGTGACACAGTGTTGAACGTTCTTGTACTGTTTACTTAAGTATGAAGTTTAGCATTTTGTAAAAAGAATTTCAATCCACCGGGAGGGTGACATAAGCAGAATCCACTAGGAATACTCGTTTTCCGAAATATCATCCCTAGTCCAGATATGATGGCGTCCATTAATTTATTAAACAGAAAGTTTTTCAAGGTAAGTCTTATTGGTAACGTAGTTTCAAATTGCACCTTTTTATTTTACATTCAACGATTTTTTTCCATTTGTTTAATTGCAATTTTAGTGATCCACTCCCGCACCACTGTAGTTACTCGGTGTGTCTTAAATATGTTACAGAATTTTCGTTTCTTCTGTGTAATTCAAAACTTAACAATTTAACGCTTAATTTGGCCCTAACAAAAGTGGTGACTATTTTCTACAGGTTTATTATATTGAAAATATACTTAAAACAGTTACCAACCATTTCAAAGCGGATATAGTTTTGGAAGTATCCGTTTTATGTGGTGATATGACTCCCATTTTATATTAATGCCGCAGCACATTTTTTCACTAATCGTAATTAATAAATATGTTACGGTATTCCGTGAGGACAAGAAAATAAGCAGTAAAGTAAGTAAAGAAAATCGCCTACACCGAATACCGCAACAAAACGTGGACAGAATTGTAGAATCTAAATCCTAAAGAATTGGATTTCGGACTAGCTCAAGAACGTCGTAGAGTGGGATGAGTGATATAAAAAGAAAAAGTTGGAAACCTCATTAAATAGCTATATTACTAACTGCAAGTAAAACATACAGTCACAAAAGAATATTTACAAAAGTCTAAAACGCACATTTACTTAATCGTCCTATTATAACGTGATGTAAACAAAGCGTCAATTTACATATAACACAGTATAAACCTAAACATTTTAAAATATCGAGATTAAAATTTTATTACCTAAATACCACATACTTACATAGTCTTTCCAACCCTAAATATATATACACAAGAAATAATACAGTAATATATTCAAGAAATCATAAAATTTAAGAACGCAACATTAAATTTTATATAACGTAATCAAGTATAACAGCAAGTTGTTGACGGTAACATTAATGTACACAGAAAATAAAATAGCAAAAGTTGCTATAGTGCAAGATAGTTGTGACTTTATGAATAACAGCATAATCGTTCGTGAATTGTGAACGTGAACTTCGTAACATACGGTCTGCAATTTATTGCGGAATTAACAAAAAGATGTTTATCTTCCAAAGTAACAACATAAGCAAAACAAACCGACACGGTGAATCTTAAGCTATCGAGCTCTCTGGTGTCATCTTAAGATGAGGAAATGCAGCCTGCATTTGTAGATAGGCTGCATGTTCGATGACTAATTTAATTATAGTAGAACACTACATACAATAACGCATTCTAACCGCAACGCAACTCTCAAAAGACGTTGCATAGAATTAGAATTGATTACACAAGAGAAGAGTCGAATAAATAACAGCGCCTTTCTAAAGTTCAATTTCTATTTATGCAAATTGAAAACGACGAGAGAAATAACGAAAACCATTTCCATCGAAATTGTGAAATATTCTGCAAACGCAAATACACATATATTCCAAACAACAGCTGAAAAATATTCGTAAAAGAATAGCCCGTTAACACAAACAAACAGATAATCACTTCCATTAAATTTTGTGTTTCCATGGGAAAGCAAAATACATTTTAAAACATCTAAGGGAGTATGCAACCATGCACACTGCTGAAGGAAGCTCAACCTATAAACGATTGCCTGACTTTTAGAAATGAACAGATATTTGTATTATAATCGATCCAAGCTACAGAGATACCAAAAATAAATCAACTAGGGAACCGATTTTATTACCCATAAAACTCGAACGGCCGAACATATCCAGTTATAGCGAAATACAGCGTTTATTGTTTCATAGCAAACGAGTAGATAACCAACCCATTAAAGCAAACGTCAGGAGTGAAATTGTCGAAATTATTCAATGTAACGGAAGTAATTTGAACGCTCTTGTTGGTTTAAAATTGATATAAATAAGTAATCGCACTGGACGGGAATGCTCATTTATACAACCCACAACCAGTATTATGAGCTGCAAAATACGAATATTAGATTCGCTTCTTTTAAAAGATAAGTTTCCCAAAAAAAAGATTATAAGAAGTAGAATATTCGACTTTTGCGTCTCCCTCTTTTATGTGCTGTCACAAAGTCTGTCCTTTTTTGTGATATCGATCCATGTCTGCCTCTAACGTTTATTTACATTTGTAGGAATTATTGATTTTCTTTTCCATCCATAACTAGTTCGTCTTTTTAATACTATATTATGCTAAACGGTATTAAAATGTTTCTATCTTATTAACAGATGCCCTTAAAATTGTCGATTCTTCGCTAAAGCAAATTTTAAAAGCTTCTAAACCATTGTACACTGTTGTATAATAATTTAAGCGGCATTTTTATCCTGTACACAAACTAATTGCTCTTGTTGATAAATGTTTAACCTTTATCGTCATACTCTATAAATATTATGATATTTCCTTGCAAATAAGTGCAAGCTGAAACTAAAATTAAATTAACTCTAGATTCCTACCTCAAGTTGAATAATTGTTACCTTAACTACCTAAAAACACTTAATTAAATTTTTAATAGGCGGTATCTACACACGCTAGCCTGACGTATGACCTATTTATCTATTTTTAACCTACAAATTACACGAATATATATATATATATATATATATATATATATATATATATATGCTGTGACACTTCGCGTGTTGGGATACTGCTGAAAGAGTGCTGTGGTAAGGCCTCATGTTGGGAGCCACTAAAAGAGTGATGTGATAACGCCTCGCTCTGGGGCGTCACAAAAAGGGTATTGTGAAACATATGCTTGTGGTTTGTAAATTTGAAATTGTTCACTTACCTCCGTTTTTAACTTTGTTTTACTTTGCCCAACGAAATTTAAGGAATTTTCTAAATGAAATAAAACGCAGCAATAGCACAAAGCATTTATACAATATGAAATATCTTTTTTCATACAAAAGCATTTACAACATCGTTTCTTTCAAACATAAAATAATTTCTAAGAAGTCTTAGTCACAAAATATTGTTGCTTGCCTTAATTTACATTTACAGAATTAAACTTATCCTTTTGAGGATCTTTCACCTGATTATAAATTATTTCCACGCTGGTAAGTTTTGTTTTGGCCAGAAAAAATTCTCAACATATAATCTATTAAAGGTCAGAGTATTTCGAACTCCGAACACAAACTCCTGGTAAAAAAAATCACTCACACAAGAAAAAATATTATTAGGGCTGTCTTAAACTAGATTCAAATACTCTAATATCGGTTAAAAATAAATCTAGCAGTGATACTTGCAGAGTCCACAAAATGCTTCACGTAATCAAAAATATTCTTATTTTAAATTGATCTCCAAATCGGCGTACAAGTTTTTCCAAATGAAAATTCCTGATTTCCAACAGCAATTGTCAAAGTGCCTTTTTGGGTTAAACCTTTTTTTCAATTATTTAATACACCTTTAAAAATAGCTTTATATTAAAGAATTTTTTTTTGCCTTTTCATCGTAATTAATAGTTCCAATTTGTATGTAATTTGGGTTTAAAAACATCATTTCAATAATCAGTGCAATCTTGCAACTGTGTTTTACTGCACACTTCAATATATCGCAATGGTTAACACTTTAACATAACATTTCTTGATCTAGTTTAAGGATCGACTGCATCGGATCAAAATCAATGAATGAATACCCTTCGAAACGATAAGCGCTCCTTTATATAGAAATTGTCGATTTTCTAGAATTTTACCAGAGTAGTATCGAACATTATGATGTAAGGTTTCCCTGAATACCCAATTAGCGTATAAAGTTTTGACATCTTATCTAATTTCAGCTACTCGTAACGCTCGCTTTTGTTTTTTTCTCATCATATGCTATTACTATTGCGTATCGCTTTTCTCCAATAGTGAATGCGAAGATCATAAATTATTTCTTATCATTTGTTCCAGAGATTTTACATTTTATTTTCAATGTTCACGCTGTTTCTTGGAATATAAATGTGTATTTAATAAGCTTATACCAATTTGACGTATTCCTAAATCCCGATGACTCATCTTTTTATATTCTAGAGAATTCTCTAATTAAATGAATTGCAATATCCATGGGTTAATTAATTTAAGCTTTCATTGATTTTTAATGCAAATGGGTTTGCACTTTACAGGAAATATTTGCTTTCAGTACACGAAATACAAAGAGCAAACAGCAGTAATAGAATTAAAGCAGGAGCGTATAGAAGCAAGCATTAGGAAAAGAGTGAGACAGGGATGTGCCCTAGCCCCATTAATTTTTAACTTGTACATTGAAGAGGCAATCAATACTGTCAAATGTAGGAAGACATTTCGAATTTTAATGGACTACAAATACGATTTTAGACATTTGGAATTACTATGCAGGGACAAAAAACTGATATGCTTAGATTTGTAGATGATATAGCGGTATTAGCATCTAGCAAAGAAGAGTTAGAAGCTGCTCTCAATGAAATGGAAACGGTTCTAACAGAGAAATACGGTATAAAAATTAACAAAGATAAAACTAAAGTACCAGTATGCAAAGGATACAAATATGTAACAAGAGTTTACAAGAGGTTAAGGATTTCTGCTACCTAGGAAGCCAAATACCGCAAGATAGGAAAAACGCAAAAGATATAACAGAAAGAATAGCACAAGTTCGTGCTACATTTAACAAAAAAAAGCAACTACTGTGTTCAAAGACAACAAACATAGAAACAAGAAAAAGACTGCTTAAAACATATGTGTGGGTCACAGCACTGTACGGCTATGAAGCCTGGATAGTAGAAGAAGCGGGCAAAAAGAAAGGTAGAAGCCTTTGAAATGTGGTGCTACGGACGTATGATAAAGATATCATGCACAGACAAAGTTAAGAGCGAAGAAGTACTAAAAATGATAGGGGAAGAAAGAAATATGCGGAAAACGGTAAAAAATAGGTGAGATAGAATGATAGGCCACATCTACGGCATGAGGGAATAGTGTGAAATATATTAGAAGCAGAGATAGGAAAAAAGAGAAGTAGTGGCAGACCTAGGTTAGACTACTGCACACAGATAGTGAAATATGTAGGCTGTAGGAATTGCAGGGAAATCCGTAGGCTAGCTCAAAATAGATATCAGTGAAGGTACGCATCCAACCAGTCCCAAGATGGATAATCTAATGACGAAAGAAGTAACTGTACTTAAACATGATGATTATTATAAGCAACTACAAGTATTGGTTGGGCAAGATTCTCGAATAATGTTAATTGTGTGAAAAGATTTACTGGAAAACTATTAATTCAGCAAATGGTTAAGTGTTGGGGGATCTTGGCAGCCACATGCTGCTTAACCCTTTTCATATACCACTGAATCTCGGTGAAATAGGGCATAAAATTGGAAAACAATAGAAGGGGAAGCGATCTATATATAGGCTGTGTGAGTATTTTAAGGAACTGTGTAGGCTAGCTCAGAATATAAATAAGTGGAGGTACGTATTCAACCAATTTTGAGACAGGAAACCTAATGGCGACAAAATAAGCGCAGATAAATCTGATGATTGTTATAAACAACTGCATGTGTTGATTGTGAAATATCTGCAACTAATGTTGACTGTGCGAAAAGATATATTGGAAAAATATTAAATCGGCAAATGTTCAAGTGCTGGGGAAACTTGGCAGCCACAGGCTGCTTATCCCTTTTCACAACCTTACATGTGATTTTCCAATGCTCCACCCGAAGGTACTACATTGGCCAAGAAGAGTTTTTATACCTAGAAAATTTGGAATTTTGCCGTACCCTTGCTGTTTCAAGCAAGGTAGGTATTTATAACGTGCGTGACGACACTCACACATTTACCCATTATCTGAACGAGGGTGAAAAATACTCGCCTAAAATTTTTCAAGCGGACCGTGTCGGGATTCGAACACGGGACCTTGGGCGTAGTATTCACACACATTCCAACTTTACCACGGAGCCGCGCCCCTTACAACCACTCAATGTCGGAGAAATAGGGTATATAATTGTAAAACCATAGAAGCGGACCGAACTGCATCTAACAAGTTCCAGGACTGAAGCCCTAATGATGATGATGACACAAAATTATTTATTAATTTCGTGGTTTTTAAATACACGTTGACTTTAGTTTCTCGAACTAAACCCGTAAAGCTGTACTCTTTTATGCAATCTGCAACAAATCAAATGCATTTACGGTATCTTACAATTTACATATCAATATTACGTTACTTGCTATAAATTTACAATATGCTTATAATTATAATTCATATGTACCTACAAAGCCTTGTCAGAAAAATAATCGTTCCGTTCTATTGGCGTGACTCCATAAGCCCCTTAACGTCTTATTAATTCCCTATCTTTAGCAGTAGCTTTGACAGCAGCTTGTAGCATTTTTCAATCTTAACCTCTAAAAGTCATTTAAATGTAATAATTTAGTTTGTTTTAGTGTAATCTTGCTAGCACTTAATATTCAGAAGAATGGAATCTACCAACGCTCTTGCATGCAATACGTGTAAGGTTACGTTTACCGCTAAACGTAATCTTCTATGGCATCTACGCAAGCATCACAGGGAAACAAGACCTTTAACATCTGGTGTTAAACGTAAATGTGCAGCGGTGTAAGGTGTGCGATACAAATGTCCTCAAACAGTCATTTGTAGCACATCTTAACACCAATGCACACAAGAACAAAATGAGGTGCGAATTAGATAACTATGATTTCATCGGCCTTCAAAACACGTGTCGTTAGTTATAAGGTACGCAACGTTAATTTGTCGGGCACGGTCCATGCTGTTTTGCAGAACACTTAATAGCAGTTTATGCGCTTTGTTGGCGGAAAGTACAAGTTCATACCGCTGTAGACATTAACTGCCAGCTGTATGAAATTTACATCAAGATGTCCGGTGAACAGGTTATCAAATGTTTCAACACTAAAAACAAAGCTGTGACTTTGTAAACAGACTGAGGTCTTACATATCAAGAGTTTGCAGAGGTCATAAAAATGAAATCAGAAGAGTTCCAGCAACGGGACTCAGGGTGGTTTATGCAGCGGGTGCAACATCTAGACGTTACTATCAACAAATACTTGCCGTTGCGTGGATCATCCTGTATGGATTTGCCATAGTGGATTGTGCATAAACATGCGGAATAAAAACTCTTCATGTTTAGCTTGGGCTATTACAACTCTCAATCCTCTACCACATCATTATGGATTTTAATATAATATCATCGTACTCTTTGGTGTTAAAGGGAAATTCATCCTAGGTCCTCTACATTTTACTGCTAGTGAAAGGGTAAGACATGTTAATCTGTTGCTCATTTCGGACGGTGATAAATTCCAGTACTGCTAGATTAAAAGTTTATGCTGGCTAATAGGCAAACAATTTTCCAAAAATCATCACTAAAGGTTGATTTGCAATAGACGGTTAATGTTTTTCAGAACAAAGGTGCAATTAGGTAAGCATGTCAAAAAGGGCTGTGGTCACGAGACTGTTTGCCACCAAAGGAGACCTTCTATAACAATTTGATATCATTAAGCATCCCCGACTATCAACACGCCCAGACCGTTTGGAATCATTTTAACATACATATACTGGTGACTACAGTGATCTGTATTTGAAAACATCGTTCTGTTGTTGGCTGTCATTTTCCATAATTTTTGGGGTGTCTGTATTAAGACATACGACTTGGATCCATGTCAATATCTGACCGCTCCCAGCCTAAGTTTTGACGCAATGGTTAAGTACACGAGTGAAATTAGAGCTATTGACAAATATGGACATATTCCATTTTCTGAAGATGGGTATACGAGATAGTCTGGTACAATGCAGCGATAGGTTCATCCTTACAAATAACAAATATATGGACGATATTAATAATGATGATTAGTCAAAGTACTTAGTATATTTGAACGTCAACAATTTGTACGGGTGGGTCATGATTCAGTATCTACACAAAAACAACTTTAAATGGTTGGATGAAGAAAATATTGTTCTTCTTCGACGTTGCATATTGGACCCTCAGACTAATAGTGACATGTGGTATATAGTGAGCGTTGATTTAGAGTATTCAGAATCCTTGCATGACAACCACAATGATTTGCTGCTTTACATCGACGTTGGTTCATCTCCTTACATCGGTTTGAAGACATCGAGGTTATTTGTCACTCTTATGAACAAGATCAACTGTACCATTCACTATCGCAATCTCCAGAAATGTTTACGTCAATCCTACATCAATCGAAATACAAGTACTTCGCGCTCAAGCACGGAATGCATTTGAAAAAGACTTTGGAAAAAACCTTGTTAAATGTGAACAAGCCCGTAGACATTAAAATAGTCACTAGATAGAAGCGTAATAGTAAAAGAGTGTGCGGAAGCAACCTGATTGCAAGACTTAATTTCAAAAAGTGTACCACAATAGCAAAGAATTTGGTAATCATACAGTGGAGCGCGTTGAAGCGGTTTATTACAAACCTATCTATGCGGATTTTGCGGTAATAAACTTATCAAAAATTCACATGCATGACTCCCACTACAAGGTCTTGAATCTCTTGTATAATTTCAAATTGTATCTCCTTTACACCGACACCAATAGTTTTGTATATAGCGTGCAAATGACAGATCTCTACAGAGATATCCGTAATCATATGGACTTTTTCAATACCAGTGACTTTACATTAAACAATAAATACGGTATTCCCTTGGTCAGCAAGAAAGTGATTGGCAAATTTAAAAATGAGTGCAATGGGGATATAGTGCGCAAATTTGTCGAAACCAAGGCAAAATCGTATTCCATCATCACCGACAAGCATATTGTTGAAAAGATTAAGGGGATAATACGAAGTGTTGTGAATAAGTATATTAGTGCAGATGACTCTAAGAACATTGTAATTAATAATAATGAGCTCCTTTTACGGTGATGTGTATTAGAAGTGAAAACATGGGCTGTACAGCCGGTAAATGAACAAAATAAGTCTGTCTAGGGAAGAGGATAAACGATTTGTAAACCTAAACAGTACGCAAACGTATGCATGAAGGAATAAACAAGTTGACAAGCATTATTTCATCTAGTTTTAAGTATATTTGTATTAGCTAAAAACTTTTTGTTATTAGGCTAAATAGTGTATTTTATTAATGAGTGGTTTCGAGCGATCCGAGTGGACACGTATTATTGCTGTATTGTTATATATATATATATATAATTTTCCAAAAGTATTGTGGGTTTTAGGTCGGCTGGAT
The DNA here is from genome assembly GCA_036346225.1 of Platerodrilus igneus. Taxonomy (NCBI): domain Eukaryota; kingdom Metazoa; phylum Arthropoda; class Insecta; order Coleoptera; family Lycidae; genus Platerodrilus; species Platerodrilus igneus. The sequence continues at coordinate 2,160,456 of JARFIW010000454.1, read as the reverse complement.
TATTTAAGAAAACTCTTTTTTATAAACCTGAGCTTTCGGATTTATTTTAATCCTTTTTCAAAGGTACTACAATTACAAAATTGATGAATAAATAGTAAATCATATTTTATACTTACTAAGGTGAGGTTATATAATAAAATTGGCAATTAACATAAAAAAAAAAAAAAAAACACACACAGAAACACACACTACACACACATACAGACTCATACATACACTCACAGTATTACACGCAGGTACATACATAGTTATAATAAACATTTTTTAAGGTTGCCTTTTAATAACAATTTCTATCAAACTTTTGACTTTTATTTATTATCAATATTTTATATACATACGATTTTTATCTCTTGTTGTAATTTGGCGTTGTTATATACATTTTAAAAATTTATAACGAAAATAACTTTTTATGTTAATTGCCAATTTTATTATATAACCTCACCTTAGTAAGTATAAAATATGATTTACTATTTATTCATCAATTTTGTAATTGTAGTACCTTTGAAAAGGATTAAAATAAATCCAGCTCAGGTTTATAAAAAAGTTTTCTTAAATAATCCAGCCGACCTAAAACCCACAATACTTTTGGAAAATTAGAATAAAGGAGGTCGTTATTAATAATTCATATATATATATATATATATATATATATATATATATATATATACTTTTGTGGTATAACGACCTTGCAGTTATAAAAAATAATATATATAATAACAGGCTTTTAGGTCTGCTGGTTAATTAAGTGTACCCTTTATTATAAATCTAAGCTTTCGGTTTTATTTTAAACCATTATCAAAGATACTAAGAACACATCACACAGTCTACTGACAATATATAATATATATATATATATATATATATATATATATATATATACATTTTATATTGTCAGTAGACTGTGTGATGTGTTTTGGCATACTATTAGTTATGTTTTATACGTTTTAGACTTATAAACGAAGTGGTGATTGGAAATAGCCCTGGCGGGAGCATAAAACGGTTGTAATTACTCATTTGGTAGCGGACTTGATGCTCTAGGTATGTACTAAAGACAAGCATATTTTGTAAATAAGTTGTGTGTCATCTTTGCACCATCGCTTGTACATACCTCGAGTGGACACCACATTAAAATAAAACGCATCTAATACACTACCTCATGAGTGAAGTCGAAAAGTGTATACATATATTGCATCATGGTTTTAATGTAATTCTAATACTTCTTGTTATTTTCAGATTCCCATGAACAATACCCTGTTATTGTATGGATGTAACAATGTTTTCAAGTCGCAGCAGAAATATTACATATTAATTTTTGAAATGTACACCTTTAACTGATTAGCGTATTCACACCGCATGTTGCAAATTCAAAACGTGCAAAATAAACAGTATTATCACATGCGTTGTTACTTTTATATATTACAGAAGAATAGCTCTAATAGATTCCTGATATCCAATTATATGCAAATTTTGGTATTAACAGGTTAAGCTTGCAAAATGTATTACACCCATTCATTGTTACTAGATGCGTAAATTTTGTGCAATATTGCTTGCGCTAGGGTTAGCTAAGATTGTGTCAAAATTAGAAAGGCATTGCTTGTGAACTTTTTATGGGAGATAATAAGATTTGCAATATATCTAGTTAAAAAAAGGTATGTGCTATCCCATATAAGTAATAAATGGACTAAGGGTTTTAAAGATCACTTTGTACTAATATTGCGTAACATTGCTTACCTTGGAATGATGTGTTGAAAGAGAAAGTTAATAAAATGCCTTCAGCATTGTGAAACAGACGAGCTGGTGTAGTTTGGCTAATGTATCTCTTTTCGCTTTCACAATATTAAGTCCACAAAAAGTCATTTATTGTGTTTTCATATCTTGAACATGCATTTGTCCATAAGGTGTCGATTTTAAAGTCGTGGCCCGGTATTCGTCCTACTAAAAAGATTTCACAGTCCATTTTTTAAACCGACCTTCACCAAACGAAAAAACTTTTGAAGGACTTCATATTAGATTAGAAAAAAGTGCTTTTCTAGCTGGTAGTTTGAGATAGCGGGGACGACGAACTACACGAACTTATAACTTAAAAGAACGTATATTAAATTCTGTTAAGGGAAATGCAAGTGACCCGACTGGAAAATTTGCACGAGGGAGGTGTCAATTATATGACTATTGTGAATTTTAAGAAGTAACCTACTTTATCCACATCACCTGTAAAGAGTACAGGACGAAAAAAATGATCATTAAAGCTAAGCACATTTTATGAAGAACAATTACCCGCAGCAAATAATTGAAGATATATTCGAAAACTAATTAATAAATGTTATAATAGAAAATGCAGCAGTAGTATTAACAACGAAACCGATAAAAAGTACATAACCATAATCAACGTAAGTGATTTATTTGAAAATCACAAAGACCATTTAAGATGCTTAACATTATCGTTGTATGTTACGTAGATGATTCAACGGAAAGCAGATTTAACAAGCTAAAGAACAAATCGCCAAAAAATTTGAAACACACACACAATACAAGATGTGTCAGAATAATTGTAACTATGTACAAATTTGTCACGTATATAGCAGGAGTGTTTAATAGGGACATACATCACAAAAATAATCATACTGCCTTCACAAATCAAAAACACAGATCAAAGATAAATTTAATTATAATAAGACGGTAATTTGAAAACTGAATTAAACTAAAAAAATTGTGACATTTTAGGAAAACATACATTTAAATAATCCGATGGTAGTGGTCAACGACAAAGTGAGTATAAAAAAAATGAGCAAGATTTATCATATCTTATAAAAGAAATGAGGTACGAAGATAATATAAACAAGTTCAAGACATAATATTGACTAACACCCTGTATATAAACAAAATTGTTATCAATTTCACTGACTCTGATTTAATATTTAATCAATAATAGGTTTATAACTTTCCAGTATGCAATATTAAATTTAGCTAGAACAAAATTAGTACTGTAAAGAATACATAATTATTTTAATTATATGTTGTAAAATCTACTTTTATCTTTACTTTTATTTATAGACTGTGGGCAAGGACGTTTTATATAGTTTTATTTAATTTTTAATCATTTATTGATAAGTTTTACTGTTTTAAATGAACCTGCACCTTGAAGAAGTTCTAGATTACTAGAACGGATGCAATAGATTCCGCATTCCAGTGATCTAAAGAGTCAAACTACAGGTTCAGTCAAATCAGTTGGGTCTTTAGTGAGGAACCAGACTAACACAAGTCCCCTAAAGAGGGCAGCAGCTTTTTCGGTACTTAGAGTGGCAGAAACTATAGGGGCCGGTATGGCATTCTAAGACACACTACTGCGACGTGAAAGGCAACGGGAAACCACCACATTATTTCCCAAGTACACAGCGTACTTAAATTGTATTTAAAATGATGGTATCCTTTGGGGAAGAGGATTCCGGAGTTAAAATGGTCCTCCATTCGGATCTCCTGGAGGGGACTACTTCGGAGATTGTGATCGGAAAACTAGAAAAAAAGTTGGGAACATTCTGCGAGCCGGAGAGTGAAATGTCAGATGTACGAAGCAAGTAGGTAAGCTAGAAAACTTGAAAATTGAAATGGATAGGTTAGCATTAGACATAGTAGGGATCAGTAAAGTTCGGTGGCCAAAGGCAAGGGCTTTTTTGGAGTGGAGACTTCAGGGTAATTCATACAGGATCAGAGGAAGGAAATTTGGGTGTGGAGATAGGTATGCAAAAAAAGAAAGCACACTGTGTAGAAAACTACTAGCAAAAGAACGAAAGACTACTCATGGATAAATTAAAATCTTAACCGGTAAATACAGTTATAAGTATACATGCCGACCTCTAGCTACAGTGGAGAAGAGGTACAGTTGATCTACAAAGATATCGAAAACATACTAAAATCCGTAAGAGGAAATGAAAATTTAATAATTACGGGGGATTTTAGTGCATTGGTAGCTGAGGGTATAGAAAGAGCGCTAGTAGGTTTATTTGGTTTAGGCACGAAAAACGACAGGGAAAATAGGACTAAAACAAACACATTATTTCAACATCATGCTAGAAGACAAGACACATTGAAGATGTCAGAAGATATAAGAACATATCAAATATATTACATTCTTGTTCGCCAATGGTTTAGCAATCAGATAAAAGACTGTAAAAGACTGAAGAAGTTACACAGAAGCAAATATAGATACTGACCACAGCATCGTAATTGTGAAGGCCGGTCTTAAATTTAAAAATTTGAAAAACAACAGCTAAACGCGCTTTGACTTTGAGAAACTCAAAGGTAAAAATATCCACGAAAGGTTTGAAAAAAGTCAAATGAATTGCTGAAAGATGTCGGGAAAATTTCTTATACTAAGGAAGTAGGAACAGAAAGATATAACACTAAATCCAGCTTAGATATGGCGGCCAGAGATATTCTGGGGTGTACACAAAAAAAAAGGAACCATGGATAACAAAGGATATCCCGAATTCATTAGAAGAAAAACGAATCAGGAAAACAGAGATACAAAAAATAAAATAAATAAAAAATAAAATGGGAAATTATTTGCAAATGCAAAAAGCTAAAGAAGCACGGAGTAATGAAAAGCGCAAAGAGGTACAAACTAAAATGGAAATACAAAAGGCAGACAAAGCACACAAACTAATTAGAATGAATTTTAGAGATATAAAACCGTATAAGAAAAATATAAGGGACGCGGGAGGAAACGTCAGTATAGAAAATGTAGAGACAATGCATAGTTGGAAAGAATATATAGAGAAATTACGAGCCCTAACAACTATAAATTGGGACAAAATAAAATACATATATAACTCACTTATTTAACAGTTTATTTGGATTTATAGTATTTTTTTAATTTGATACTTATTAACTAATTAATTAACAACAATTGGGGCCATTCGGCAACACAACAAACAAGATACTTATTCTACAAACTCTAATTAACAAGAAAAATGTTTAAATTGTGTGGCAACTAAATATTGGGACAGCAAGAATTTTTACGTCTAATATGGAGTAATACCGCCCTAAGATTTTATGATTGCTTGAATTCGGTTGGGCATTAACTCAACTAAGGTTCTGCACTTTTCAAGAATAAATTCATTCCAAATTTGCTCTATTTTGGTTCTAAGTTCCGGTAATGTCCGTTGTGGGTTATTCTTCAATGTTTGTTTCATTTCAAGCCACACTGTTTCAATGACAATGAGGTCAGGACTGTTAGAAGACCAAGAAAGAACACTGATGTTGTGGTCGTCTATCCACTTTTTTGTGATTTTGGCCGTATGGCAAGGCGCCCCATCCAGCTGAAAAATATAATTTTCGTCAACATTTAACTTTGCGATACTTGGTAGCAAACTGTTTTGCAATATTTGTTGATATTTCGCAGCATTTACGATACCATCAATAAATTCAAGCATTCTAATCCTGAAGCTGCCATGCAGTCCCACATCATCACCCCTGTAGGAAATTGTACCGTACGTTTAGTGCGAATCACGTGTTTGCGGTGATCACCAACACATACGTCAAATTTTGATTCTTTACTAAAAATTACTCTAGGCCAATCTACTATCGACTATGATAGTTTAGATTTTGCCTAAGCGAGCCTGGTTTTCTTTTGTTTTTCCGTCAACAGTGGCTTTTCTTTTGTCTATAAGAGAACGATTTTGTTTAAAATTATGCTTTTAAATTGTTACTTGTAATTCGACGTTATAAAACTTGAGTCCACTTACATGAATCCACTGGCTAAAGGATTCCCTTGACAGATTTAATTCAGTCTCATAATTCCATTCAGCCCTAATTTGCCTTACAGTATTTCTTCGGCCTTTTTTGCATACTTTTACTAAGTCTCTTATTCCTATCACAAACTATTTTTGGTCGACCCGGACTTTTACGCTTTTTATCTAGGATATTTTTCTTTTTTCAGTAATGCTTTATTATATTCCACACTGTAGTTTTAGGAATATTGAGTTCATCCGCAACTTCACGTATTGTTTTATTGTGGCAATACTTTTTAAGCAGTCACGCATTTTAAAATTTGCAAAGATACCACGCACCATTTTGTTCAATAAACACAACGATCCGCTCAATACGGTAAGATAAGTACTGCCAATTGATTTAACGTTTTGCTCTCCATTGTATTCACAGCCTACTGTTTTTATCTTGCTTCATTTGAAATAGTTACTTCACACTGTTCCAATATTTAGTTTCCACACAATTTGAACATTTTTTGTGTTAACGAAAGATGATAGAAAAAGTATCTTGTTTTTTGTGTTGCTGAATGGTCCCAATTGTTGTTAATTAATTAGTTAATTAGTATCAAATTAAAAAATTACTATAAAAGCAAATAAACTGTTAATTAAGTGAGTTATATATGTATTTTATTTTGTCCCAATATATAGTTGTTAGGACTCGTATATGCAGGAGAGGAACTAGCAGCATTAAAATGGAATCAGACACTGAAAAGGATGCCTTGAAATATCCTATACTAAGAGATGAGTTTGAATTAACATTAAAAGGTCTGAAAAATGGTAAGGCACCGACTACTGATAAGGTGCAAGCAGAAACTTTAAAAACCGTTGGACAAGCAGTAACAGAACGTCTCTTCCAACCTGTAAGCTATATGTACGAGACAGGCGAAATACCCAAAGATTTCAAACGTAACACCATAGTCACTATACCAAAAAAGAGAGGCGCCGATAGATGTAGAAACTTTTGAACAATAAGTTTGACAGCACACGTGTCAAAGATATTAACTAGAATTGTACAAGGAAAAACGAACTGAAGAAATACTAGGAGAAGATCAATTTGGGCTTTGACGAAACAAAGTAACACGGGAGGCTGTTTAGCTCTGAGGGTGATAATGGAGAAAACAATAGAAAAAGGGAAAAGCATGTGTATAGAGTTTGTAGATCTGGAAAAATTATTGGACATTGGAAAATGGAAAAAAAATGTTCGTAATACTCAATTAGATTGGAATGAGTTTTAAGGATAGACGGATAGTACATGGTACTTGAACATACAGCTGTAATAGAAATAGAGAAGGCACGTAGAGAAGTAAGTATTGGGAAAGGGTGACACAGGGATGTGCTCTATCCCCATTAATTTTTAACTTATACATCGTAGAGGCAATTAACACTATCAAATGCAGGAAGTTATTTGGAACTATTATGCAGGGACAAAAGATTGATATTCTTAGATTTGCAGATAATATAGCGACATTAACATCTAGAAAGGAAGAATTAGAGGTCGCTCTTAATAATATGGAAACAGTTCTAACAGAGAGACACGGTATGAAAATTAACAACACTAAAACTAAAATACTAGTATGTAAAGGAGGGAAAAATAAATAAAAAACTAGAGTACAAATAGATAACGAGAACTTACAATAGGTTAAGGATTTCTGCTAATTACGAAGCTAAAAACGCAAGATGAGACGGGCGCAAAAGATATAAAACAAAGATTAGCGCAAGATCGTGCTCCATTTAACAAGAAAAATCAACTACTGTGTTCAAAGACAACAAACATAGAAATATGGAAAAGATTGCTTAAAACATATGTGTGGAGTATAACACTGTACGGCTGTGAAACTCGGACAGTAGGAGAAGCGGACAAGAAAAAGGTAGACGCTTTTGAAATGTGCTGCTATAGACGTATGATGATATCATATAGACAGACAAAGTTAAGAGCAAAGGGGTACTAGAAATGTTAGGGGAAGAACGAAATATATGGATAACAGTAAAAAAATAGGAGAAATAGGATAATTGGTTACATACTAAGGCATGAGGGAATAGTGCGGAATATATTAAAAGCAGAGAAAGGAAAAAGAAAGGTAGAGGTAGACCTAGGTTAGACTATTGCACACAAATTGTGAAAGATGTAGGCTGTGGGAATTGTAGGGAAATGTGTAGGCTAGTTCAGAATAGAAATAAGTGGAGATACGCGTTCAACCAGCTTCAAGACGAAATACCTAATGACAAAAAAACTAGTTTCACTTATATCTAAAGATTATTACAGTATTGCCCGAAATAAACAGTACTGAAATTAAGTTGGCGGTGTTTTTATGCGTGCGCTGTCACACTCAAGTTAGCTAGTATAGACCTGTCAAGTAAACCTCAAACAAGTAATTAGTAGAGCCTAATTGTTAAAAATGGTGTTAAGTACAGAGGAGAAAGTGTTTCTGGTAGAGCATTATTTTCGTTCATACGGAATCGGCCGACGTAATGGTGCAAGTTTGCTATACGTGTCTGATCAATTCACACAAAGGTTTAATAAACGTTCTCCAAGTAATGCTGTAATTTTGAAGGTTATTGAAAAGTTTAGAAATACAGGTAGTGTATTGTGCCAACGAAAAGGAAACTCAGGGCGTCCCAGGACAGTTAACAACAACAATAACCATGAACGTGTTTTGAGCAAATCTTAGAAAATCCGAAAGTCAGCCAGGCAAGGACAGCGTTACAACTTGATTTAAAAGAACTTCCTTTCAAAGAATCCTGAAGGAGCTGGGTACATTTTCGTATGTGATTCAGGTACATCAACAACTACATCCTCGGGATTATCGCAGTAGAGTGGAATATTGCGCCAGAATTCTCGCGTTACAGTATGAAAATCCTGAATTTTGAAAAATGTTTGGTTTTCAGACGAAGCACATTTTCACTTGTCAGGCTATGTGAATCGTCGCACAAATCGATTTCTGGGCTTTGCCAGACCCGATGAGGTTCAAGAGGTTCCTTTACATAGTGAAAAAGTGAGTGTCTGGTGTGCTGTTTCCGGACACGGAATCATTGGTCAGTACTTTATCGAAGAGAATGGTAGGCAAGTCACACTTAATCAACAGAGGTACAGACAAATTTTAACACGATTTATCCCTGATCTACGTCAATTCTGTCGTGCACGTAACTTGGCATTTCGAAACCAATTTTTCAGCAGGACGGGGCAACTTGCCATACTGCTGCCGCAATTCGTCAATTTCTTCAAGAACATTTTCCAAGCAAATTCATATCACGATTTACTGACTTCCTTATCCTTCACATTCTCCAGACCTCACACCTCCAGACGCATACATTTGGGGCATGGCTAAAAATGCCGCTTTCAAACGGGCACCACAAACAATCGATGAATTAAAGGATGCCGTTAGAGTCTTCTTCGCAGCCCTGAGACAACCCTTATTCAATAACATGACCAGAAACTTAGAACATCGTTATGAAGTCTGTCTCGAACGAGGAGGTGCACATTTAGAACATATAATAAAGTGTCAATAATATGTATTTCTTAAATATACAAAACAATTACAATTTCAGTACTGTTTATTTCGGGCAATACTGTATAAACAGCTACAGGTGTTGGTTTTAAAATATTTTCAACTAATGTTGATTGTGCGAAAGGATATATTGGTAAACTATTAATTTGGCAAATGTTCAAGTGTTGGGGATCTTGGTAGCGGCAGGCTGCTTAACCCGCTTCACATACCACTGAATATCAGGGAAATAGGGTGTATATTTGTACAACAGTAGAAAGGAAAAGGAACTGCATCTAAAATAAAAGAGCAGCGTTTATGTTCAAAGATAACTAACATAGAAACAAGGAGAAAATTGTTGAAAGTATATGTGTGGAGCACAGGAAGTACGTGTATGAAATAGAGACAGTAGCAGAAGAAGACAGAAGAACGGCGGAATCCTTTTGGAATGTTGTGCTTCAGATGCGTGATGCTGATAGCATGGACAGACAAAGTTAATAACAAGGAGATTATAGAAATAACAAAGAAATTTATTTATGTATATATATATATATATATATATATATATATATTTATAGATCTGTTGGTTTCTTGGGATGCTAAAATTAGTAATTTACACATAGTTAGCTTTTGTAAATATTTGTTGTTGTTTTAATATTTGTCAAGTCATAACTGTAATTTTGTATTAGTTTTATATGTAAAAGTTCTGTATGTCATAGTAATTATGTAAGTAGATTAGCTAAACTGTTTTTAAACCTTATAACACTAAATTCATTAAATTTTAGTCTATGATTAAGGCATAAATATTAATGCCGAAACGTCAGAATAAAAGTTACAATTTGACATAATAGTTTTACTTTACGAACGAATGCATCCCAAGAAACCAACAGATCTATAAATATTATTACCGTTCGAAAAACTACCTATATTATATATATATATATATATATATATATATATATATACAGGGTGAGTTTTTAGTGTGGCAACGGTCGATAACTCCGTTATTATAAAAGCTACGTAAACCAAATTTGGAGCATATTAGGCATGCCTAAAGTGCACATTTTAAAAATATTTGGAAGCATACAGGGTGTTTCATAATTCCAGGGCATATTAAACTTATATTTTTTTAAATGGAACACCCTATATATTATTACATTTTTAAAAAGCCCATAAAAAGTGCTTTAATTTGATATCAAATTGTATCTGTCTATTCCTTTTAGTTTTTGAGATATTCAACTGTTTTTAGAAAAATGACCCTGATTAGATACATTGCCACTGCACTAATACACAACTTATGTTAATTTTCAAGATGCAGAAAATTTTACCATATACCATAGTATATTTGTAAATATCACTTTTTTGAAATTTCTTCACAGTATACAGGGTGTGTCAGGTTTCGCAAAATGCAATTTTTAAAATTTTTTTTAAATGGCACCCTACCAATTTTATTGCTACAATGGATAGTTCATTAAGTGTCCTTTCATTTTTGTTAAGCATTCCCTATACCTAAATCCATTACTTTCTGAGATATTTTTGATTTTCTTCAAATTTTATGAATGTTTTTAATTTACATAACTAAAAATAACTTACTATTGGAGAATATTATAAAACAATTAATAACTTTTTGATTAACAATCAACTACACTTATCCGATAACAATTTTCACTAAAGATATAACAACCTACAATAATACGCTATCAACAGAATTCTGCCAGATCAACAATATGCATTTTATAGAAAATGTTCAAACAGGAAATCAGGCAGGCTTTGAAAAAAATAACTATTACATGTAAAATGTCATTTAGGTTTATTAATTGTAGTGTGTTGTCATTTGACAGGATATCTCTCTTGGTATATTCTTGATGCAAGTAGGAAATTTTTTAAACTTGCTCCCAATACCCAAATCATATTTATTTGTTCTTCCACTGTAAAATTCATTTGAAAACTCCTTCAAAGATTACATTTAAAACAGAACTGATAATGTGTTAAATGACAACACACTACAATTAATAAACCTAAATGACATTTTGATCGTAATTGTTATTTTTTTCAAAGCCTGCCTGATTTCGTGTTTGAACATTTTCTATAAAATGCATATTGTTGATCTGGCAGAATTCTGTTGATAGCGTATTATTGTAGGTTGTTATATCTTTAGTGAAAATTGTTGTTGGATAACTGTAGTTGATTGTTAATCAATATGTATTAATTGTTTTATAATATTCTCCAATAGTAAGTAATTTTTAGTTATGTAAATTAAAAACATTCATAAAATTTGAAGAAAATCAAAAATATCTCAGAAAGTAATGGATTTAGGTATAGAGAATGCTTAACAAAAATGAAAGGACATAATGAACTATCCATTGTAGCAATAAAATTGGTAGGGTGCCATTTAAAAAAAATTTTAAAAATTGCATTTTGCGAAACCTGACACACCCTGTATACTGGGAAGAAATTTCAAAAAAGTGATATTTGCAAATATACTATGGTATATGGTAAAATTTACTGCATCTTGAAAATTAACATAAGTTGTGTATTAGTGCAGTGGCAATGTATCTAATCGGGGTCATTTTTTCTAAAAACAGTTGAATATCTCAAAAACTAAAAGGAATAGACAGATACAATTTGATATCAAATTAAAGCACTTTTTATGGGCTTTTCAAAAATGTAATAATATATAGGGTATTCCATTTAAAAAATATAAGTTTAATATGTTCCCTGTGAATTATGAATACACCTGTATGCTTCCAAAATATTTTTAAAATGTGCACTTTAGGCATTGCCTAATTATGCTACTCAAAATTTGGTTTACGTAGCTTTATAATAACGGAGTTAATCGACCGTTGCACACTAAAACTTCACCCTGTATATTTATAATATATATTATATATATATATATTAAGATGTCCAAAATAATGGTAAATTGAAGGGTTTGTATAAGTCATGAAGATTAATAAGCCATTCAAATAACTAATTATGTTGTTATCAATTGTTGATGGTTTCAAAGTGTAACAACTTTTGCGTTTTGTGTCAAAATTGTGCAGAACTTCGAATATTATAATTTGCAATAAAAGAAATACTAACTTTTTGAAGGTAGTTCGTTTACTGTTGTATGCATGAATGTTGCGTGTTTAATAAATGAGGACTTCCTCAACAATTACTTATTATCTCAAAAGACGATTGTAATTTTTCCATAATTTAGGTTCTATGAAAAATTGTGCATGCTTTTCAAACTATAATTACTCAAAAAAAGTATTACCATCGAAAAGTGCACACCTATCCAAAAAACTTCATTAATCTATGCACTTTGTATAAAGGTATAACTGGTATGTCAAAGATTAAATGCATAGAAAATTTTTGGGTAGTTTGTAGGTACAGTTCCAAGGACAGCACTTTTATTAAAGAATTCAAGCAAAAGCTAACTTATAATTTTTGTATAAGTTTTAGTAGATAATCAAACGTGTTATAAATTAGCTTATGCATGTCCTTAAATATGAACCATATTCTTAATAAATAATAGATTGGCAACATTTTATTCAAAATTAAGGTAAATCAGGTAAAGCATCACTTCTTTAAATCAACTACAAACAGTGGCAGGCAAATAAAAACATTCTTGGAAAATGTTATACATATTAGTTACATTTTAATGTTAGTATCTAGTGGCCTGGCTTCAATTAAAAATTGTTTTTGAATCGTGTACAATTGTTCGACA